>VZSZ01006507.1:18082-61598 GCA_013398815.1 Ibidorhyncha struthersii | reverse complement strand
GGGCGGGGGGAGAGAAGACTGATGCAACACAGAGAGGAACAGTGTAAGCTCTAGTGTTCTCTTGTTTAAGCATACAAAATAATTCTACCTACAAGCAGGTAAAGAGATTGATTTAATAAATATGTCATACACATTTTAAAGATTTAGACTGTTTCAACTCATAGTGGTAGAACAGCAACAACAAAAAAATCCATCCCCTGAGCAGCTATTCCAGTGTGAAAGTGATTTACAACACTCTACAACTTCAATCTGGACAAAAAAAAACCCATTTCATTAAAAAAAGAAAAACAGTGCAAGGACACCACTTTTGAAGTTAACATTCACTCCTTACTAGAGCAAAAACTGGGTCATTAGAGCATTAACAGATCCCCAATAACAATATAGTACCCTTGGTTATTCAGCTAGTCTTAATTAAAGGATTGGTGTGGCTCCCTAAATCAGAAACTCTATTCAAAGTTCATCCCTCAACAAAGAACATTCACTAGCACTTTCTCCCGAGATATTTCTGACCAACTTGTGATTATACAACCAACAAAACAATCCTATACTGCAGGGCTGTAGTCCTTTATCCATTTCAGTAAAGCACTGTAACACCAACACAAATAAATATCCAGATTAGGCCCAGAGATTACAATGTCAATCTACCAAGATATTCAGCATCCACAAGCCAGAGTTCTCAAGATCACACGCTTTGGCCCGTTATGGAATAAGAACTCAAACTCATATAAGGTTTTTCCAGCTCTTCCTGGAAAAAACAGTTCCGCATCTTGTCAGATCACAAAAACGAGTCTGCTGCCTGCTTTGCCCAACACAAATTGGCAGAATTTTGCTGAAAATTTACCTGCACAGTGCTGCCCAACAAAGCTGACAATGTCTCCAAGAGCTTTCCAGGTACTGCTGCCTCCAGTGCTCACACACCTGGAAAAGCAAAGGGAATAATGTATCACTGCATGGACCATGTGGCCCCAATTAAATGAACTGCTTGAAGAAAGAAAGGTAATCAAGGAGCAAACTACCAGTTGCCCTGACCCATCTGTATGTGAGACCTTGTGGGGTTTCAGTTACTTCTATCTTCTACCATGAAAGAGTGTGGAGGCAACATAATATTATTTACCTCTATTACTTTTTTTGACCATCTCTATTTCCAGCTCATAGCCTGCTTAGAGCTACTGCTCTAAGCAGGCAAGAGGTCTGTAACCCTAGAAGCTTTTATTTGTTTTTCATATGTTTTGTCCCATTTATTTCAAAAGCATCTTAATTCCTGTGGTTTATGACTGGTGAGAACCCTAGATAATGGCAATTCAGACCTCCATTGGATGACTCTGCTTTTTATTTAATTTAAAGAAAAGCCAGGTCAGGCCATGTTCCCAAAGCCATATACTCAATATACAAGGAAATAGATGGGTTTGATTTTAATCAGCATTGCACTTCAAACACGCTGTCACCTAATCCCCTTTGAGGATGCGGTCACACTGAATAAGGGAGCCATGCTGACAGAAGAGTAATGCTGTGTGGAAATCTGCTGTACTGCTTCAGGCCACAGTTGTGAGGTATTTTAGACTAGTACAAAAACTACAAAGAAGTTAAACTACCAGTCCTTTAGAAAGCATTAAATTCTCTCCAAATTGCTTCCTTCCTTCTCGGGTTATAGGATAATGTCTAATGCTGCCCTTATTTCTAGCAAATAACAAGTCGAGTGCTCTTTTCTGAGCTCTGCAGTAAAAAAAAATCGCAGTGAAGAGCAGAGATGGGTTCTGCCCAGTGCTCGGGTGAGTAATGGCGGCGGCAGCGTTAGAGCGGCACCGAACACAGACCTTGCAGATGGGCTTTCTAACCTCCGCCTCGCTGTGAAGCCACAGGGCAACTTCAAATAAAAGCTTCTCTCAGGTCCTGCGGTACATTCAGGGGAGTCTGGATTCATCAGAAATGTACAGCCATCCCATGTTTCCTCACGCGCTGGACGTTCCTCGTGTCACCACGCCTGCGGCACCCAAAGCCTGGGCAGATGGTCTGTTTGGTGACTGCACCCATGGGAGAAAATGGCCACACCAGCACCTCACCAGCGAGGAGCCCTGTATCTGGAGACGGAGCTGGCATTTAGCCCCTGTCATGGCACCACAATAGCTTTCCAACAGGGAGGGGCATTCTTGTGTTTGCAGTATCCACCATGGAGCCCAGGACTTGGCCTCACTGCAGGGGCAGGAGCCAGTGCACATCGGACACAGGGTGTGCCGTGGGACTGGGATTTCCTGCATTTTGTGAGAGACTGAAGAAGCCAAATACCGCCGTTTATGCCAGGATGCCCCCCAAAAATGCTTCTTCTACCTGAAACTGAAGGTAGAGCAGCCTCACGGTAGGGAGGAGGGTGGGCGGCGGGTTCGTGGCCAGGCCACGGGCAGGGCAGGCAGCAGTGGCCGGGCTGGGGAGGAGAATGGGGGACGGGGACAGGGCACGAGCGAGGGGGACGAAGGCCGGAGGGCAGCTGCTGCACAGCCAGTGCCTCAGAAAGCGGCTGCCCGCAGGGATGTTGGTGCACAAAGGCCCGAGCTGGGAGACCAAACACAGGAGCCATGACGGCAGCAACCTGGTTGCAGCGACCATGGCCTGATGGTGGTGAACAAAATGCTCTGACAGCTCCTCTGCCCACTCGAGCTAGCAGGCAGGCCAGTAGCAAATGGCAGGGTTCCTAAAATTCACAATCCTTTTTTTTTTTTTTTATTGTGTAAAAACACAATAAATCTCCAGTTGTCTGTCATTGAAGTTGCCCTTGATGCAGAAAATTCTTGCAATTGCCTTGAAATTTCCATTCACCATAAGCTTGCAGAAGGCAAGCCTTCTCTGACAAATGAAGCTTTACCAGGGAACAACAACATATAAACAGCTTGATTTCAAACTGAGCTCTCAATGCAATACAATAAACAGAAATGAGGTGTTACACAAAGCAACTGTCTCACTGCCTGTTCCCATGGCTCTGTTGGTTGTTCACAGCTCACTCCCTCCAACAGATGTTTCATGCTGTATATCAAGCCTGAGCCTCTACATCTGCAGTCACAGCTCATGAAATTAGCTAATTCAATCGCATGGTGAGAACCGCTGCTTTACGGCTGCAGCAACTCCTGCTGTCTAACCTTTGCGTGCAATTGCTGCTTGGGAAGTGAAATTGAATCCTGCCCTCACCGAAGTTGTCATTGGATGATGCTGTAGTAGAAGGTACTTTTACATTGCCTGGTTTGGGATTTTTTTTATTACATTATTTTCTCTGTTGTGAATGATCCCTTAAAAAAAATAAAAAAAAAAACAACAAGCAAGCAACTTTCCAATCTATTTCCTGTCATCCCAGAGCAGAGAGTCAACATATTCTTACTACTAGTAATGAATCTGAAAATTCATTCAGTGATCACAAGTTACCACTATCACCTTGTTCATATCAATTTTTCCTTCAGTCAAAACCATGTCTTTTTTTCACTGGTGAGCCCACTCTCTCCACTACTCTTATGGTATGGAATGAGTCTTGCCTTCAAACTACTCAGCATGCTGACCTTCAGTGCCTCCTTTTCCCCCAAAACAAAAGTTTTCAACTCTGTTTGACATGGGAAAAACGTCACAAGGTCTCTAAAAGCCTTCACATATACAAAATCTCCTATGAAAATGAAGTTCTTGTGACTTTCCAAGCTGACAACAGGCACTCTAAGATTTGTGGAACAAAGGCTTCCGTTTCCCAGTTAGTGTACCTCGAGTACTGTGTTCGAAGAGAAAAGCACTGTTTTATCAAAAGGTGAGTCCACCAAAAGTCATGCCCTTATGCAACATGCATAGAAACACTACAAGTATGCATTAGTTATCTGAACAAAGATAGGTCAGCTGTATCTGAGCTACATTTGCTTCGTGCAAAGGTTACAAGTGAATGTCACCTTAACTACATCTGTGTTGTGTTAAGGCAAAACTCCAAATTACTAAAAGAAGAAACAGAGGGGAATCATTCAGATTTAATGTGGCTCCTGAAGGGCAGGATTATCATAAAAACTGGGTTGCAAGATCTACAAGTTGGCCAATGGCAGAACTTAGTCTAAAAATAATAAAAAGATAGATGTACTAGCAAAATACCCTCTAATTCTAATTAAAGGCTGGGCTGATTTTTTATACAACCAGAAATTTCAGCAGAAGGCCCAATTGGCAAAGCAAGGAGCTGTTAATTAATTAAAATGCAAAAAAGAAAACATACAAGAAGCAGAAACAAGGACAGGTAACAAAGGAGGAGTATGAAATCATTCCTTAGGGATGTATCAGGAAAGGCAGAGCCCAGTTGGAGCTCAAGCTGCTGAGGGGCATAAAGAGTAAAAGCAAAACAATTCTGTAAGGATGCTTGTAGCAAACTGAGGTTCAGAGGAAATGTGAAGCTGTTGCTGAATGGGGGAGACAACCTGGTGGCAGACAATATAGTGAAGGCTGAAATACTCAATGATTTTTTTGCCTCAATCTTCAAAAGGTTTCCTGACCTCCATACACACCTGCACAGTTTGAGAAAGGAGGAAACACAAAAGTAGGAGAGTTAAGGACTATTTAGAGAAACTGAGTGTATTCACGTCTACTGGAATAAACGGGACCCACGGAAGGATGGTGAAAAAGCTGGGTGATGCGATTGTGAAGCTACGTCACCGTCAGAACATGTGATGATCAGGGAGGTCCATGGAAAGGGGTTAAATATTACAGTCGTCTTTAAGAAGCGTGCAGCAGAAGGTCTGAGGAACTAAATGCTGGTCAGCTTCAACTCAGCCCCCAGAAAGACCATGCAGCCCATGTCCTTAGGATCCGTTTCCAAACAAATGAAGGACAAGAAGGGCATGAGGAAAAGTGTGGATTTACAAAGGGCAGATCAGCCCTGACCAATCTGATTGCTTTCTCTAATGAAATTATTTGCTGTGTGAGGAGGCGCATATGAGAAGGGGGGAGCTATGAGAGAGAAGAGCAGTGAATATGATATACAGCCCTCAGTGACTCCACACGTCAAAGCCATCAGTTTTATAATTCTAAAAACTTCTCCTGCAATGCCTACTAGTCACAAGTGCCTTACCTCAGCTGCAAAGATACATGTGGCTGCTTCAGCCTTCCAAGATCATTTGCTTCTCTTTCCTGACGCTTGGACCTCCTCACTCAGGTTTGTGTGTTTCAGCTGTTGCATGTCATGGGACAGCCCCCAGCTGAGCGTTCTGCAGAGCTGCTTAACTCATTTGTACAACACCCAGGACAGTGATTAGTTGTGATGATCCTCTTGTTCTGTGAACTGATAATTCCTTGGGGGGTGGGAGTGGTCCCAATTAGTAAGTGAACCTGGATTTATCAGAAGTGTTCATTCAACACTAAGAATCCTAACTTGAAAAGTTTTCTTCCGGACATTTTACACCTCCAAGATAATTGTCTTCTCACATTAGTTCCAGCTGGGTGAATGTTTTGGGCAGGTCTTTGTCCAGCAATATAGAACAACACATTTCCTTTAGTCAACCACCCCCTGCTTTTCTCTTTTCACAGATTAAAAAAAAAAAATGCATGCAAATCAGTGCCTGTGTATTTAGTTTCTGCTTATTTTGTATTCTTTTTAGAAGACGAGGATCAAAAGGTGGTCATCCTGCTGAATTCCGTCTCTTGTGTTTATTTGTTCATATTTTGCCTTACAAGTTCATCTTTTTAAAAGAAGATGTTTTATTACACTTAGGGGAGTTTCAGCTTATTCCATTAAAATATTTTAAATCAGTTCTTTGTAGCTCTTCTTTCTAGATTATTTCTTAAAACATCAGAAATATTTATGACAGGTTGTTTACTTTAGGGGTTGTCATTATTTTTATCATAAAAGTTTAAACTGAAAAAAGGGAAGAAATAAAATATTACTGTGTTTTTCTAAGTGAATGTGAATTTAATTCAAATTCTACACTGATTGGGCCCACATTTATACGGATTTAAAAGAGGAATAATCAAAGACATCTGATTACACCAGTAATTAGCATAATTTGAACCAGAATCAGGCCAGAAGCCTTATGCATCTACTGCCCTCTCGAGGTTTGTCAGAGGTATTAAATTAAAACACTCCACTCACTGGGAAAATACCAATCCATGCTATTTGCTCTGTAGCTGGCCTGCTCCTCCAATCCTACAAAAACACAGAATTACAGCCAAAGTGTTGCTTATCTGTTAGCATTAAGTACTGATATTTTTCTCAGAAGATAACATCTTCTTTTAACCAAAGCTCTGATCCTGCAGGGGATTAGCATGCACATTTGATCCGCACACAGCAAAGTAACCATTTGTTCCATTGGGATCAAATTTGCAAAAGCAAATTATTCCATTTCTTTGTGAGACTGGGGGCAGAAGCTGTAAAAGTATTCTTTGCAATTGACAGTTCCCATGTCCTTACAAGAAGCAATGTGCAACGCGGTATTTCAAATAATACGTATTTTTAATATAGATTTCTATTAGCAAATAAGGCTGTTGTGTCTAAGATTAACATGTTGCAGAAATCTGACTAAAACAGATGTCCTATTTATTCTGTTCAGCTTAATTCCAAGTTATTTCAAGCTCTGCTTAGAGAGGCATTATGTCATACATTACCAAATGTATCATCTCAAAAAATAAATCCAGACTTACTTATACACATTACTTAACTAAGACAAAGGATGTTTTTCATTCAGATGCAACTGGCCTACTGTGAGGACCTGTCACTTCATGGATTTCAGATACTTAGACATAAGGAACAATTTAATTTTTTGTTTAATCTGCGTTCAGTCTACCTATTAAGATCTAGCCTCGGAAACTGTTCTGACCACATTATCTTTTCAATTAAAATCACCTCTCAGAAAAAAAGTCTTTGCATGTTTATACATATAGTTTTGCACAATGCCACAAAGACAGAGACTGACATGGGGAGCAGAAAGCTCTTGGTCCATCTCCTGCAACTTATGGGACTATTTCCATTTGGACTACAATTATGCTGGATAACAAGTAGCCTGTGCAAGGTCCTGTCTTTAAATTTGTAAATTTTCAACTCCTTTTTAAGTCAAAAACAGCTATCTAAAGAAGGTCCTGGGCAACCAGCTCTAGGTGGCCCTGCTTGAATGGGGGGGGTGGACAAGATGACCTCCAGAAGACCCTTCCAACCTCAACTTTGCTGTGATTCTGTGAAAAGTAACATATACAATAATGGGACTCTCTGTCCTGCAGTCTTGGTAGATTACATGCAATTACCAAATCTGTCTCATTTTCTACAGCTATCTATCAGGGTTGTATTCTTGCTTTCTCAAGGAAAATGAATTCATACCCCTTAGCCAGAAAGAGGTTATTGGGTTATTTAGTCACTTAAACAATCACTTCAGCCTGGAAGGTGCAGCCATCAGTTTGTGCAGCTGTGCTCAAAAACATTCTGTCAATGTGCCACTAACACATCTGATAAGTACAAAGTAAAGCAACTTCAGTTATTCCCAAAGGAAAGGAAGTAACAGCGGAACATTTATGAGCTAAAATTTCAGCACAACCATTTTAGTCCTCCAAACTATAAAAATAGCAAACAGCATACTTGGCTTGATTTACCTCTGATGGGCCAAAAATCAGAAAATGGGATTGAATAAAGATCTGTTTGCCATGAACATACTGGATAACTTGTTCTGCAAAGGCTGCGGCAGCCCAGTCCTCCACCCATCCACTGCACACCTTTGCTTCTGGGGCACTTTTGCCTTCCTTGGAAAGAGCCACTAACCACCGCTTGCTCTAGGACGCCAAACTGGTGCTCGTAATCAAATGAAAGCTCCAGGGTGTCTTGCTAGTATTTGGCGCTGAGTTACCTTCCTGTTTGGAAGCTGGTAAGGATTCTTCCGCTCCGATTAGACTGGCAGGGACTACCAAGTTACTGCATTTCATGTGGCCAACTTCCTCCTGTCACCTGGGCATTTCACTTAAAATTATTTGCTATTGAAGAGAACCCCAGACATTGTCATTTGCTTTTTTATCTCTGCTGCTTTTTCTCCCATGACACAGCACAAATTTCATGTTGCATTTTTGTGAGAAAAGTATTAGTTCTGCAATAGGTGCTAAAATATCTTTTGCGGCTGACAGCTCATTCACAGAGGAAACAGCACAAAGTAGACCCGCCTGAGCAAAGTGTCTGTTACACAAGTACAGCTGGGGGGATTAGCTCTGATGGCAATCTCTCCTTCCAGACCTGTCTTTACTCCAGGGAAAAAACACTCTATCTTCTGCAAACAGTTTTAGCTTCAAAGAGTCTGTGATAAAATCCTCATTTTCTAAAGGACAAAATACACATTCTGTTAAGTTCCGTAACAAGTTAGCTCTCCAATTTTCTGCTTTTATGGGGACAAAAATGGAGTACAGTTCCACTGTTTGGTTCGGTGCTATCATTTAAAGAGTGTCATCTCCATTTACCCCCTCCTGCTGCAGGGGAGCGGGAGCAAGTCTGAAATGAGAAGTTCCATCCTCTCATGCTGCAGCACTGCTCACGCCACGGTGCTAGATCCATCTCGGCTATTTTTCCCCTCAGTGCAGTGAGTAAATACCTAGAGTGGGAGAACACATTACAGCAACTTGTATGGGAGGGCCACATTGTGACCCTAACTAGAATGGCGGCATTGCTTGAAACCACGAGCTCCTCCGCAATCAATCGTCCCGGCTTGGCCCTTTGCCTGCCAGCCTGGCTGGCTGTCAGTGCCTCTCCTTCCAGCCTGCCTTTCACTTCTGCTCTTGGACAAACAGGAGGGGGCCGGTCAGCAGCTGGGCTTCCACGCAGACAGCACCTGTGGTAACAAGAAGTGTTCTGAGAGGCTCATTCACTGCTCTTTTAGCTGTTTCATCACACATCAAAAAGATGCAGCAAGAAGTATTTTGCCCACCTATAAGCCCTGTAAGTTTTCTGGAAAAAATCAGTAGAAGTCCTTCTAAAAAGCAGTGCTAACATAAATATACCTGCTCCAGGACGAATAAAGATCAGCAGTGCTACAAACCACTTACAACTCCGCCTGATTAGCCAGGTGGGACATGTCTGCAGACTAGGATAGCTCAGTTTAAGCTGTCCACATGTTTCAATTAGTAATTCAAGCCACCCTGTAACGCTGACTTCTCTAACAGGAAGAATAAAACATCCCTTTCCCACGGTAGCACTCCTTTCAGGTCATACAGGATAGGATCCTACAAAGACCATACCAATTCAGAGCCAAAGCTCAAACATGTCTGTGCTACTACAGAAAACAGTGAAATATGTCCCAGCCCCCAGTATGCAGCTGAAAAGAAGCTCGCACTTGAATCATAGAAAATAAAAAATTACGGTAGAAATGTAATCATCTCCTCTTCTTTGGTACTTTACTAATTATATTGGTTACTTCATAACAATCTAGTATCACTCAAACTTTTTTGGGTCTCCACCTAGCTTCAATTTTTCACAGGTGGCTATCCTCCCTTGCTAAACTTTTATTAATAACCCTTTAAAAGCAAGACAGTTCCATGTGCTATTTATAGACTACGAACTGTGACCCCATGAGTCACTGCCATCTCTCCTGAGGTTGAAAGATCGGCAGTCACACAGAGGTGAGTTCTAACCTAGAAGGAAGTGCGCATTCAGGCACCTCAGAGGCCATCCCCACATTATTTCCACCTCACCTCAACAAGCATTATTTGTTCCAAGTTACCCTGGTAGCATAATTTATATGCGTGCTTTGAAAGCGGCTAATTCCCTGAGTAGTTAGCTGTTCCCAGTATTGGGGAAAAGAGGAGAAAATTACAGGGTTGCCATGTCTGGGCTTTGTGAGACACGGGCTCTTTTTCTAATAAGGTATATTGGTCTTTGACTACTCTCTAGCCAGAGAAACACCCCCTGGATGTGCACAGTTCCGTTAAGCTGACTGTAGACTGTGACAGAACACACGCATTTCTGCCTGAAAAGGGCAAAGGACAGCCTATTGCTCGTTCCACACACGGTAGCTTCCAAGCAAACTCACACCCCACTTCGCGGCAAGTGTACCACACGGTGGGATACCTCCAGGCAGGCATAGAATAAGATGGAAAGAAACATGCGACAGACAATCCGCAGGTGTTGGGGACAGCCTCCATTGTTTAAGTATGCAGTGATTATTTTTGCCAAAAATCAATTCACGGACATTAATTTAATTGTTTATCTTTTAGCATCGCAGTCCTTTCTTCAGACAAAAGCTTACACTATTAGGCACAATCTGCTATCTTAAACAAGATTTTACATTAAATTCAGAGCAGAGCAACAGCTTCATTAATTTTTCCATCTGTTCTGTTCAGGCTTGTTGGCTTTCATGTAACATTTAACTTTTGTATGAACCCAAAATGCCAAAAGCTAAACTGAGCTCAATTCTATTGTGCTTCACCAGCTGACAGGGGGATAATAGAGTTGTTTGCCTCAGATTTGCTAGAAGAACAGGATAGGCTCCCGGTCACAGGAAAAGAGGGAATATTGGGGAAATGCCATTTTCTAAACACGCCATTGAGTGTTGGAGGCAGCCATGGGGCCACTTATTGATGTCACAGCCTCACAGATCAAGCTATGAGGTCCTAGGAATTTGACAGTATTTGTATTTCTAGGAAAATACACATGCCTTTAAGGAATTTAACTTCAACTTTTGGTTGAGCTTGTTAAATCTGTGTCTAAACCTGGTACCTTGTGAGTTAGTACCATCTCCAAGTAGGAGATGACAGTCTAAAGCTAACAATTCACTGCCTTTTCCCAAGCAAGAGGAAAGCAATTCATTGACAGTTGATATTAAAAAAAACCCAACCAAACAAACAGAAAAGATGAAATAATTAGAGTAGCTAAAAAAATCCTGAACTCTCCAAACAAGGAGATCCTGAAGCTGTAATACAACATGGATTCAGTTACTGTGAAGTATTTCCAAAGGTTCTCAACACACCAGCTGTGCGGCTCCCAGACCTGTGAAGTGGGGGGAGAGGAGAGGCCAAGCCACGGCATTTACCACAGCAGCTCGCAGCCAGCATGAATCCAAACGGCAGAGGCTTGCTGTCTCACCAGTGACAGAGCAGAGCGCTGCCAGGGGATGTTCCAGCCTTCTTTCCAGAATACTTACACTGTGTGGGGATGGCAAGGAATCTGGGCTTGAGGTTCAGTCAGAAACAGAGCTTTGAGGTTTTGATCTGTATAAATACGGAATAATCATCCACGTTTTGGATGATGGCTTCTATTGCTCTAAATGGCCCATTCCAAAATAGATCTTAAACGCAGTTTCTTTTCCTCAATGAAGGGCAGCTCTCACGCTTACACGGTCCAGCAAACTTTTACCTGATCTTTAACGTGCTAGCAGCAAGAGTTCTGTGTTGCGGGCTGGTCTAAACACATGGATGGCACGTGAACATAACAAATGGACCTTAAGTACAGGTCTTAAGGCAACAAAAAGAGAAGAAAAATGCAGATGCTCGTGTAGCACAGACATCCTGAGAAGCTGTCCTGAGAAAAAAGCAGCAGGCTCGAAACAAGTGCCTTATAGACCAGGCACTATGCAAGAACTGCCTATCACAATGTGCTTTTCTATACGATGTCCAAACATGGGCAACAAGAACATCTAAGAATATGAACAGCTGTTACATTGCTACGGGCCTCCATCTGATTTCATGATCCTGCCAAAACATTAACTTCAGATTCACCCATGGTGCACTCCGAGACAAATGTACTTCCCAGATGATGACAATGCTTCGGGCACGTATATGTCCAGTGAGGAAGTTTATACCAAGAACAGATTTTCTAGTGTTCTAAACCTCGCAGCCTGCCTGACAAAGCAGACAAAGCAGCACCCGACCACTTGCTCCCCTACCTCTGACTGCCCATGGATAATTTTCAGTCTTCAACTTCCCAGTCTTCAACTTCCCAGTCCTTAACAGAACAGTCAGCAATGGTTATATCCCTTGTCCTGCGGAAAGGTACTTCTTCCAAGTCTAAGGCCTTGTGTTTTCCACAAGGAGACTTGACCAACTCTTCCTCTGATTTCCAATCTGTGTCCAGCCAAAAACAAATATTTAAAGAAATCACTGCAAAGCCTGTTGTCATAGTTAAATAGGTCAACCGTCGTGGTAAGACAGCTGTTTGTGATATATACTGCAGAGATCGGTAGCATCTCTTCACCAAGAAACCTAGCAATACAGACGCTAGCAAGCACAGCAAAGAGCAGCAATTTATCTGTTTTAAACCACTTTCTCCTGTAGCACAACCCTACAACATCATATTTGATCAATACTCAGACATAACAAATGCTTACTTCCCCTGGTGTATGTAGCTCCCCTGACCTATGTAAAACGAGAAGAGGTATTAGATCAAGTAGATGAATGAGATGGTAACAAGTTGCCAGGACTGGATGGCCTTCACCCAGGAGTTCTGAAGGAAGTGAAACACTGAAGGACAGAGGTGCCAGTGATGTGCGTAACGATCATTACAGACATTTGCTGTGCCAGGTGACTGGCAGATTGCTGCCCATGTCACTCTCATCCACAAAAAGGGCTGTTGGGGGAATACTGCAAGTTAGAGACTCATGAGTCTGGTAAGACATTAGAGGCTATAACAAAGAGCAAGACTTATGAACCTACAGCTAGACATGGGGTTTTGGGAAAGAGGAAAATCCTGTCTCACTAACCTCACAGAGTCTTTGAAAGAGGTGAACAAGCAGGAGGATAAAGGCAGTACATCAGACATTTGCATTTTCAAAAAGTCTTTGACAATGTTAAATACTTGAAGATACAAAAGAAGCTAATGTTGCCATGTGTGACAGTGCGCTCCCTCCCCGCGGCCCCCAACCTGACCTTTACCTCTGGTAATCCTGCTCAAGCAATAACCACCAGTGGCAGTGGTAATGGATGCCTCAGGTCTCGATGGCTGCATCCGGCTCAAAAGTGGATTTGAGGGAGGCAGATAACAACTCAATAGTCAAGGGATAATTTGAGCAAATGCACCCACCTAACCACAGTGCTGGTCAATGTCCCACTCAAGCCAAATTTGGAAGAAACTAACATCTGTTGTCAGTATAAAAAGCTGACTTATCCCCAAAACAGTGAGCAGTCCAAGTGCATTTTGAGCTCTCCTGCACAGCAGCGGGCTGCACACCAGGATCTCCCCTTGAGTAGGGACGCGTCTCCAGGTTACGCCTGTCACACAGATTCCTTGTCGCAACAGATCCTCGGTAAGTGACTAATAGCTTACTAAACTTTGTAAGCTTCGCTAAGATTGTATCTTAGATTCATTGTGCACATATAGTCCTTTAGACATAAACTATTGACCAAGTCTGGGACTAGGACTGGATCCAGCCACACCTGAACTCCTCTGAGCAGGAGTTTAGAAAGCAAGGGGGTCCTCTTTGAACCTTGTGACTCAGCGGGAGGGTCTGCCCAACATGTCTGACTTACCCTGTCCTCTATACAGCAAATAATGAAGTGTACCTTGCTATCAAATCTTGCTGAATCACTGCTGCATTTACTATCAAACTTATCTTTAATTGCTGTTTTCTATCAATAAACATATTGCTGCTCCTCTCCTATAAGTGAAGTGCATCACTCCATCTGCAACGTCAAGAGAACGGATAAAAACCTATTACAGGTGAAAGCTGGTTAAAGGGTAGGAGGGAAAGGACAGAAAACCCCATCCATTATCATGACTTGGTGATGAATGGATTTATTCGTCAAATGGTATTTAACTGCCAAATAAACTGGACATATGTAGTGTTACGAGACTTTTTTTTTTTAAGCTATTTATTAGCTAAAACAAACAAAGTCAAGAGGGCTACTGAATTTTTGTCTCCTAAACTGCCACTCGTGTTAACAATTTGGTATCTCTGGAAGTTAAACAAGTCTGATACCAATTATGACATGAATAATTGTGGTGAAGTTATTCTAAATTTTACCATTACTACCTTAATTTCCACATTTCAAGCGCAGACAGAAACCAGCACAATAAATGCAAAAAGTGAGAGAAAAGCATTTATTTTATTTGTATTGAGGCAAAGGGAGCTCATCTCGTTTACATCAAAGAAATGGAGAGCAAGTGATTTAATCAAGTTTTTGAGAACTTACAGAAAACAGAAAAAAACCCTCATGCTTATCACATCAGTATATGATCGAATTTCCTATGTCAAAACTCTCTCTCTTCGACTTGGCACAACGTTTTATTGCCCACTACCACACTTCACATCTTTACTTGTCAAAATGTTGTATTGCCTATGTAAACATCTGGTTTATGTGTAAACTTTAACAAGTAAATTGGAAAGCCTACTAATTTATCCACCGCAAAAAAATCAAGTACGAACTAGGTATCAAATTAATTACATCATATTCTATATAACACTGTTTCAACAAGAGCTATAGCCTGTTGAATTCATAACAAAAAGGATGCAGAAACAAAAAGCAGATGTGCAGTGTCATGCATTAGTGTAATAACATTATAAGGCAATAACAAAAAAGGTATTATTTTTTTTAAAGTATACTCGCCAAGACAAAAATCAAGGCTGCACTCTTAGTCAGTTCATTTTGGTAGTGTAGGATTTCTTCTTAGCTCAAGCTAAAAGCATCAGCTTTTGAGCATATTCATCTGTTACTGTGTTACTTGTGTCAAAAATGCAACATGTGGATTTAAATTTTGTGCAATAACAGATTTTTTAATTTTTCAGTTCAAATTCTTTATGTGGAAATAAAGAAAAACTCTGTTCCCAAAGAATCAAGTAGGGTAAGTGGGAAGAAATACTTGAAATTAAATACTCCTAAAATGAACAATACATAAACAGTAATAGCTCTGCAGGAAAGAAAAGTTCGGCAGCCTAAGTCAAAAACTGAGTTAACACTATTTTTATATGCTTTTTGTTGCTGTTTTGTTCACTTTGTGCTCAAACTGAATAATCAAAGGTAGTCATATGGCAGTCTGGAAAGCCCAACATCACCAAAGATTTCCTTTATTGTTCACTGTGCCTTTGTAGTGCAGCACAGAATCAACCTCAACCATTTAATAAGGAAACTGAAATCACATCTCAAAGTTGTTATAATTGATCTCAAAGTAATTGTAGTATCACAGTAATCAAAATTACTCTTCTTTTTCCTCTAATTATAACTTAATTTAATCTACTACCTGTCATTTTTACAAACTGCAGTTCACATTAAAACATTTGCTGATAACAAAAGCTTTTCTTTGAAAACAACACTGCTTTACATCTAGTCAGGCAGCTTGTGCATATCAGAGCATTCTGTCAAGAGAGACGTGGAAAAGGGTAGAGAAAAAGCTGAAATATGGCTACAGCTTATCTGTGCCTTTAATGCACTGCAGAATCTCAGGCGGCACTAGAGACAGCAAGTTTCTTCAGATGATCCA
Source organism: Ibidorhyncha struthersii (assembly GCA_013398815.1). NCBI lineage: Eukaryota > Metazoa > Chordata > Aves > Charadriiformes > Charadriidae > Ibidorhyncha > Ibidorhyncha struthersii. The sequence goes on along the minus strand of VZSZ01006507.1, from coordinate 46,231 downwards.
TAAATACTTGCAAGCTGACATCATCGGTAAGAATGGGTGCTCCAGACTCCTATAAAATAAATGGAAACAAGAAGAACTGATTATACTCATTGTGAAGAAAAAGCATTTTGAGGCACAATATGTTCTGTTAAATAAACACTTTATAAATTTAGAAAGACCTTGGAAGCATATCATTGCTGAAATCCTCCAACAAAAAAAACAGCAGACTGTACATTTACATAAATTTTCATATGTTTACATAAATTCAGGCATAAACCACACTCTCTTCCATATTAATGCATACAGCAGTGAGCTGCAGTACAGCAAGATATTTACATCAACTATACAAAACTCGCAGCTTTTGAGAGCTGCCAAATACTAACTTAAAAATAATTAAAAGTAAGTAAAACTGTCATGCTGTGGTTCCTGTATCACTCCTAGCTCAGTGGAGCTGACAAAGTGAAACAGAAACATGCAAGTGACACAACTACAAATCAGTATCTGTCACTGAAGCTCAGACATATCAAAATGGCGAAGGGAGCCCCCACTAAGAGTCTGATTTGACACCAAGCAAAGGTCAACTAGCTTTCTCCAGGCAAGCTGGGCCAATTCTCTCCTACAGCTCTGTGCCACCTCAGAGAAACACCAAAACCAAAATCTGAAGGTCGTACCACTGCAAAATCTTATCACAAAAGATTAAAAAAAAAAACCCTTTTAAGTGGATTTTTGCAATTTGCTTTTTGACCTCAGAAGTAATTTTCAGAGACCCAAGAAGTTCAAAATGGCCGTATTTTAATTACTATTTTTAAACAAATTTAGAGTCTAAACAAAACAGCAGTTTTGCAACTCTGCAAATGTTACATAGGAGCTCTCTTAAGCCCTTTGAAACCAATCCGCCTTTGCTTCCATTTACAGATGTAGGAAGAATTCCTATAAATCTCAACAATTCAACCTTTTAAAGGTACTAAGCGCCCATATTTCCAAATGAAATCAGAGCTGTCTGAACTCTTACAGTATCTTCCAAAACACAGTCATGAAAGTCTTAAGGAGGATGCTTAGAACTGCTGCCCCTTTTTGAGAACTGGCCCAAACCAGTTATCAGTTAATGATCAAGGGACAAACCCAGGAGCAGTAGGAGGTCTTGGATCACTACAAAACACTTGACACAAAACACAGCCACTCACTCTCAGGGAAGCCTGACCTCTCTTATTTAAGAAGCTACAAGGGAATTACAAGTAGTTTAAGTCTAGGGCGGGATGTGATTTGCCACCTTGTGTCTTATGCATGGAAGGACAGCACATCATCCTCCAGTAAATAAACTACCAAAGGAACTGATAGACCCTGAAGTTGAACACCTCATCCAACATGTACACACAGGCAGCTGCTGTCACCACTGCTACCACCAACAGCAGTAGCTTTACTCTGAAGACTGGGAACCCTTCGCTCTAGTAGGTAAGGTAGCAGAGTATTTTATTTGCAGGGGAATAAAGTGAAAACCAGCAAGGTCACAATGTACAAGTCTGAAAAGTACATGAAAAATAGCTTTGATTTTTCACAGACCACCTTAACTTTTGTTTCCTGTTCATTCAAAATTTTGATTGAAGGCATAAAATGAGAATTTAAATTTAATTAACAGTGATTTGGTGGCAGCTAGCTGGGCATTTGATAAGATTTGTGCAACTGACCTCTTCTTTTGTTTCAATTTGCAAATTCCCCGTAGTTACCAAGACAAAAAGATTTAAAAAAAAAAAAAAAGACGAAAATAAAGGCATTCTCAAATAAATGTCATATCCAACATAATCTGAAATTTTCAACTGCATCTTCAAAGACTAACCAACATAATACAGCTGCATGAAAAGTTTACCATTATATAGTACAGAAAAGATTTTCAGAAAATAAGGCACCTACCTGCTAAATTTTAAAAAAATCTGTACTTACAATATTAAAAACCAAAACAGTCAATTCATCACCTCCTGAAACATGGTTTCAGTGGTGTATGGGTGCCCTCTTCAGGTCAATGTGGACTAACAATTTTTTCTGTAGACTTTCAGTTATGCGCAAAATAAAATTACATAAAACAATCCAGGAAGTTCATGCAAAAAACAAGAGCAAAACCAGTTCAGTTTAAAATTTTCTCCCAACAGTTACATTTTTCATTTCATAATTTGTACTTGGTTCAACTTTGTTCACAAAAACCCCTGCAAACACAGGAGGATATTACATTGAGCACAGACGCTGCAATGCCACTGGGGAAATTAACACACATTTTCTTATGTTACCCTGGAACTGAATTCTTTTCAACATTAAAAGGGAAAGCTGTCTTTTCTAAGATGTATCAAAGCGTCTCACTTGTCCAGCATGAGCAATTTTCTTAGATATCAGTTCAAGAGTTGTTCTGCATTTACATTTGGAATACGGATTCGTTTGTTTACTAATTAAATGAGAGGAAACAGTTGTCCTGTATGGTTGGAAACACCAACACTTCTCAGATTTCCAGGTAATGTTTAGATAAAAACAAGACCTTTCAAACTACAGGATTTTTGTGTATGTTGTGGAGAAAACATGATGAAGAGACACACTAACAGGTTGCCAACTAGGTTATCGACTTCAGAGGCAAGAGAGCTGGGTTCAAATCGTGCCGTCCCTGATTCAGAACAAAGTTTTCAAGTATTTTCACTCTGGATCTCAGTGCTCTTCCTTGCCAGAAGTTTCATTAGAACCAATACGTCTCTATGAAAACAAACCTTAATAAAACTTAACTGACAAAAATCACTGCCATAAAATTGCTACAGAGCTCTCTCACTCATGGCTTGAACACTGTATGCCCTTTAGCAAAGTACTCTAAAAGTGCAGTTAATGTGTAGCTTCAACTGTCTCATGTCATTACATTTTCATGAGAAAATGACACTCCACTAGCATTTACCCACAGCGGTGTTTCTCTTCCCACCATAAAAGCTGAATTTGGAAGGAGAACATGGAACTGCAATGCAATGATCAAGAATACAAGCTGCCCCAGACAGTTTAACTTTTGAACTCTTACACAACTTACTTCCTAAAGACAAGATTTGAAAAACTGATTCCTGGTCACCCAGGCCACAAAAATGCTGGAAAACACCAGTACACTGGTACTGCTCTACTTTTCAGTTCTTGCTTATCACTAACTCCAAATTTTTTTTCCCCCTACTGCAAAAAAGTCCCTTAGTTTTTATATGTCGTAAGTGCTCTCATTCTGATGAACTTGAAGGTATCTGTCTAAGAAAGACAGCTAGACATGAAAGTAGCCTAACAGAAGCTTAAAACCAGCAAACCAGATCATTTTTGTCTGAAGAAATGAAATCCATTTTTCCTAACTTTTGCAATTTTGGTGGCACCTAGGCCAAAACAGCATTTCTTTTTCAGTTTCAAAACTTGGCATTGTTAGTTATATGTACACAATCTGTCACTTGATTTCTGAAACAGGGAAAAAGAACATAAAATCATGCATACAAGTTTCATCAGCAGATTCACACTTACCTGTCCCCATGCGTACATGTTGTTATGAGTCTGAGAGGGATTTACTTTTGAAAGCAGGAAACGAGCCTTTAGAAAACAAAACACAGGCAATAGATTAATCTTCTCTAATAGAATTCTCCTGTAGTCAGAAAAAATAACGTGTATGAAATATACCATTTCTATTATTTGGAGATAAAAACATGCACAGATACCTATTCAGAAGAGCAAGTAACCTTGCCTATAATAAATAAAGCCTCTGCCTGGATTCTATAGCTATAACACAGAACTGCTAACAACTTTTCAATGCAGCAGAAAGTAAGCTTTTGTCTTTTTCTAAGCACTAGCAAAGCAAATATTAATATTTTATTGATATTCACAAGTTTGACAAGTACTATCTTTTTTGTCTTAAACACCTCACACAAGGAGTCTGAGAGTCCAAGTCAGTATGTAAAAATAGTAATAAATAATAGGATTCACAAATTACGCAAAAAGCTACTATTAAAAATCTGGCTCTGTAAAAGCTTTAAAATTCAAAATTTTCACTTGCAACTTACATACATTTTAGCACAGAAATGCATGTTTACTACCAAAAAAAAATCTCATGACATTACTAACATACCACTTCCTAGATTATATATTTTACCATACCTGGCTTCCTCCATGCTCTGTATCAATGTATCTGGGCATTGGAAATCTGGAATGGAGAATTTCTTGGGCATCATCTATTGGAGCTTGTAGCAAGTGATGAAAGTTTTCATATTCTGGCATATCTTGGTAACCTGATTTACGCCACTGAGCTATGGTCTGGGGATTGGAGGAAGAAAGAAATTTAGAACAGATTCACTCATTTTTTTTAGATGATACACAGGGCTTTTCAGAGGAGAATGTGACATTGCTGGCCTCTTTTCTATTACTCACCCCTTTCCGCCCTATAGTATGCAAGTTAATTTTTAAAAGCCAGGATGTGCAAGTAACAGTCTACTAGATTTATTTTTTTCAGAACTCTAATGATTTGTGGTCCTTCTGTATTTCCTTTTTTCGTCATCCTTTGTATGCTAAATATTTAGTTCATGAGGTCAGGGATACTATTTAGAGTTCTCTAATATGCACGTCTATGACACTTACGAAATAAATATTTACACTGATCTTTACCTTTCAGGGCCTGTAGCGCAGCCTCCCCACCTTCTAGGATTGAGGCTGGCTGCTCAGGGTCAGCTCACTGATATGGGCTGTTGTTCGGAAAGACCTGGAGGGAGTCCCAGTAGGTGTCCCCCCGTCCTTTGCTTGGCACTTGTTCTAAGCTGAGGCTCATTCCTGCCTCCTGCCTCAGCTCCGCTGCAGCCGTGCCTGTACCTGGCCATGTACCCCACTCATCCGGACCCCCACCCAGGGACTTGACTACCCGGCTAGAACTCAGACCTACCTCATCCTCATCGACTTGTGCAATGATCTGGACTGAAGGCTGAACCTGGATACTGTCTGTAACCTTCTCTGCTTGCCTTGCTTAGGTAGTGTGGGGCCAGGTCCTCACTGGTGAGGCCTCTGCCTGCCTTCCAATCGTGTTAAAGTTTAGTAATTATTTTAAACAGTGCAGCTATGAGGACATGATCCAGAACAGTATTTCTCAAACTCTCAGCTGGGAACCATTTACAGTTGCAAAGCAGGATAAAGCAACAGCTCAATTCCTCCAGGGCAGCACAGCACTAGCAAGTCACAAGCATTTATATTTGTATTACCAGCAAATGTCTATCTGCTCCGCCAGGAGCAGTTTCATTCCTCCAGGACAGTGCAGATTAAGGGTGACTATAAAACTTGGTGTTCTCACTCCCTGTCCCTGAAGAATTAACTTAGAGGTCTAAACTAAACGAGCGAAAACCACTCAAAAGCTGGAAAAATACTGATTTAAAACAAATAATCTGCATATTGAAGCTTACTCATTGTAAACCCATCATAACAAACAGCACCGAAACATCAAGTAATGTCAGCTATCTGTGTATAGGCACATTAGGTCACCAAACTACAAACATGAGTTAGGAGTCTGGTATCAGCCACGCAGATGAGAGGATAAGCATTGGAGTGCTTTACAACTGGGGCTTGACTTTCATAATGTAGCACTCCTACAGAAAAAGAATATTTATGTAAAAAATGACAAATCTTACCTCTCCATGATAAATAAGGATCTGGAAAAAGGTGTCCATAAGGAGAATGCGATCTGGTAAAATGCTGCTGCTATCCAGAAGAACAGGCTAAGATTTAAAAATAAATAAAAAATTACCAACTGATGCAGAATTGAGCAATCAGATGGCATTACCAGCTTTTTGAATCCGTCACTGAATCTTAGGAACTTTTTCAATCACTTACTAAAGCCCCATATTTGCTCGTTTTCATGTTATACATCTGCAATCAACACAACCTCATTCTAAAGTTATCCAGCCTGACTCTGAATATATAACTTCATAAAAGTAATAAAAATTGTATTCAAGAGCTAAAACCTCTTTCATTATTATGCACTTTTCTAGTCTTTCAAGTACCTCCTTATTTACATATACACTGCCATTAACTCGAATGATACTTCAGTGTATAAAGATTCAGTAGTTACTCTAGTATAAGATTTGGGGGTTGGGGGTTGTTTGGTTTTTTTTTTAGTCTTGTCCTTGCAGCTATTATTACTGTGCATATATATCCACCCATACTGTATATAGTAAATACCCAGGATTTATGAAATCTTATGCAATATTTAAGGTTTTAGTTCACCTTTTTACAGGCAGTGACACTATATTGGCACTATATGATTTAATTGGACCAATCTTATTATGGATACCAAAAATATTAACTATTCCAAGAACCAAAAAAACTATTATTATTACTCATTCCACACTGAGGTGTCAGCTCCCGCTTGATCGTGCTTCTCCTCTGCATCACCCATGTGACTAATTGTTATTCATACATGGGAGAATGATCTTACACCTGTGACTAGCTCTTCACAAACCATCTCATTACATTAATTTAAACTCTATTATTAAAAGTCTTTTTTTTCATCCCCATGACATAGTCTAAGAATAAAAAAAAAAAAACACTAACAAAAGTTGGAATTCCAACCTACCAAGATCCTTGCCTGCTATTTTTATTTTCACTGTCTTACCATTTCCTTACTCTCTCTTATCTATCAGACTACTTTTGTTGTCTCCTGTCTTACACTTCTTTCAGAAGCCTCTTGGAATATCATGGTTTTATTTCAGGTTTATATAGAATATGCCATGATAAGGTCAGCTGGAAGGTTCTGGACCAAACTTATACATAATGGTAAACACATCAAAATTAGAAGCTTTGGATGAGGGTGTCAAGATAGAGGGGAATTTTGCACATTTCAAAAACACCCCAACTTTTCTTTCAAACCCTACAGAAAAAGTAAACTATGAAATAAAAAAAATTTTATTGATGTTTACATTCTGGCACCACAAAAACAAAAGCAAAACTCCTATAGCTCTCAACAACTAACAAAAAAATTACCACTCTGGTTTAAAACATCATCTCTTCACAAACTGACTTTTGTTCTCAAGACAATGCTACATCAGAATTCTGGTATGTGTTGTTCACAGTATGTTCTAGATTAAATTAATATTCTTTCTCATGCAATAAATTTTAAAACAACACATTTTATAACGTGTAACAGTGAGGACAACAATCATCTCTCAAAACAGCACCTTTTAACCTACTATTATGTTATATATAATGATACCTCTGGAGGTCCATTGAAAGAGTAGGCATAAAGAATTGGCTGAACCATGATAAGCGACTGGGTTAGATCTTGACGCATGAAATGATGACGATAGTATGAGCTCTCATCTGGGCTGTTATTAAAAACTTGTAAGAAAGGAGATCTTCTCAAGTGAAACATAAACTGCAAAACAAAAACCATTTGTTTGAACTTTTACAGATAAAAAGGAGAGAAATGTTTTCTACAAACTAGATGAGAAAATGCCACAACAAAATTTAGTTCCAAGTCCTTTAATATTTCTAACTTGTATATGCACCTTTGCTAGTTTTTATATATTCTCATGAGAGTAAGACAGAGATCAGAATGGATAAACCTACAAAGCAGCTCTGAATTTAGAGAAAGGTTTAATATTTCTTCTTCTCCAGTGCTAACTGATAAATAGTGTAAGTGAATATTGCCAAACCCTTCCTTTAAGTTCTACTGTTCCTGTGAGGGAGGCTGCTCTGCTTGAACACACAAGGGAAGTTATAGCATGTGAACAGAAAAAAGAACATTAACAACAACAAAGTTGAACTTTGTTAGTAAAATGGAAAAAGCAAATCCTTCCATTGCTGAATCAATCTCTCCACAACACTTAACACCTTGAGACAGATAGGTAGGTAACTCAAACAGAAATAACATGGAAGTCTATGAAGAGTCCAAAAGCAACATATCAGGAGGTATCAGAATGGAGGAATTTATCAGAATGGACTGTTAGCAAATAAACTATTCAAAGTTTAATATAGTCAAGCTCAAGTTCACCAGTGAAGTGTTTCTTTTCAGGTCAGTATGATAAATCATATAGGAAAGAAACAACAAAGCAAAACTGTATCTTTTCTCATGTTTTCTGAATTTCTTCATTAAAACTGCCCTTAAAAAAAAACAGTATCATTATCTGAATAACAAACCCGGGTAATATGAGGATTCCATTATAGGAGAAACAAAACAAACACACAGTTAGAGGAAGTTTAGCTGCAAGAACAGAGGGCAAAAGGGGCCACAGCAGCACAGACAACAGAAGTGATTTGCCTAAAGTCACATGCCAGACAGAAGCTGGGGGGCAGGGGGTGTTTTCATTCTGGTACCCAGTGTAATGCCGGATTTCACTCTGTGCTACAGGGCCTCTTCCCTCACTACGCATTCTCTCTTTATCCCTTACAGAAACACCTTCCTTCTACTTACCTGTGGGTAAAGTGAAAAGGTTTCTGAAAATCTGAAAGAGCTTGGATCATCCTTGTGATAGTCTCCAAATTTCTGGCACTGGAATAAAAGAAAAAAATATCTGGATTAAGAAACATACTTGCTTGGTCATGCCATTACTGTACATTCATTTGTTTTTAACAGACACATGATTTGAGGTGCTTACAGCTTTGTAAGCAAGCAGAGAACTAGCAAAAACACTGATGTAATTTCTTTTCTTAACAAGCAGTGATTTCCTTGCATATGAAACTTTAATGGGTTTTGTTTTTTTTTTTTCTCCAAAATCACTGACCAGAGTTAGATGATTAAACAGCCCTGGAGAACATGTTTAAAATTCAATTATTAATAATTACTTACTTAGGAGTAAGAAAAAAAACAAACAGAAAACTAAACTTTTGAAAATAAAGACATTCCATATGGTTTTCTAGATACTTTGACTTCCTTGGCTAAAAATATTTAATCTGCAAAATCATTATATGCAGCACAAAGTAGAGAAAGCTTTAATTTCTGCTAATCTCATGCTAGAATTTCTCTTAATTGCTGGCAACTACCAACTGCTGAGGACTGAGGAAACATCAATAAATGAACTAAAAATGTATCTACTCTTTTTTCCATTTAAAATAGAAAACCTTAGTTAATTCTGCATACCCCACTTGTGGAAATGAAGCATTCAGTTCATTTTTTGTTTTGTTTTATTTTTCACAAAACAATCACTGAATACTAGTCATTTAAGAATGATATGTCTGGAGACAAGAAACCAGTCTGACTCTTTTAATATAGTCCTTTTTACCAGTCGTATAAGTTGTCTGTCCAGCCACCTAAGCACATCAGGCCCTTCTTCTGTCTCTGCCCTGTACACTGCCAATCTAGCCATGAGAATCGCAGCAGCTTCCTGGTCAAAAGATGCAGCAATGTTTTGAATCTGCGTCTGTGCATCTGCCCAGCTGCAAAAGAAAAATACAAGTATTTGCATCACAGTGAAAGAAAAGATGTCCAACCTCAAAACAGCCCTTCAAAATGAAGGCAGAGAAAGCAGTGTTGGCAGTTTAACAAACTCAGGCTGAAGCTTCAAAAATCTACCAGGTGTAAATGAACAGCCTCTCAGTTAACCATTTGTTAATTAGAAATGTCCCTCATTTGTACAGGTGCCATGCAACTAGTGAAAGAAAATATAATGCCACTTATAAAACAGTTATTATATTAAAAAAATATTAATTATGAAAGGTAAGTTACAGAAAACGCTGTCCATGAAGTTAATCACACATTCCCACACTAGCAGTTTTCTTGTGCACCTTGTTTGTTCTTTCAATTTACAAGGCGAACTATTAATCTGTCCTTTTATCAGTCACCAAGAAGATTTCACCAGTACAACTGAAGTAAGTTAACAAGATATTCATATCAACAGTAAGGGCAATGCTTTTTTTTTGATAAACTGAATCTTCCATCAAATTAACCAATCAATAATCTTCTTCATCTTAAAGGAAATGTCATTGGACACTGAAAAATGTCCGCATAATAGGAAACATAATTTTCTAAAATTGTGATGTAAATTGAATCAAGGAAGCTGCAGGTAAAGGTGGAAGAACAGCTATTTACACCCCCCTGAACTTCAGCCAGCACTCTCAAGTTAGGGAATGGCAACCATCACTTCCTAAGTCCAACCACCTCCTCAGTGTAGGCCATAGAATTTCACTCAAAGCTTCCTCTTCATCTAAATCGCTTGGGTTACTTCAGAGCACTCCCATAACATCATTACGCAGCTGCTGCAACCTCTCAGAGACGAAACCGCCCACAGAACAAGAGAGGCAACTGTCTCAAAGGTATGATTGTGCCTTCACCACCTGTGGCACTGCATATCCCAGAACAACAGACTGGTTAAAAATATCTAAAGATTAAAAGGCAAATAGCTACCCTGCTTTTTCAAAAACCATTCATCACAAGTAAACATACTTTCTGGCAACTGTGGTCACTCTGATACGTCTCTGTCCACTGGAATGCTGGTACTGAGTCACAAACTGGATTGCACCACGTCCTCCTTGAGGAATGGGAGCATTGTGCTAAGTACAGGAGGAAAACAAAATTACATAGAGGTGAACCTCAAGATTTTACACTATAATTTGAAAATGTATAAACAAATTACTAGAAAGTGATAAAATTCTTAGCAATAGGCAGCTTGAGTTATATAAATGCATTGTCTGGTGCTTTTATCGTGTTGAGTACCTTTACTAAACATGGCTAAGAAACTCAGTGACTGTCAAGGGATGTTAGGAGCAGTTGCTGCCTCCACCAGATACTCTTAAAGCAACCAATGCTCTCTCCTTCCACATACCCTTACAGAGACAGTATGTCCAAAGAGGCTGTGTTACAATTGCCGATTTAGTTAGATTCTATTTGAACATCACATGATTCACTAGAATTACAGGCAGCAAAACCAATACTACTCTAAAATGTTGACTAATTAAATCACAGAAAGCACCATTGAAATGTAAAGATTGGCATCCAAGTGTAAACTGAAATTTCAAAACTCTCGTCAGTAGAAATTTAGGTTTATAATAGCTGCTAATAAGGTACGTAGTCCCAAAAGACAAGGACAGTTGAAATTATTACACTATCATGACCAGACCAGTTTTCGAGCTAGTAATAAAATGAGACCAAAACAGATATGCAAAAAGTAAAATGAAAAATGTCTAAGGTAAGTTCAAGTTTTCAAACCTTTGCATAGGTTATAAAGTATGCAATATAGCATACTAAATATATAGAAACTACAGTCAACTCACATAGTTCCTGAGCTTCAAATATTTGGTAGAAGGGAAAGTACTAGGAGGAAGTAACACATTTGCTTGCCATGGTTTTATCCTTTCCTAGTACGCCTCAGGGAGCCAGGAGAGCAGGCTATAGGCCCCTGAGGCATTGCAATGAAGCCAATCTTTACTTGCAAATACTGAGCAATTAAAGCATAAATTAAAATGTTAACATTATGGAGTAATTACCTTGTAACTAAAACACCAGAAAATACTGAAAAGCACTTTTAAATATACAGATTACAGTACTTTCATATATTGCAACTGAAATACATTTTAATAAGTAACGCTGAAAAGAAAAATTGGACTTAGATTATGAACTCTATTCAAAATTTAAGAACCAAAGAGCTCTATTATCATATTCAAGAAGAAGATTAGCTCATCATTCAGCTGCTAGTGTCCATCTCTAAACTTTGGCAACATAAAATGGCAACATCATTTGTATCCCTGCTACTGTGCTTGAGGGAACCCCACAAATGTATTGGCTTCAGCAGTCACAGAAAATAAAATTACTGTGTTTAGTAGACAACTAGACAAATATTTATTACCTGGTTGACCACCTCAAAGTACAGTGCAAGTGTTGTAGTAGGATTAAGTCCACAAATCTTCCACTGACAAGTACCTCCTGTTCCAATCTCCTGTAGAAAGATTTTATAATACTTTTACAAACCAGAAGTATTACCTTCCTTTGTGAAGTACAACATCTGGCCACTATAGGTAACTGTTTACAACTACTCTGTCACAAGTTTTCTCCCTGCTTTCTGTGTCAGATTCTAAGACAAACACTCTTGCACAAAACAACTGCAGTGTTGGATGCAGGAATAAAAAAAGGAAATGGCTGCAAAAGATTAAAACATTAGAAAGAAAAGGAGATGGTATTAGAGAAATGGAAAAAGCAAGTCAGAAACAGGAAAAAGAAAAGTACCAGACTTTGCTTAAACAGTTCCAAGAGAAGAGGGTCAGAAGCACATGTAAGTAGACTGAAATGGAACAGCACACCAGTAAAACTTCAAGTAGATAGCTTACACAGTACATAGTTACGTAGTCTCTAATAACTAACAAGGCAGCTGTATACAGATAGTGATGTATTTCAAACGACAATTCCTTTTTGTTATCCAAACAACGTAAAATACCCAGCGAAACCAATTAGAATAACCAGTCGTCCATAATGGACCCAGTGAAACCAAACAAAACATTCAACAAAAATTACCCTGGCAATACTGTCGCTGTGCTTGTGTTTACTGGTAAAAGCACTATGGCTTAGATTAACTGTCCAGTTACCACTTGCAACAAGCTGCATGCATCTACCTTTTATTCATACATTTTACGTCAAAAATTTTAATTCAGATCATTTCAATGAAAAGGTTTTTGGAATAGAAATTAAACATGATATAATTGCAAGGCAACAGATGAATTCACAATTAAATTTTCTATTAACTCCTATGATTTAAATACATAGCTTAAATGGGAGATGCACATGTAACTGGTTTGGGGGTTTTAAAATTTTATCATAATATATGCAATCATTCAGGTGACAAAATAAGAAAATCTGTACCAGACCACTAAGAAATAAAATGCTCATTATATTGAGACTTTTAGTTCACAAAGATGCAATCCTAAGTACAAGTAAAATTTAGACATGAAAAATGCTTGATTAAAGCAGGCCATTTGTAAGCACTTATTTTTTTTCATACTGGAAAGTGCTCTATTATGCAGACTGTTAGGAACAAAAGTGAAACTTTTCAAATGTGAGACATTTTGCAGGAATTGTTTTTGATTAGTAATCAAATGCAAAATGAAACTGTAATAATATTATTTGATAAGAAAGTAAGTGATGATTTAAGTCTGATGTACATTTAAAGGAGTTATTTCAGGACCATGTAATAGTTGGATATTCTAATCAATTAATTACACATGCATTTGGTGAAACAGCTATACAAATGGGAAGATGGGGACAAGATAAAACAGGATGTTTGCATGGTCTTGTGTCCTCCTGTCCTCTCAGTCTTTCTAAACAAAGTATTTGTGGTTCTCTGTTTAGATAAATGGACATAGCTCTGATTTTAACAATAAAGCATGCTAACTCACTTTGTACTTGGTTTCTGCTTTGCCAACATATAACTTCTCTGTAATCATTTTTAAGCAACCACTCAGTGGACTAACCGAACCAAGCAACAAGGGATCTGCAAGGTTTAATACAACTTGAGTCTAATCTAGCAGTGAACAGGAGCTTATCCCAAAACCAGCCCTTGCGTGTATTTAATTCAAAATTGGTAAAAAAAGTAAACACTCTTTATTCCATTTATGGAAAAGTTTCAGCCTCTCTTCAAATCCAGAAATCCTAAATCCTGTTTTTCCATAGTAGGATATTGCCTTCATTTTAGAAATTAACTTACATTTTCTGAGACACAAGGTCCTTTAGAGTTGAGAGACACACAAGGTCCAATTGCTCCAGAAATCTTTACTTCTCTTGAAGTCTTCATGTTTAGAAGAAAAACATAAATTAATATGCCACACTGAAGAACTCAGTCTTATTTAATCGTTAGTTAATGAAAACCTTAATTCAAATCAGACTCTTGATACCTTTAGAAAAGGTTATACATATAGTAATGCTTGGTTCATTTAGAGATACTTTTCATGTGCTCGCTTTCTACACTTAATTACACATATTTGCTGTACTAATTAATACACCTGAAACAACAGCATGAACATAAATTAAAACATGCGGGAAAAGTTGCTGTTATTTATAAACCTGGGAGCCGAGAAAGTATACTGCATAATGTCTATTTTCTAGCAAAGTAAATAAAATACTCAGAAGATGAGATTAAAACTGAAGACTGGTAAGATAAGCCTGTACATACCCCACACTGAATTTATACTCTATCTCCTAAATATATTTAGCTAAAAGCAAAATCCAGTTATTTACATTCTTCCCATGTCATTTTGAAGTGATTTGTACATCCCTCTAGAACTAGGTCTCCCTTTTCTTATTTTCCAGGAACTTCCAACAAAATTCACAAGAACATGTACATGAAAAAAGAGGGTTCAATTATTTGTCCTGGTAGTATAAACTTAAACAGAATTCTGCTGAACAAGAAAATAGCCCCATATTCTTCTACAAGGCAGAACTGTAATACTTTGCAAGAAACATCATGGAAGACCATACCTGAACCTACAGCACATTCAGTTCTAAGCTTCCACAAGAGTGGAGGTCAAAATGAACACTGTTTAAAGTGCCAGTGGATGCTGATAAGGACGGAAAAGGAAAGGAAAGCTTGTCCTGGACTATGTAGAGAACCTGGACCTAAAACCAAGAAATCCTCACTACTGATACCAAAAACTATGCATACAGCATTGTGAGTTTCTAACGGAGACATTATTTTTAGTTCTGTCTCTCTTTTAGCTGTCACTGAATGCAGGGTAAAAAGGAATTAACATTATACCTAACTCAAACTTACAGAATCACAGAACTGTAATAATACAGCTAGGCAGTAACAGCTACATCCAAGCCAACCCTGAACGCATCTGTTTAGCACGTTCCTAAAAATTCCTTAAAGGGCAGAGATTCCACAGTTCTTTGCCATCCTATTCCAGTGCTTTGCTAACACGTTCCATTTTTTATTCTTACCTTTATTTCTAATGTGCCACCAAATCCCATTTTAAATTGTCCTTGCATATCTTTTGTGAATACTCTCTGAAAGGTTTGTTTGAATAAAGATGTGTTGAAAGAGTCTCCCATTACCATGTAGCCTCTAGACAACAACAAAAAGAACAAACAAAACCCTCAAGTTAAAACAGACTACTTATTATGCAATAATTTAGCACATGGGATTTATAGAGCTTATTTCTATTAAAGGCTAAAACTAACACTTCATGGTGAGGCACATTTTTGCCTTCTTAAAATACGCTATCATTAAATTCATGTTTTGCTACAACATTAGGGATGAATTTTGTAAGTGAGCTTTTTGCCCAGTCAGCATCTTAAGGTCACTGTGATTATAATATATAACAAAATCTTTCACTGGGAAAATATTACGCTGGACTTCAACACTACAAATGTCTCACAGCTTTATCAAGCAAAGTCAGTTAACTACTTCTAATATTCAGTATTCCAAACCTATTACCACGTCATTTTATTTTGAGTAGTTCACTCATTATTTCAGGCTTAAATCTATGCTCAAGAGGCACGATTTGTTTTTATGCTTAGCAATATTCTGTGGATGTAACTGCAACAGTTGCCACTCATCATGAAATATCATATACTGCATTTAGGAAACAGTAATGGGAGATATTATTGTTATTCATCCATAAATATTAATTAAATCATATTACAGAATACGTTAATAGGTCAAACATTACACCTGAAAGAAGTTATAGAAGTTTTCAGGTGGATACTCGAAGACAGAAGACGATAAAGACAGGCAGAATCAGAAATCCTTCCCTGCATGTAGGATGTAACCAAGAAGAAAATAGGAACAGCTGTAAGAGAAATGGATAAACTATACATTAAGGCTAGTTTTGCTGGAAGAGCAGAAACAGGGTAAGGTGAGTCACAAGAGTAGGGAGAAAGCAAAATCACACTGTAGTATATAGAAAGATACAGCTTGAGTTTAATGCAGAAAAGGAATAGGAATCAAATGTGCCTAAAAATAGAGATCCTTAAAATGCTTATAAATAAACTTAAAGATCCTAAGCAGTGGAAACTCCCATGCTAAACCTATACAAGCACACCTCTGGAAAGAAGCAACCCAGCAGTGACTCACATGGCCAAGCTGGCCTGAAACTTAGCAGCCGCATCTCTCATTCTTCTTGGTATTCCTACATACGCAGCATGTGCTTAGGATTCTCTGACATATGAAGGCATTGACAGGCAACTAAGAAGGCCCATTACCCAGATACACCAGTTACTAAACTGATAAGCAGAGATGCTTCATTTCATTTTACCTGCAGTTGGTATTGCCACAGCTAACAATAAGAAGCAAGAAAAAATGAGCTTGGCAAAAGATCCAGACGGAATACAGAAGTCTAAACTACAAATCAAATGGTATGTAAAGCAGGTGGCTATACAAGCAAAGATTAAATATTTGAAGTGTAGAAAAGACTTTCAGAAAGAGAAAGAAAAAGAAAAGACAGTCTTTGAAAAAAGATGGAGGAAGAATCGCCAGGATCTACGAAATTAATGAAGTAGTTAACATGCAAGGAAGAGTCAAAAGTTATCCCAGGCTGTAGATCTGCCTAAGAGGAAGGGTGAGGGTATCATCCACAGTGACAGAAAATAGGGGAGTGGTTTCATGAGAAAGACTAGAACTTGCTTTGATCCTGTTAAAATGAACTGATGGCAAGACAAGCTGGAGGACAAGATCATGTCTGAAATGTACAAGTGGACAGAGGGAGCAAAAATCAGGAGAAACAGAGGTACCTGATAATCACTTAAGACAGTTGTTGAAAATATGAACAACTGTATACAGAAGAAGGGCATAAACCAGACAGAAGGAATAACACAGGGTTTTGTACCCCTCTGAAGAGCAAGAAAAAGGAGGATGACAGGTCCTTATCTTTACTGAAACCTGCAGATTACATACACACACACTCTGAAAAATAGCAAGAGTACATCGGATAAATTGCCTTAAAAGACATTCATGTTATTTAAGCCACAAATAGATCATATTAAAAAAAACGCAAACCCCCTTCTGATTAAACCCACAATTATGGAAACAAATTTGCCAAAGGCTGAGATATTCTGAAAGTCTGGTACAAATGCAACCATCACAGTATATCAGAGTAGGTTTGTGGGGTTTTTTGGGTTTGTTGGTTTGGGGTTTTTTTTCAAGTAGCAGAATGTTTTTGATAAGTTCCTCCTGTTAAACAATTTTAAAAAAACTAAAAAAAAAAACCTGAACCTTCATATAATACTTAAAAACAAACAGGCACATACCCAGTGTAGTTGGGACAACACTTCATCTCCAGAAGACCAGTCTGATCCAATGCACATGCATATATGTCAATAACATGACCATTTGTGGCAGCCCGATTAGCCAGGGCTTCAAAATGCTAAATCCAAGATGAAAATACAGTTCATAGCAATTTATGACGTGAACGCTACTCATCTCCATACTAAATCCTAAACTCCCCAAAATTTTTCTGACACATTATCAGACTTTATTCACATCATATTCTAATACAAGCTAAAAGAATATTTTTTCCTGAAGTTAAAATTAAAACTGGAATTTTCAACACCTGTAGTTTTCTTCTGACCAGTGAGAATGTGATTCACACTAGACAGACCAATGGGTTCTATTTAAACTAGAAAATTATCTCCTCTTTTAAACTTTGCATAGATCCACCACACAGAATTGAATTTGTCTATAACGACAGGTGCCTGCAATTGAGATAATTATTTAAGCTCCCATTATAACCAGTTAAGATGAATTCAACAGATTTTGGAGGCCGTTCACCTGCCCAAACGTACATTTAGGATGAAACGACCTGTGCTTAAACCCTACTGCCTAACCCTCCCCCAACTACAGAGACAGTTTTGAGCAACTGTCTTAGAAGCAGACACCCTTAGTCTAGGTATATCATTTAATCGCACGAATCTTCTCTGACTTAAACCAGGGAAACACTCCGAAGAACTTTAATGTAAAGCTAGCCAAAGTCCTAACTCAATATACTGAAATTTCTGAATAAATTCCGGAAGACATACCACTATTCTGAGACAGGTAAACAAAACCACACAATTCCCACCTCTTTATACATTTGCTACTACTAACAGTACTTTACAGTGCCAGGCAGTGTAAACGTACTTATTGGTAAGAGGCCTAAAATATCACCCATGATCATCTCTTACCTTAGTACCCTTTTTAACATATTTAGCATTGTCTTTTTCAATGTCATGCCATGACCTTATAGGTAACTTCAATTCATCCCCTACAACCATGCCAGGTCCTTGTGTAGCTGGTCCTCCAATGAACATCATTATACGTGCACCAGTATTAGGAAAAGTGCACTGCAGGAAATAAAAGACAAATAAAACCATCAGTTTTTTCTACAAATTGAAGAAAAGAAATAGCCATGCAGGTATTTATCACATTGATAGGATCCTAACAATAACTGTAATTTTTCCCTCTGAAAACTTAAATCCACTGTTAATTCAAATGTTGCCTCATATAGAATGTGTGAACACCTACAATTACTCTATGTATGTCAGGAATGATATCCATCAGAATCATCACACAAATTTAATATGCATCAATTACTAAGGTTTTTACACATTGATTATGGCAGCTTTTTCTGTAACAAAATGATCTATTTACGTATTAGCACAACTGTCGTTAAAGCTATTACCTCAAGGAGCCCAACAGCTATAGAAAGAGCCACTCCAGAAGAACGTAAGGGCCGTTTTCCTTGTGGAACAGGCCAAGGATCCCGTTGCAGTTCACCCAAAAGATCAGTAAGATTCATATCAATTTTCTGCACTGGTTGCAAAAATCTGTAAACAAATTAGTTTAGATTAAAACTGTTAAATAAAAATTTTATCAGTTGCTCACTAGCAATATCTTAGACATAGCTCAGCAATTTCAAATTCTAGATTCTAGTCTGGATTCAGAGCAATATCTCTGCCTCACCAAGATCACAGCTTGGGATTACTACATACACAGCACACTCAGCCTAAGAAGTTCAGCGAGGCTCTTGTAAAACAAAAACTTGCTAACTTAGAGATATCACACTATCCAGAAAAAAACCTATCTAGTCAGAAGAACGCAGCAGATGATGACCTATGAATCTCAAAAAGAAACACAAGTTTCATTACTTCAGTGAAAATCAAAGATCAGAAGATACATTAACGTACAAAGAATTTTTTGTGCTCTCTGCTACAGGCTGTCTACAAATGCAGCTGTTTATTGGAAGGCAGAGACTACAAAACTGTCTTTTTATCATCTCATCAATTTCTTCTATGTCACAGTGGGATACACAAGAGAATCAAACATCAACCCACAATTTCCAAACGAAAGACAGAAGGGGAGGGGGAGAGGAGTTGAAGAGGGAGAAAAGGGAAGGCAAAACTGGATATCCAAAGGAAGAAGGGGCACTAAAGCAGCTATTAGCACTTTCCAGCATACCAACTAACAGAAGCATCATTATTTACATCCCTATAATATGCCTATATAATGTTGTCTGAGAACATTTCAAAAGCATCATCCAGATGATTTTACTATCACCCATTATTTTCCTCCCAGTACAAACTGTAGGAAAGAAACATGCTACAATCACTAGTCTCCTAGTAAATTTGTGCCTGATCAAAAGGTTCCACTGTCATAAAACATTAAGTTTTCCAATAAATCAGTGTAGTGAAGGTATGTTTTTTAGATGTTTTAAGCACATTACCTGTTAGAAGGTGGTGGCTGCTGCACTTGAGGTCCCCGACCGACTTGTGAAACAGCTACTTTTGTAAGCCCTAGCATTTCCTGTAGTCAAATACACAATATTTTATTACAAAATTTGTTTACAAACTATTTTAATTTCTTCATCACCATCACCTTGATGATTTTTGCTTGCTTTTGTGTTACCTGCAGCTGTTTTGCAGATAGGTCCTTTGTTCCTCTGAAGACATAACTTTTGGAAATTCCTTCACAGCCAAGCTCATGAACTTGCACCATTCGGCCAAAGGTAATGAGACCTACTAACGCAGTTGGTGGCAGAAGACTAAGTGACATTTGCATGGATTCCTTCAGAGCTTGCAAGTCTTCATCTTCCATGCATGTGTCCACAACATAAAGAAATATCAAAGGCATCTGAGGACCACGCTTTAAAAAACACAAATATAATCACATGAAAAACAAATCTTGCAGTATTTACAGGATCAAAAGTGAACAAATAAAGAACATTTTACAAAATTTTTAATTTTAAGCATACCAGTAATGTCAATGTTCCATCCAACGTACCTCACTTTCAAATAGTAATCCATCTCTGGGGCTAAACAGGAATGAAACCCCTACCATAATGAACTCTGCACAAAAATGAAATGCTTACTACAGAAGAAAAAAAAAGTCCTTTCAGGATGTTATGATAGTTTTGAAGTATGTGTCAATTACATAAATCTTTGAATATATAATGAGTTTTTATTGCTCCAAGTGAACATAATAGTCAATATTCCAACCTGATAACATTCTATAGCATTTCACCTCACAATTTTAGTCTAGACATCATCAGTTCTTTTTATTCTTTCTAAACGAATTTTACTGTACTGTGAGCACAAATCCCCTCTACTTTGCATTACAAGAGTTGCTAAAAAGAAGAGATTCTGTTCAGTCTTCACTCTTCAGTTTCTGTTATGTGAATGCCTTGCTGAAGTCTTATGAATTTTAATCTCCAAAAATGGAATTTAGAGATTACAAATTTGCAATTGCAGATGTTTGCAATTTTGGGTTGTAGGTCCATTTTTTATTTCTATTCAAGTAACTTCTATCCTAAAAAAGGATGACTACTAAAATTCAAACACCTGAATGGAATATGTATTAGCTGTTTTCTTCAAACCAGCTAGCCCTAAAACTAACTCATGGTGATTCAATTACAAAGTTAAACTCAAATAATTAATAGGAGATGAATCAACAGTCAGCCAAATTTGAACTGAAATCATTTGAGCAAGCAACAGCAGTAAGCAGACCCCTGGCACAAACACAAACTAAAGTCCTGGTAAAGAAACAAACCTAACAAAAATATTGCCCTTAGAAGAGACATCTCTTTTTTTCTTTTTTAAACCAGTCTTGTTAGCCACCCTTCTCTTCTCATAAAAAGTTACGTGTTCCATTTCCAATTGATGACATATATGTTCAATCTACTAACAAGCACATATAGACGCACAGTCATTAAAACGCAGTGAGTAAATAAAACTGAAATTAATTATTTTTGTATATTACAAGGTTATAGAAGTTAAAGATTTCATTTAATGATTTTACCTGTACTACATATTCAATGCTGGAGAACTGAGGTAAAAGTTCAGCTGGCTGATTCATTTCAGATATGCCAGCATAGGTAGGAGGAAACTGCAAATAAAAACCACAGAAATTAAGTATAAACAACAGATTGCAACTTCTACAAAACCAAACCATACGTATGGGCTACATTCCTCTGCAACAGATGTTCACTATTGCTGTCATGAAAAAAAATCTCAATACGATCTCTGAAGCTGCACACTCAGGCTCTTGCTGTCAATTTCAGTTCACAACTACAATTTTAAAAATTATGATTTCCACTTTTACCTTATAAAAAAATATTTTCTGTATCCTGAATGTTTCATTTTCTTACCTGATTTCTCTGATAACAAAAGTTGCAAGCCCAGAGTTTTGCTCGATAATCCACTTGGCTACAAAAATACAATAAGAAAAGTTTACATAGCATGAACAATTCTTTTTCCTCCACTGATACTAGAGTAAGTTTCTTTTAATTTTTCAAAAACACACTGACTTTGGAAAAGCTTCCTCCTAATATACTGTCTCCTAAACACCCATATTACAAATTCGAAATACGTGTAGTCTTACATAGACATATCAGGCAAATTACTGTCTTTAGAGAGGAAGAATGGTCTTCAAGGAAAAGCAGCAAATGTGAAATTTAAGAATACAGTCTCAGCACCTTCATTAGAGACTTTCTGCACGGTTTTAAGCAAATCATTTTAACTCTCCCTACCACTGCGTTTTTCTCCTTTTTCAGGCTATGCCTATTAGCTGTCAGAGTCTGGGACTATCCTGAATATACATTATGCTCTAAAAAAAACAGGTTTCAACTTAAAAACTATCTCTCTAGTGAAAATAACATTTTTTTCAATTGGTGAGCCTACCTCCTTTTATCTACATTTTTATTAGCGTTCAGATAGTTAGAAAATCCAACTTGTACCTTCATGCCATACAGATGTCTTACAAAGTCTTACATCTTGAGGGAAAGTAAACTTTATATGTTTTCAACATACATTTCTTGCTATCACACCTTCTCCTGTCTACAAGGACAAAAGTCTTTAAACTATCGTTAAATCTTTGGATAAATCCCAGCATGCTGTAAACACAACACAGCTCTACTGAGATCAAATGATCTATACCAATTTCAGGGGCTGCAGACTATCTAGCCCGATACACTATGACACACAGGCTTCCAAAGGTCCCCCCAAATTGAGTCTCCAATCACACCTTGTTAAAAAAAAATAAAAAAATCCAGTCATGATTTGCATACATGAGACAGGAAAAATGTCACGGATCTGACTGACCCTTTACAGCTTTGTCTTTCCATTATGTTTCTTCCAGCCCTCAATCAATGATAATGCTTCCGAAAAGGTTAGCTTCCACTGACTCTGACTGCCGGTACAATCAGCCACCGTGTCTGTTTAACACTGAAGCACAATTTTGCATCTGCTTTGAAATAATCTTTTCTCCCAAGCAGGGAGAAGTCATTCACAAAACTGAGGGAGTTGTACAGGATCTTTTCCATTGTGTCTAATCTCTCATTATCCCTCAGTAACTTTCCTGTGCCTATCAAACTCCACCTCAGAAACTGTTCCATTTCTTTTCCATACCAATGTGATTGGAAATGACGTATGAAACACTTCCTCTGCTTCCAACCTAAACTTATCCATGAGTAGCTCATGATCACTTGTGCTCGTGCCAACATCACCCTTTAGCTTAAACAGCTTTCACTCTCCCTCATGCCTACTTCTCACATATCTATCTACCTACCTACCT
Source organism: Ibidorhyncha struthersii (assembly GCA_013398815.1). NCBI lineage: Eukaryota > Metazoa > Chordata > Aves > Charadriiformes > Charadriidae > Ibidorhyncha > Ibidorhyncha struthersii. Next base: position 23,273 of record VZSZ01006507.1, on the reverse strand, counting down.
ATCAACCACATCTTTCAGTTTCTGTTTTGATAAACTAAACCAGCTAACCTGCTTTGGTCTAAAAATGGACTACGGTCAGTAATAAATATAGTTTATTTTACTTCAAAATTAAACCATACCAGGGCCCAGCAGTTAAAAAGATACAGCATAGTAACTTCTTAACTTCTTAACCTAGTTATTTTCTAGAGGCAAAACACAAAAGTATACTAACTCATAAGATGTGCAGTTCCAGAAAAATAACATACCTAATCATTAATTTAATTAAGTACATCGAAAAGACTAGTTAAATGAAAGTTATGTTTTAAGTATATATGTTACGTATGAAAATCTATGTGCAGAAACTTGTAAGATCTAGAAGTCTGAGCTGTATACTCATGTGAGGAGGACCTGAACTTACAAACACCAGATCTTTTGCACAGTTTAACTGGCACTATTCTAAAGATTGTTTGTATGGAAAAATATTGGCATAACATATGTGTTAGGTTTACCATAAAGGATTCAGAACAGCTCGACATGTGGTCCTGCTGCACAGAACTGGCTCATACTGAATAGGAGGCAAGTCTGGCCTCTCTTTCAGTGGTGTGAAGAGGGCAGCCACTGGGACCACCATTCTTGTTGCTTCAAGACGACTTGAAGGCCAAACATTCCAGCTGAATCTAACTCCATCTCTGTCCTCATTCTGCTGGATAAATTCCAGGAAGGTTGTCATGGTCAACTTCTCTGTTTATCACTATAATAAAGAGAGAACCATTAGCAGAACGTTGAAGAGCAAACATTTTTAACCACAAAATATTAAATGTATTAATGACAGTCAGACATTCAAATACTGTAACTGAGTTACAATCAATAAACACTAAGTAGTGCTTCTAAAATCCTAAAAGCAACACACACAATTACAGGGTGAAACAGAAAGAAATTTAAGACTCCTAGGATGCAGCAACCTCTTCAAAATAACAAATATTCAACATGGTACAAGTTAAATACATAGTGTTAAAATAGTCCATTTTCTGATCACTTCTTGACTCGAGCAACAAACTTGGGCAAGAAATGCTGTAATTAAAGCAATAATTCTAGGATAGGTCAGAGTAGACATGCAGCACACCAACACACTACAAAAAAAGACTTACACAAAAAAAAACACATGCTGCTTTAAGGCCTTTCACTAATGCATTTAGTTATTCATTCTGCTCATTATTCAAGAATTCTTGCAAACTGTTTAATCCTCTGGTTTCTTTAAGAATCAAATAGCAAAATGTATTTCTAAGTGTAATTGTTTTATGTTTTCTGCTGCATCAAATTTTGTAAGAATTTTGTAACCATGATTAACCATTTTCAGTAACTCATCGTGTGGTCTATATGCAAATACAAAGGAATAACCCCACTGTGTTCCACAAGAGTACATTTCTACAGCAATGCTAGGAAATAACTTTTTAAGTACATGTGCCGTATTCCACTACATTATATATATCAGGACGCACCTTTCAATAATTGTTTGAACTCAAATTCACCATTTGGGCACTGACCTAAGGCTTTCAAAATCTTAAGTTACTCACAAGCTGGAGCACTGGGAAACACAGACGCTCCTGACAAGTTTAACAGGAGCCTGTGAACATCTGAGAAAGCCAGCAAGAAGTGCCCCCACCCCCCAAAAAAAAAAACCCAATGCTCAGCTATATCTACAGTGTCCCTGAATACCTGCTGTATGCTTCCTAGTACATTTTGTAACACATAATTTATATAGCTTTTTCCAACTAGGACATCTAAATTCCCACTGCCTAATAATTAAGAATTTACTGTAAAAGTCTAATTGAACCACCTAAAAGATAGCCTGGGAAAATACTACTAGGTCTCATTTTAGACTATACTAAGTTAATGAACAGCTTTAGACATGCAGGAATCCCCCTGAATTGAGATTTAAATCAGCAGTTCTCACCCTGATGACCCCCTTAGCCCAGCAATTACACATACTACCCAAGACTCCTGGAAAACTCTCCACTTGTAAAGACCTAGCTCTTTGTACTAAAATTATAATGACACTGCACCTTTAGCTTATATGATAGTTAAAAACTTTTCCAGTTTTTTAAATTACAGTTTAACTTAATAGTCTGATTCTAATGCTGACTTTTAACAAAACTGATTAATGACATCCGTGAAACAAAGAAAAGCCCCACATTTCATTAGGAAATAATCAACTGTCAGCATGTGATGAAAGGTACAAAAAGCAGGCTAAAAACTGTTCCTATAAAACATGGACTGACAGGCAAACTTAACTTTACAGAGTACCCTACTCTTCAAGTTTTCCACAGGTGCAATCACTATCACTTATCTCCACACTGTAATAGAAATACTATGATAATTAGTCTGCCAACATTTCAATGGGCATGCTATCTACATGTCATGGCAACTGCAACACAAGGAGCCACATGGGACTTTGGGCAAAAGAGCACTTCCACCATTACTTTTACTGAAGTTGTTGCAAGGCCATCAGGCTGAACAAGGCCATTGGGCAGGGAACAAAAACGATCAAGTGCAAGGGGAGAAAATATATCTGGAAATCATAATTAGTACAGAGAAATCAGAGACAGAAGACAATTCAGCTAAGAGAGGAAAGAACAGCCTGGTACCTGAAAAGGATCTAGAATTTAAGACATTTATCTCCTAAAACATCAAAATCCATCAGTGTGTTGTGCAAAAGGTGAAGGAACATTATCCCTGAAAAACTGGGTATTGACACAACAACCTGCATGAGGCAACAATCTCAGTTATAACCACAAATGGAATAATCTCTCCTTTTAAAGTTATCTCCTGAGAAAACAGAGAAAATTGCAACTTAAAGGCCACTTCAGCCATTCCATAGGCATCTGCTACAAAGTCCACCAATGCCATCTCCACACACTGCAACATGAACTCCCACTTTCTGTACTGGACTTCAAAGTCTTTTCTCCACATTTGACTTTGGTTACGCTCGAAATGGGTTTAGATGGGTATTATTTTTACCACTCAGTTACTGGTCCACAGAGGCAAATATACAAACACCAATGTGCAGTGACTAATAAAGTGCACATATATGTTGGATTTACTGAATTAAATAGTGTTCCTTTCTAGTAAGGTATGTATTTCCTATTCAGAAGGCAGAACCTGCTAATAATCAAATTTAACTCCATCTTTTCTTACACCCTTTTCTTCATTTCCAAGAGCAAATAATGCTTACATCTTTCATTATACATCAAATGTGAAACTTGTGGCCTGACAAGTTACATTCAAGCTATCCAGGCACGTTTTCTGGGATAGGTGCGGAGATTACAGTAGACCAGAACAGCAAATCCTGCTGACCTACAGACTAAACTTCATACATCTGAATGTCACAAAATACATATTGCCCACCTCAGAAAACCACAGGGAAGAGGTTTTCAGAACAGCCTACAGCAACAGCTCCCGTGTTGGGGTGTTGCTGCTTTAGCTTTGCTGTAGGACAGGACACCCAGATGAGACCAGCAGTCCTTCCTGCCTTCCTTCCTCCCTCCCACTGCTGAGGCCGAATGTACCTCGCATCCCTGCACCACGGCAATCTCGCTCTGTGTCACACAGAGAAGCCACAACTGAATTGCACCGAGTCACAGGCTGACTACACCTGACTATGAGGGCTTGATTCTCAGGTAAATAATAGTATTTATGTAATTACTCTGACTAGATGCAAGAGTACAGTTAGGACTTTCTAACCATTACGCGTATCAAACATGTTTGATATACCATTCAGAAAGCCACCCTATAGCTGAATAAACAGTTTTGAAACACGTTACTTTGAAAGGCTTCTAGAAGCAACTGCAAACAGTAATGATAGTTTCTTCAAAATAGATTATTCTAAACGCCCCTCCTTCATCTCAGCACCTTTTAAACATTTATAGACCCCATGTAAATGTGTCCCAATACAGATCACTAATATCCACTAATCCTTGGAAGCACATCCAAACAAAATCAAAACATTTCTCTCTACAATGTTTTAAGAGTTCCACCGTAGAGAGATCAGTCCCTCATGTCACTGTGAATTTAAATTCCACTAAATTAGTACAGTCCACTGTGCACTTTTCTTCCAACAATTTTCTTCCAATAAACTTCCGTTTATTATGCACAAATAACCCGGTAAAATACAAGAGATTAATAATAAGTCTTTAATTTTGTTTTTATGCCAAAATCAGCATTTCAGATACAAATCTATTTCAGTTCCAAGGAGGAACTCAAATATACAAGGAAAATGACTTAATACTTATCCAAAGCAACTGCAAGTTGTCAAACCGACAAGGTAAGAATCTCATTTTCACTACTCAAACACAGCCATCCTCCAAACCTGCTCTCCCACTTTTGTTCACTACGGCTTGGGTTTTTTTTAACACAACCAGCATATGTAACAACCCACCAAAATTAAAAAGCACATATTCAACGGCAGCAGGGCCTGCTTAAGCACAATTTTTGCGTAGCTCTACTTCTACGGCAAGGCACCCCCGGCACCGGCACAACGAGACGGGTACAGAAGAGCTCCGGGACAGGAGAGCTGCGGCCGCACTTTACACCGGGCGCAGCGGCGGCCGTGCAAAGGCCGTGCCCCGCCGCCCCTACCNTGCCCTCCCGCGGCGGCCGGGATGGGCGCTCCCCTCCTCCGGGGCCCCGGGAGGCGGCGGGCCGCGCTGACCAGCCGCCGGCGGTACCCCCGGGCCCCTCAGGGCCACCCGGGGACCCTCCCAGAGCAGCTTCAGGGCCGCCCGGGGATCCCCCGACACACACCGCCACGGCGGGCGGCGTGAGGGGAGGCGGGGAGCGCCCCACCACGCTCCCTCCCGGCCCAGCAGCCGGGTGGGGGCCCCACGACCGGGGTGTCACCCGTACCCCGGCAGCGCGGGGAGCGGGGCTGCCGCCACGGCGCCGCCGGCGACGGACTCCCCTCCCCGCGGTACCCCCCTAAGCTCGCCGTCGTCTCCGGCTCACCGCGCCCTCCGCTGCCCCCCTCGGCCCCCCACCCTGCCCGCTCACCCCGCGTCCCGGCCGCCGCCGCCTCTCCGGCTTCTCCCCCGCCCGCACGCAGCCGCCCCGGCGCTGCCGACGCAGCCAACATGGCTGATGGGAGAGACCGCGCCACGTCAAGGGGCAGAGAGCGGGGGGCGGGCTGAGCTCCGCGGGTCCCCCCGCCCCCCGCCCC
>VZSZ01006507.1:760-15275 GCA_013398815.1 Ibidorhyncha struthersii | reverse complement strand
CGCGGGGACGGGCCCGGCCCCGGCCCCGGCGACGCGCGGTGCTGTCAGGCGGACCTCCGCCGCCGGTGGGGGCGGTGGCGGAGCGGCCATGGAGTCGGGCGTGGAGGAGCTGATGCCGCGGCTGTTGCCCGTGGATGACTGTGACTTGGCCGAGGACTTCGACCCCACGGTGCCTCCCAGGACGCCCCAGGAGTATCTGAAGCGCGTCCAGTGAGTGGCGGGGCGGAAGGGGCCGAGCTGCCGTGGGCCGGGGCGGCCGACCGGGCCCGCCGCCGGTGCTGCCCGGGCCGAGCTCGGCGCTGGGTTGGGCGAGGGCGGCCGTGCCGTGCTACCGCTGCCCTGCCAGCCGCGGGCAGCAGAGAGAGGCGTTTGCCCGGTGCTCCCGGTGCGGTGGGATCCCGTCCGGCACCGGGGGCTGCTGCCGTTTCTCCCGGGCCGCGTAACGGCCGCGGTGCGCTGCCCGCGCCCGGGCAGGCTGGCGGCACCGGTGCGGCTCGGTTTCCCACAGAAAGGTGTAGGTCCGGCTCCGGGCTGTCCCGAGGCCTCGCCGCGGGAAGCGCTGCCGCCCCTCGGGCCCGTTCGGGTGTATGCGAGTCCCGGGGAGGGCAGAGCAGCCCTGGAGAAACGGAGAACAGGTGATCCGTAACTCTCAAGTCGAACCTTCTGTAAGAATTGCCGGTGTAGCCGGTGTTTTACGTACCTGAAGACTTCCGCAGGTGCAGTATTTCAGAGGTATCCAGCATATGACCACCTGTTACAGAAAGGAAAAAAACAAATGTAGCCGCTTGATTTTATTTTGTAGGATTGAAGCAGCTCGATGCCCAGATGTGGTCGTGGCACAAATAGACCCCAAAAAATTGAGAAAGAAGCAGACAGTAAACATTTCAGTAAGTTTGAGAGCTTTTACATGTTTTGTTTCGAGAGAAAACAAAGGGGAAAATGTTAACATCTTTTCCCTCATTAATATCATAATGTTTGCACTAATTTTGGAGAGTGGCTGGAAGAACTCAATAGCACTGCTGGATTTTAAAAGCATCTACAGAATTAAATTAAATGTCTGGATTTGAACACCCATTCAACTGCTGGCTAACAGCTGTCTTTATAACGGATTTACATTGATAATATCCATACTATTTGATACACAGCATGTTTTACTGTCTGAGGAAATCAAATGTTGCATTAAATTTTACAAATATTTAATCATAAAACCTGTATAAACTTTACAAGAAAGGTTATCTCCATATCTATATTTATGTTTAAATATATATCTAGAGTAAAGGTAGCAAGTGCAGCTAAGCTTTACTAAAGTTAAATGAAATTCTAGCACCACTTCTTTCCTTTTTGGCAGAATATTTTATCGGAGTTTTTCTTTACTGCCCAAGCAAATTCTTCTGTTGTCACATTGCCCTGCCACCTTGGTTTTAAATCTACTTTCAATAGCTGAAGAGACCAAGTTTGCATTCCTGTAGTGAAAACTAACATGGAATTTCACTACTAGATCGCTCAAGAAAAGTTTTTAGCACTGACATATGACCATGTAACTTCTTTGTGGCCATTCTTCTTTTGTCTCACGTCTTTGTAGTGGCATTCTTAAACATTTGCAGAAAGATACTTTTTTTTTTTTAATAACTCTTTCATGCTAATCCTTAAAGAGGTTATATCTACTTAACTGTCAGAGTTAAGCTCCTAAAAGGTGTTTTTGTGGTCTTCTGTCTTCCTCAACTTGTTATCTTGGCAAGTCCAATGCTTAAGATTCATAGCATCTGTCCAAGATAAGGGAACAGCTCCCTACTTTGTATAAACAAGCGAATTAAGGCAGAACTATTGCTAAAACCACATTAAATAATGCTTTGACAATGTATTTTGAAAACTTAGTTTTCCTTCTTATTTGCATCTAAGAGTCAAACAGAAGAAACTTTGTCGAAATCAACTGTTAAGTCAGTCATGGATGTGACTTACCTTTCTTAAATGAAGATTTAAAGGATATTGTTTACGTGATAGCGAACACTTACTGATTCTCTTAAGGATTCTTTTTATAAAGCTTTCTTTACATTATAATTATTGCCAGTATTTTCTTAGATTTCTGGATGTCAGCCCGCTCCTGAAGGATACTCTCCAACACTCAAGTGGCAGCAGCAGCAAGTGGCCAGTTTCTCAGCCGTTCGTCAGGTACAAAATGGTGTGTGTAAGGGGACTTGCACTGTCTGTGCTTTACGGGGAACATTATATCTAGTACAGAAATGTTACGACTTTATGGTAGGACAGATGTTTGTAGACAAACATTTTAAGTTCTTGAAAAAGAACTGAGTATATACTGTGTGACTTTTAAACCTCTGATAAAACTCTTGAAAATCATGTTTAAAAAAAATCCTCCTTCAACTTCAGCAAAAACATCTGTCGCTATTTAGATTAAATGATATAGAGTAGCTATAGGAGGACAAAAATCCCTGTGATGTTATACAGTTATATTAAAACCTATCAGGAATGTTCTGCAGAGCTCAGCATTAACTGAAAAACAAGTGGACTCTAACCCACCAGGAGATTCATGTATGTCGAACGCACTGTCCATTTAGGGTACTGTTGACAGTGGTGGCACCCATTATGAGGAGAAATATTGGTTTGGTAAAATGTATTCGTAAGGTTGTAGTGTTAGCACAGACTTAGATCTTTCCTACCATGTCTGCACCCTGCTCTTAAATAACAGAACAAAACTGGAGAATTGAGCAGTCTCTCTTTCTGTCCACAGTTCAAACAGGGTGAAATGCAAAACATAATAAAGATGTAGGTAGAGATCATTTATGACTCCAGTACCGCAGAAGGCATGTTTACAGTGCATTGATACTGCACTGTAGGAAGACCTCAAGTAACGAAAGTATAACCAACGGCACTTTAGTTGCTGTAGCACTGAACTTTGCAGGAGCTCATTTACCCTGTTTTTTCAGGGAGGTAAATCAGTGAAGGTGGAGATGTGTACTACTGCATCTACATTGTAAACATTACCTGAGCTATCCTGTTTCTACAAGGTATCACACTCTCTACTGTATATTAGGTATAATTCAAGGCTTTAGTAGCACTAAGGAAACTAATATCTAAAGGCATATTCATTGTACAGATTCCTTTTATACACAAATCAATTGTCCTCTCTCTGTGCCAGAATTAACACTGTGAAGTATGAGAATATCGTAAAAAATATTTAAGAGAAAAAAGAGCATCAGAAGTCACTTGTTCAAACACTGTGCATCAGCTACTGTTACTTAACAGCATTTTTGGTGGTCATTTTTACTGCTACAGTGACAATTGGATTGGGGGAAAAAATTCTTCTGTTATAAGAAGTTTACAGCTCTGTACAGGAAACTGTCAAGCAGACCAATTTGGCTTCTAGGGCATCCCTGTCAGGTAGAAGAAATACACTGGGAAAACACACTTGCCTTCTTTCTAACAGTTGTGGAGACTTCCAATACAGATACGGGCCACTGTTGGAAAGAGGATATTGGCTTTTGGACTAAATCAATTTATTTTTTTTTGTTAAGCTTGTTATAGCAAGAAAAGTTTAGAAGATTATTGAAGCTTACTACCTCAACTTAACATTATGTAGTGGACTTTAAAATTCCTTCAGCTTTAACGTTACTTCCAAAAACCCAGCATGAGCAACTTGGTTACATTTAATATTAAGAGGCATGGGAAATACTTACCTCTACTGATTTATAGAACATCATAAAATATACTTTTTACACATTTTAAGAATAATGAAGAGCAATTATGGTTAGGGTAAAATAACTGCAAAGTTAAACTGTGATTTGGCTTTGTTTTAATTACTCAGAGCCTGAACAAGCACAGAAATCACTGGCGGTCACAACATTTGGACAGCAATGTTACTATGGTGAGTAGAATTCATAACAGTGCTGTGTTTTTTTTCCAGTCATTAAATCCATGGTTAATCTTGCTTTACAGTTTAGTGCACCAATTTGTGAATATTATCTTTTCTTCAGTGTCTTCAAGACAGCAATATTTCACAGTTTTAACTTAATTTTATTTTCTTCAGCCAAAATCAGAGGATGAAGAAGGCTGGAAGAAGTTTTGCCTGGGTGAAAGAGTATACCTAGAAATAGATGCACTATCTGATAATGAAAATCTAGGAATTGATTACATAAAGGTGAGTACAGGACTTCTATGTAATTTTCAAGCTGTTATTTTCAACTGCTGGAAAAAATCCTACTGTTTATTACCACTTTGTGCTAAATAGAAAGTAGGCTCTCCGGTGAGCCCAGAAAGTCCCATTTTTCTTCCCTTTAAGTGGAAACTGAGGCAGAGAACAAATCTATCCCTTCAGTCAAAAAGTTGAAGAGTTCCATTGTCTCCTATCAGCTAAAGCACACTACGCTTTGTTGCTCACTGAATGGAAAGCTTTCTGCAGTCTGCTTTAGTGTTTTGTTGAATGGTGGTACGTGGTTCCTCTCCTCACACATGCTAACCTACAAACATCCCTGTCATTGCAAAACTTTAACAAATAACAGTGAAAGCAAGGTTCTTTGATAGCACGTTTGACTGGACCTTATCTTGAACTTGCTTGAAGACAGTATTTTTTAACAGATTTCAAAGCTTAGAACAGACTTTCACATCACTACAGATGTCTGAGCATCACATTAAAATACTAGTATGTTCTAAATTAGAACAAAAATCTTTATAACATCTGTATTTTCCAACTTGATTTTTTTCAGGTGGGCTTTCCCCCTTTGCTAAGTATTGTAAGCAGAATGAATCAGGTAAGCCTATCTCTCAGAATCGCATAGTGACATTGCATAAATCACTATTTCTCATATTCTATCCGTTGCAGAAGACTTACCTGTTTTTCTGTGCTAGAGTAGACAATTGTTCATTACAACTGCTATTCATTGTACACTTACAAGGAAAGCACGTAATCGTTATCTCACCTTCAGCTACAAGCAACTTTACTAATAAGAGTCTTTTGTCCTTGTAATTTCTCTATAGAACATCTAATGTTTGAATTTTTGCTGAATGCCCTATTAGGTGCTTAACAGTGTTTTAAGATTTCTCATTTAGTGTTCTAAGTGCAGTCCTTCAACTTGATTGTGAGTGCTTAGGCACACTGCAAGGCAAGACGACTCACACCTACCTCTACTACTATGTTTCCCACTAGTCACCTTTATACAGAAACTAGTCGGTGTGATGCCTCTTTCCTCATCTGTAGCTACTTATCCATAACTTCTTGTTAACACAGAAAATTGCTTCGTTTATATGAAGTTCTTTCCAGGAACTGGTGCTTTAATACTTACTTAAACCTTATATGTAACTTCAACCTAGAATAAATACCATATAGTATCACAGTAGAGTAGAAATACGTAATGTGTATATTTTTTTAAAAATCACATTGCTTCATATATTGTATAATATAATCCTTCAGGTAGAAGGACAGCAAAACAAAACATTACAGGTATTGTATTGTCTCTTTCTGTTCCTCTTTTGAAGGCAACAGTAACCAGTGTATTAGAATACCTGATAAGCTGGTTTGGAGAGAAAAAATTTACTCCAGAACTGGTAATTTTTAATTTATTCTAACTACTTGCACACTAATGCATTAAACAAGGGATAAATTGTTCATAGTTTTCTATGAAATGATTTTAGTTTCTAAAGAGTTCTCTAGATGCGTGTATCCAGTTACTTTCAAAACTTTCTTGATTAGATACCAAAATGAGTATTGACAGAACTTTTTTGGAAGGCTAATTACAAAACATAACAGATACAGATCTATCAAGTACTACCAAAAGCCCCTCCCCTTTCTATTGCTCCCCACACTAACTTAAACCACAAGGTTAGATGAGTATCGGTGCTGGGGAGAGGGGAGGGTCAGACTGCAGCGGCAGTTGGTTCTGACCAGTTTAAGCTGTCAGAGTGCTGCGTGCTGTATTTACCAACAGCTCCATTTTAGTTAGGAGATGCATGACAGTGTGCTGGCAAAGACATGTTTAATCTTTCAAAGTGCAGCACAGACCAGAAAGCTTAGCTGCATTAGCATGACAACAAGTCAAACTTGCATGACACTTAAAGGAAATGCTTATAATTCAAAATTTGTTATTTGAATCCACACAGGGTAGATGGCTTTATGCACTGTTGGCATGCCTTGAAAAACCTTTGCTACCTGAAGCTCACTCCCTTATTCGACAGCTGGCAAGACGGTGCTCAGAAGTCAGAGTACTAGAGGTAAGATTTAACATAACATTGCTGAACTTAGCAAATTATTAGGGGGATGATATTTCAGTTCTTGAAGTCTTGGTAAGTAATTTTTCATGTCCTAAGTTTGCTTGAGAATAAGGAGAACAGTACAAGCACGTAACACGGCATGTAACAGCTTTTCTATTTGACACAGGTAACAAAAGAACTGTTATATTTATTTATCTTTCAGGAGAACAAGAATGAAGAACAAATATCAGCTCTGAACTTGATAATCTGCTTAGTTAGCAGGTAATGCAACTTACATACCTAAAAGAGTAAAGTATGTCCAGAATAAATATGTGATTACTCTTGTCCTAACCTAGATTCTTTTAATGTGGAAGTCAATTAAAGTACCCTGGGCCTATGTAGCAAATATACTTAGCTAAAAGGACTTAAGATACACCTAAGAGTAAAGCGAGCTTGTTGGTTTCCCCACATGAGCCCCATGAACTGCAAAGCTGTAATTATGATAGAAACACTAGAAGAGCTAGAAAGCAAGGGGTCTAACAACTCAGAGCAAAGTAAGGGGCATGCTGCGTTAGAGGTTTCTTACAGTATTCTACTTCTCTCCACTAGGTACTTCGATCAACGTGACTTGGCTGATGAGCCTTCCTAGGCTGTTGTGAGAATATCAAGTATTTTGTGTTGCCATAGTACAAACAGCATTATGAGAGTTAACAACAAGACGCTGCACCGCTCAGACCTGAACTATACAACCCCTTCAGAACACCCTCACTATAATGCATTTCGGACAGCTGTGAATAACTTAAGCTGAGCTTTAGCATGAGATTGTCAACATCTCCAGTATTACCGTCATTGTAAAATGGTCAGTGAAGTGTCTGGCGTCATCTCTCAAGCTACTGTCTCTGTAAACTACATTCTTGGTTAGAAATTTCTACCATCTGAGTAATCTTGTGGACACTGCCATTAGATGAAATCTGAGGTTACATTACAAATTATTGTTTCTTATCTAACACCACTTATTGAGGGCTTTTTTAATAAAAGCATTTTAACGAGTTCTTAAACATTATGGCTTTTCTCATTCTTCATACTATTTTAACAGCAGCCTTACTATAGAAATCTACACAACTAGGCCTGAACATGTGTTTTTCTAGGCTTTGGTTCCTGAGCTTAAGCTTATAGTTCAACTATAGCCAGTAAGTTACCGAAACAATTATTTTAGTAAAACATAGTATTACTACTCAGGAAGTAGTTATTTATCTTTTAATAAACAGTTGCAGAAACCAGTGAAAATTACACAGCTGTATTCAATGCTTTTACTAGAAACATTTATTAAACAGAATGAACAAATTTATTTTCTGTATGGTATCTTTACAAATACATTAGCTCATGTATTTATGTATTTAACACAGAATGGTTCACCAAGAGTATCAGCATCTGCTTAGTACATACGTGACTCCCTCTGGTTCTAATTATCTTCAACAATTCAAAATCCATATTAAAGGAACTATGAATTCTGCTGACAGGAGCAAATTGATACAGAGTATTAACTGACATCTGCTTTCTGTATATTGTAGAATTTAAGACCCTCCCCTCACTATTAAAAGTAATCATTAACTACAACCAGTTATTGATAAACCTTTAATATGTCTTTGAATGATTGGCACATTTGCATCTGGAACGGCAGTCTTAACTGTCAAGTGAAAAATCAAAGTAAATTACAGTTTTAATTCTGGAGATGCAAGTAACAGTGATTCTGTATATGCTGATACTGAATGTCTGCCACGCTGCAGATGCCTAAAATGTGATGACACTGAAGCGTCCATCTATTAGACGTACAGTGCAAGTTATTTCTAGTCTCTTCAGTAACATTTTCAGCATGTTGAAAGCGGGATGAGTGGGCAACTGAAGAACCCATGAAATGCAAGAATACTAGTTAGCTCATTCTCTAGCCCTACAACTTCAAACAAATCTGAGTTACAAAGGTGAACGACCACCACAGCCTTACTATAAACTACCAGTATAAGAACCCAGTGTTTTCAATCACTTGAACAGCTGATCCCCACCGAGTACCATACCACTGTAGTTACTTTCATCTTTGCTGGTTCTATAACCAGTGGGATAGTGTTCTGCTAGTTCGAGTTCGGCTCTAGATGTTTCCTAGATCTGTCAAGTTACTCAGCTACAACTAATCTGAACTAGCATTCACAGTGCCTGAAAAGATCAGAATTTGGCCACATCTTGAGCTCAAGTACAATAACCTGGTTATCACATTTATCTGTAACTTGCCAGCCCCTAACAGCTAGTAGAAAAGACTTGATCTGTTACAAACCCCAGACCTTCCCTAGAGCTTAGGGAAGAACAGCTTCCACTGTTCCTGCCCACCACGCAACTGGAGAACATACACTTCTCCCAACACAGGAGGTAGTTATAACAATCAAAGGTGCTATTTTAACATGTTAGCTTTTCTAGTTAGCCTGTTATTTACTGCTTTCAAAGTAGAACCTGAATCACTATCACAACGCATTCTCACACTACTGAATAAAGACCATAAGTTTCTATCACGATTCATTTGAAAGTACAAGGCCTGAAACTGCCAACAGAAAAGTCTTAGTAAAATTCATTAAAAGTTTTAACAAGATGTTTTCATGCTTACCTACGGCAAGGTATGTATTGTTATGCAAATCTTGTTACAAGTAGTATCTAGCAAACCCCAATGTCCTCAAAGAGTCTTGGTGATGCCTTTATAGCTTCTTGCAGGCCTAATCATCTTCCTGCACACACTCATTACAGAAGTGAGTTGTAGCTAGCAATTAAAAACAGTTACGTTAATATTGAGTTTATGCACAACAAGCTAAACCACATTTTCTTCTTTGGCCAATATAGATGATCTTAGCCGTAAAATTATTCTGACACAAAAAAAAGCTGCTAATTTTAGGGAGGGAGGAGAAACTGTTTAACTATATAGAAGTAAGTTCTCTTTCCTACTGCCCCGTATCATTCCTACAAAGGAACTAAGGCTCCACTGAACACCATTAATGAAGGCTGTTGGTTCATGTGCCAATGGCTTCCTCAGAATAATACAAAAGCAATTGCTGCCTCACAGTTCAGAGTGAACAGGGAAAGGTAGCAGTTGGGTATTCATGTTAGGTGACACAAAACACATTAGTTTCTTATTCCAATTTAGTCTTGGTCAGGCTTTTACTCTGCTCTCAAAACATGTCTCTGGTCTTCCGTATGTGCTGTTTTGGTAATTGAAATATTTTGCTGTAAACTTTTGGCTGGACAGTTTTTACCACATGGACATTAATACCTTGGTATAGACTGAATTTCATACCAAGATGCAAGGATAGTGTTATTTCGATGAATATTTATTATGGATTTTGGAATTGTGCTACACACTGCTATAATTTACAAGCTACATACAAAGCTGAACCAAGATACGGAATCCACAGACAAAGGATTTTTAAGGTAGATACCCAGATTTGGATGTGCTCTAGATCTTCTGTATCATCACCTGAAATTTACCTGCAAAGAAGAAGCAAAGTCAGATCCAAGTATCACTACTAGAGTTATTTTGTCCAAGTCATCATTTTCTTGTAATCATTTTGTTAAAAGAAACAGTAAGGAACATTTCAATCTTACAGTTTAATTGTGAACAATCTAGTCATTATTTAAATTTAGCATTTAAATTTAACTCCAGCTGAACAGCTTTAAGTTGATTCATGTCCCACATCACAACAGTCTTGTCAGCTATATTTAAAATTTGTGCAAAGTCTGTGGAAATTTTTAAATTTAAGCAGCTTGGGTAGTTACAATGGACTTCACTTACTAACTTTCTTAATGACTTCTGCAGAGAAAGAGCATGTACCCAGCTGGTTTTATCTTCACTTGTTCAAATAGCTTTCTGGACATACATCCTTATGCATTTGATGCTTCTGAACGTAAATACAACTTTTTAGTTTTGCTTTCCACTCAGTATCATGGAGGTTCACCCTCCATCAATATTTTCTAAACACTAAAGTATTTAGTGACAAGCCATATCCTGAAGTTCATACTGACTCCTATGGCCCAACAGCATTAAACCAATCCCACCTTGATTAACATTTATACAATGTGATGAAGTCAGTAAGGACAGTTACCAAGTGCGGTAATAATTGAATAACTCTGAGAACTACTTACATGCAGGCATTGATGAAACTTCAGCTGTTACAATACTCTTTATTCCCAAATTCGATAGGCCTCCTCTGATTAGTCCACAAGTAAATGCTAAATACTAAATATAAAGTTGCACTTTAAATAAGTGTCAAGGGTGAAGCTTGTTACTAAAGATTGAAACTAAGTACTCAAGAACAAGACTTAACACTTGGACAATATGGAAGTTTTGTTATTGCGCTTGAGAGACTTCGTCATGTCTCTAATAGATGAAAGCTCCGATATTTGGTACAGCAGAGCTCACAATACAGATTTCTTTGAGGCATTACCTCAAGTCACTTGTTTCTATTTCCATTAAAACTGCAGGAACTTAATATCCTTAAAACAATTATTCCCAAGACTTGGCTGAAATTAGCAACTGGTACTGAGGTCAACGAAGGAGAAACACTCCAAGACAGCATTCTTGCACAGGTTGCATCTTAGAATATAAGGGCCTGCAGATACTTAGAGCACGCATTGCAGAAGATAAGAAACACCTCACCAAACACCAAAATAAAAATCCCAAGAACAGTCGCCTGCAACTGTGATCACTAAGATCAAGAATTAAGAAACCATAAAATGGAACTGAATGCTCCATGTCTTACATCCACCTGAACCAAAGTGCTTTTATAAGAGCTTCTGCACAGGAACTGATTTTACTTACCTAAGCTATTACTCTAACTCAGTATCTACTCTCAAAATTACTTTTAACTGGTGGAAGATCGTTTTGAACGTTCAAATACTCTCAGAAGTTTGTTCTAGGTAACAAATAGCATTTTCTAAATGTCCTTTGGAAATTTTAAAAAAGCTTCTGAAAGCACATGCTTTCCAGAGAGAAAGAAAGAATTTGTGCGATACTGGCAGATTGTGGCAGACCAGCTCCTACCATCAAGCGACTCAAATAGGACAACAGCAAGTTTCACGACGACTATGACCATTTCTTGAACTATAAATCAAACCCAATGTTCCAAAACAAGGCACATTTCTAAAAAGCACAGGTTTTGGAGACTAAACTTTAGCGGCCCTTTTGAAGAGTTTGTATCCATCCAATTACAAAACTTAAAGTTGTTATTAATAGATCACGGTAATTCAAATCAAACTGATAGATCCCAAGGATAAAACTGAAGGGTACCTTTGGTGCATGTTCTAAATACTGCTTTCCTGCAGACATTTGTGTCAAGAGACGAAATTTATTGTCTTGAAGGACATATATACCCTGTTTAAAAAAAAAAAAAAATTTTTTTAGTTGAATATGCAGCAACATGTAATCAACATTTTACATGAAGGGATTTGATTTGTAGATACAATGAAAGTGTTCTCAGCTTGAAAAATTACATTTTAGATTAAGGTATATGTCATTTAAGTTTAAACTGTATTATTTACTTACAAAAACTATCAAAATAAAAGAAAAGATACTTAATTGTGAGTTTACAACAGACCCCCTAGATAATAATATGATCAGTTAACCCTAAAAAAAAAAAAATGTTTATTTACATTCTTCTTGGAAGAGTCCTTCTAGTGCTCAGAAACAATAGTTCCATATTAGAAAGTCTTTGTTAATATATCAAATGCATGCAGATTTTTTTACACTGAAATCTTAATCTTCATTTGGTATGCAATTCATTATTCTTATTCTCAAATTCAGTGAGAATTATCTTCTTGAATAGTGACACAGGCAACAACACCCAGCAGATGATGAAGTTAAAAGTCTAGTGTCTTCTACATTACAATTTTGTGCCCAATATGGATTTTAATAAATTAAGTATGAACACAGTATAGCTTAATCTACATCTGTCATTTTAATCTCTTTGCTAATGACTGTGCTACTTGGGAACGTCACAGCCCTTAAAATTCAATTAAGGCTGTATATACAGTTGAGACCTAAGCTCAATACTGCAGCTTTCTCTGAATTCAAAAACAAATTTATAAGGTAATTATTAACTGTTGTTATTACTTGATAAATAGCTCACTGAAAAATAAAACCCATTTCATTTGGCACAAATTCTGTACGATCTTGTACAAATTCTCTTGTTCCTACTCTGATGCAACAGGAAAATGGCCATAAGAAAACCAAGTCATTCAAAAGGAGAAAGATTTTTTACTTTAGTAAAATGGCTCCTTATATTATTTTGATCTTGCTTTAAGAACTGTGGCTGTTGATATAGGAAAGGACATAGATACAACACAATGTCACCAACATGCAAATTGGGGAAGTTTTTCAGCTGCTTCTTATACAAGTATGTTCAGTAGAGTACAACCAAGGATCTCAACTGTTGAAAACTGTAAAAAGTCTTCAAAATAACAAAAATACCGCAAGGCAGCCATTCTGTTTAAAGAGATGTTAAGACAGCAATATCAATTTCTCACACTAGTTTTCTACTAAAAATTACTGGGAGTTACATAAAAAAGTTCCTATTTAAGTGTTAATCAACTGTAACCATTACTGTCCTGTCAGTTTCCAACTCTGCAACAGCACATATGAAATTCAAAGCATTTAGTCTTTTCAAACAGGGTGGCAATAAAGACATCACAAGCAATTATTAAATTGTATTCTGAAGCTACATGCTAACATGAATCTTAAAATTCTGCTTTTTGAACAAAACAACATTTTGTGTTTATCATGTAATTAATTATAGACCAAGAGAACCAAAAAATGTGCTAGTAACTCACAACTAGTCAAATCTTATTCTACAGCATTAGTACCTGATGATTAGTCCTTAGGTTATCTATTTGTTTTTTGAATACAGTTGTCCAAAAATCCTTGCAAATGAACTTCATAATATCTAATTCATCCTTGAACCTGGCAGTATCTTTTGTAAACCTAAGAGATAAGTGAGAAATGTATCAATAATGAAGATACGCACAACTTGGGTAATTAAACAGAAAAAGAAAATACAAAGAAATGGTACTATGCCACATTATTTTTGAGGCTGTTAGAGAAATTAGTTTTCCAACCATTGTACAGTATCATTCTAGCATCACTCTGCGTTCATCAAGTATTCTAACTTAAGAGCAACACGGTGTTAACTTAATACCTGCAATGTGACAGCAGAATAAATGGTTTTCATTATATGATTATTAAAGACAGCTGAAGTACAGAAAGATGCAAAGCACTCCATCGGTTTTATCTTCAACTAAAGAGAAGATAAACAAAAAACTCACACCTACACTACTGCTTGGAAGAAGCCCTTCGAATATGCAAAAAAACCCACTAACACATAAGAACAAACATGTAAAACTTGTTCCAGTTTCCCAAATGAGGACACCTTTCTCTTGCTTATTTCAGAATTCTCTCCCTGTATCCTCCTTGAGGGTCTTTATCTGGCACTAAAGCACCACTTTGTTCAACGAAAGCATGACTTCGGAAGCTCAAGAGTCTCCACACAACTCCAGAACGAGCGCACTGAAGTTGGATGTACAGCAAGACTTCGAGCACCCACGAAGGGCCTGGGGAAACAAAGAGGAAATGCACTCTGTCGCAAAGTTCCAGGGACTGAGAGTGCTTAGAAAAACGAAACAGAGTAACCAATCATAAAATTATGTTTAAGAAAGAAAAATAGAAAGAGAAGAAAACCATGAAACGTACCAGAAGTAGGAAACATACAAAAGTAGGTCTACAAAAGGTGCAACTGAAAAGGATTATAAGTATTAGAAGTAACCATATACACTGACTCTGTTTTCCTGATGGGAAGCACTGGGAAAATGCGGCCTCCCGAACTGTCCTGCGGTACTCAAACACAGGTCCCCGCAGGAACGAGATGCCGAAAGAGAAGACGCCCGAACGTTAAATAAGAGGGAGCCATCCACGACATAACCCTCTCTCCCCCAAAGCAGTGAGCAGCTTTCCACCGAGCGGGTGAACGCTCCCGTCCCCAGCGGGAGGATGCGTGGGCCCTGCCCGGGCGGCCGCGGGGGGGGGACCCCCCCGAGGAGGAGCAACACCCGCCGGCCCCGGGAGCGGGCAGAGAGAGAGGGCCGCTGCGAGGGGCCGAGGCTGCGGCAGCGGCGGGGACTCACCTCTCGATCAGCCCCTGCCCGACGCGGAAGCCCATGCTCTCCAGCTTGGTGGTGCAGCGCCCGTTCTCCTGCAAGACACAAGGCGCCGCCGCCGCTTCACCACCGCCGCTAC
>VZSZ01006505.1:153757-164421 GCA_013398815.1 Ibidorhyncha struthersii | reverse complement strand
TCCCTTCCAACCCTGACGATTCTGTGATTCTGTGAAACCTAGTCTAGTGGGAGGTGTCCCTGGACATGGCAGGGAGGTTGGAACTAGATAATCTTTAAGGTCCCTTCCAACCAAAACTGTTTTATGATTCTATGATGTGCATTTTTTAAGAGACTGAGGCAACGTTTTCTGTGTTTTACAAGCAGTTGCTGTAGGTCATTAATATGAAGCTGTATGCAAGAGTTATTCTGTGAGAGATTCATGGCAGGAATACATCCTAAACAAGGGGAAGTGGGGGCAGAGACAATGCTGAATAAGGTTCAAACATCACAATGAATTTAGAAAGCAACTGAGTGCAGGAGAAGAACAATGTGAAAACATTTGTGAAAGAAGTAGGGGTAGGGATAATGAACGCTTGGACTCCGTGGCCTGTGTAATGTAAGAGGTCACACAAGATCATTGTAATTGTCCTTTTTGGCCTTAAAAATCCATGAATCTATGAATGAATGAATGAATCTATGATTCTGGGACAAAAGCTGAAACAAGGTTCAAAGATTACAGGTCCAAAGTCAAACTCATCAGTGAAGACTTACGAAAAGACATGATTGATGACTAACCTTGTCCTTAGATTGTACGTGAGGCTACTGCTTTTTAAAAGTGACACTTGTCACTTTTCCATCTTAACAGGAGGAGAAGAAAAAAATATATATATACTTTGTCAACATCAATTTTTCCTTCACGTTTATTGCAATCATAAACTACTGCACAATGAAAAAATACAGTGTCACCTTGGGTCTGTCAAACTTGACATTAAAAGGTTAAATGAATTTCTTAGCTTAGCTTGATTCAAAGAGGAAGAGTACCCACATGGTACATCCTGCACAGATTAATACTTTTTTATTTTCTTTTCTTCTTCTTGCAATTGCAGACAAAGTTTACTGACAAACAATGGACATGGCATTCAGCTCAGCAGCACAAAGGTAATTGTATCAATAAGTTCCAAAGATTTGAAGGTTCTTTCAGCGGATGATTTGCAGCACTCAGCGTTATGGCTCTAAAGATATTCACAGACTGAAAGTTGGTACATATGAGGTGGCAAGCCATTCAGCTATATTATCCATGCCAAACTGGGTGGAGTTGTCCTCACTGAGCCTTTTTTTAACCTGCTAGACTAAGCAGGTTTCCTTTTTCCTTTTCATTTTCAAACCCAGTCTTATTACATCTCTTTCTCTTTTTCTCCTTTATCACTCCCTTGGCTGTTCTGCTAAACTCTTCAACTTGACTTTTCTTTTAAAATTCTGCAACTGCATAGATTTAAGATAAGAACATTGAGAGAAGGATGGGCTGTTTATGTCTGTATGGGAACTGGTGAGAAACTTTACAAGTTTCCATTTGTTTTTTTAAAGTGAAAAATAAATAATGCTTGACTGCTGCTAGCATCAAGATGTGGAATATCTTGCATTCTGCAGTACCTTCTGGAGGGAAACTGGTCAAACTCATCCTGGCTTGGAGAAAGTATATACTGAAAAAAGATTCTGCTGGAGGGAAAGACAACAATTTATAACTAATATAACAAAATTATGATTTTATAACACTGGTTAAATAAGCTCAGAGTTTAGTTGCTTGATTATTTTATTTTTTTTTTTTGACAGGAGAGAGGCAAAACTCTTGTACTAGAACCTTCTAAATATGTAGATGCTGGGTTTGTATTCATTTAATTTTATATTGCATGGAAAAAAAATGGGAAAAAAAAAAAGAGAATGATAACTAGAAGGTTGGTTCCCATGGCATTTGTGAGCTCCATTCTGAGCTTTGCACTGGGATCTATATGCACCTCCATTCGTTTTTTGAAAGGTCAGACATGCCATGGAAATTAAACACTTAAAGTGCATATGTCACTCCATACCTACAAACAACTCCTTATGAGTCTAAAACATGGATGGAACAAAAGGGTTGCAGAATTTGCATGTTAACTTATAGTAAGTCTACATGTGGATGAGCAGCAGTCAAATACAAAAATTACCTCTACTTATGCCTTTGTGTATGATTAATAGAAGACTTGAAAATTAAGCACTGGAAACATAACAAACAAGTTCCCTGAACTGACCAGACTCTGCATCCCTAACAGAAAACAATTTGTGCACTCCTCAAACTCCTCAAAGACTCCTCAGCTTTGTTCTAGAATAAAGACACTGCTCATTAACTGATGTTGCAGGCAAAGTGAGTAGAAATCTATACCAGCCAAACTCTTGATAAGGAATCCAGAAGTTAGGAGATGTGGAAAAAAAACATAAAATGAATCTTCATGACAAAATTAGCCAGTTTGTAATGATTATTTCAGACTTCATACTGCAGAACTAAATAAACAGGAAAAAAAAAACAAAAAAAAAAAAAGCNNNAAAAAAAAAAAAAAAAAAAAAAGCCAGTGAGATGCCAGTGCTTGCAGTTATTTCCATTCATAACTTTTTTTTTTTTAACCTGAGTTTTCATTTTTGACATTAAAAGACTGAATAGTGTCCCCTTTTTACTCTAAATTCTATGTAAAATCTGTAAACTCTTCTATCTCACCTAGTGTGGAAAATCTTTGACATCTGGGAAAAACTAAGAAAAGCTTCATCCAGATATACTTCTTCCAGAAGTCTGAGATCTCACCAACTGTTTCACCTTAGTTGTCCTGGACCTCTAAAGAGTTGATCGGAGGAGAGTGCTTTCTGAAAGAAATTAGTTTGTATAGAGAATGGGGTGAGAGTCTTTTCAGTGGTGCACAGCAGCAGGACAAGGGGCAACGGGCACAAACTGGAACACAGGAAATTCCATCTTAACATGAGGAAAAACTTCTTTACTTTGAGGGTGACAGAGCACTGGATCATACTGCCCAGAGAGGCTGTCGAGTCTCGTCTTTGGCAGGGGGGTTGGACTAGATGATCTCCAGATCTTCCAACTCCTACTATTTTGTGATTCTTCTTAATAGGGATAATTCCTTCTGCTATGTGGGAATTTGTAACCTTTCTTATAACCACCTAGTTCTTCTTAAGTAGTTGGCTTTTGAAATTGGCTTCTCTTACTTAACTCTTAAAACCAGCTTCTGGAATTAATTTTCTGGGAACCATCTCCAAAGTTTGTGAAAGATGTGAAGTCTGAAGAAATAAAAACCCAGGGTCTGATCTGCAGCAGATACTGTCTATCAAAGGCAAATTCTTTAGAAGAATGTCCTTTAACTGACCGGATTGGTGGTGTGGGTTAACCCGAGCAGCAAGGGATAGTTGGGAAATATACCCAAGCAGTGAGCACACATAACTTCATGCATTTATGTTAATGTGTGTGTGTATGTATCATAAAATTCTGGTAGCACTTGAAGTATTATTTGTCCTTGACTGTTTGCAATGTTGATTTTTGCAAAGTTGATTTTCTGTATTAATATAAGTAACATGCAAAACTTAAGCTACAAAGGTTTATTTAGCAAGACAGAAAGGGAGAGTGAAAGTGAACAAGGAGCTTCACGATTTTGACATATAATTCCTCAGATATGATCAAAGAAGTCCATTTACTGGAAGCTCTATTAAGTGTCAGGCAAAACAATTTAAAGAATTGGAGCTGTCGGCAGGGTGACACTTTCATTTTGAGGCAACTTTCAAGGTTTTGAAACTTGTTCTTTTTCCACATAGTGTTGAAACGTCTGTTTTCCTAATGAACGATTTGGATTTGGGATTCATGTCCAAAGGAACTTAGGCACTCATCTCTCCCTTTCAAAGAAAACAAGAAAAAAAAAAATTAAATGAAAAATAAAACTTATTCTGAGGAAAACTTTATTGCAACCAATGCCCCTGTATATACTACTTTCGTTTTGATAAACCAGCACAGTAGGATACAATTTAACTTAATAAAATATGTTCTGACCAACAACCTTTAACAACTCTGCTCTTAAGAATGCTAAAAAAATATATTAATTTGTTTTAGGAAAAACATTACAGGGAACAATTAGACCACCATCTGAGAGAATAAGTTATATAGTTGAAGTGAATGCAATGTTTTAACTTCACAGGTTAGCTGGCGTCCCTAGGGGAGACTGTGTTCTGCAAATACAGAGGCACAATTCTTGTCACAAGTGTGTGCTGAAGCTTGTAATGGGTTTCTTCTGAACCTTTCACACTTCTGCTTTCCACAGAAGGTTCATTTACCTTTTCGAAGCAGAACAGAGCTGTTTTTAGATTGTCTTGATTCCAACAGACACTGAGGTCCCTTGAGTCTAAATTGGGATGCCTTCGTCTAAGCAAATTTTTATCTGACTGGTTGGCAGTGAAAGCAAGAAAGTGGCACCAACTCTAAAAAGCTTTATGTCTTGTGTTTTGTAGTTCATTAATTATTCCTTTCAGCAATTTCTGCACTACTTGTCTTTCCTGTGTCCAGTTCCTTAATTAAAATTACGAATGCCCTAACTGGTTAACTGAAATCCAGGCACTTTCTTAGTTTGTCAGTTTGAAGAATAACTTCTCATGCCTGATTAATTAAAAATTGGGTATAATGTTGCTATATAATTATTTTATTTACACAAGTATACATTGTTTACCACGACCACTCTAACTAACGCTATGTTTAGCTAACTGTCTCTCTATAGCTGTTGCCTTTGGAGAATACCCACATCTGTCACTGGCTTACTTCCCCAGTATATATAGCTTACAGCCTCATTGCAATATCCCACTTCAGTTTGTTTTTTTCCCCTGGTTCTACATCTAATCCCCACATTCTCAAACCCCATTCAGCACTGCCTCATTTAACCAAACACTGAGTCCCAAGACAGTGTGGCGTACCTGGTTTACACTTGCATGCATATGGGAGCACACCCATTAACCTAGTTGCTCTAATTAGTTTACTACAACCTTTCTCCCCTCAGCCTACACATATGGAGTGCATTTGTGCTCAAATGGATCCTTGTAAGGGCTGCTGACAGGATGAAAAAGTCTAGAATACTGCACTGAACATCAGGAAATATCATTTTAAATACTACACGTGTTAAGGCTTTAAGGCACATGTGTTTTATGAATTTCAAATTAGACCTTCCGCCAAGAGTATGTCACTGGGTGACAGCATGGTCTTACTGGAAAACAGGGCTATGGAGCAGCTTATAACCCTGGGAACTGTAGAGAAAACAGCAACAAGGGCTTGCAAGGGTGAGGCTGAATTTCTGTAAACATTTTGAGAATGAATTCTGTGTTCTGTTCAGGCCCACTTGAACTTACAGAGTTAATTTAATTTTCCATTTCTAAAACACACCTAACACTTGCCTTATGCTGTAGATTGATGCCCTGAGGCATCCACAGGTTTCGCTGTCCCTGTCCAGTCTCCCGTGGGACTCCCCTCACCTTCCCACTGCCAAGTACCCCATTTCAGGGGCAATCAGTCACTGCCTCAGAGAACCTGTAGGATCACTGAATCACACAGAATCACAGACTGGTAGGGGCTGGAAGGGACCTTCAGAGATCATCTGTTCCAACACCCCCTCCCCCAACCACCCACTAAAACAGGGTCAACCAGAATAGGCTGGACAGGAATGCATCCAGGGGGTGTTGAACATCTCCAGAAAAGGAGACCGCACCACCTCTTTGGGCAGCCTGTTCCAGTGCTCTGCCACCCTCAAAGGAAAGAAGTTCCTCCTCATGTTGAGACGGAAATCCCTGTGTTCCAATTTGTGCCCGTTGCCCCTTTTCCTGTCACTGGGTACCACTGCAGAGTCTGGCCCCATCCTCTTGACACCCGCCATTTAGATATTGATAAACATTGATGAGATCCTCTCTCAGTCTTCTCTTCTCCAGGCTAAACAGACCCAGGTCTCTCAAGCTTTCCTCATCAGAGAGATGCTCCAGTCCCCTGATCACCTTTGTTCAGACTCCAGCTCCCACAGCCCTGCCTAGCTCAGCCATGGGCTCTGATCAAATCGTACTTGATTTACTGCACCACATTTGCATAATAGATGAGCTTCTAGGAAGATGAGTTACACCAAAGTCAGATTTTCTGGTGAAGTGATAGAGTGGGGGTGTCTTCCACAGGTCTCATATCTTACAGCCAGGGCCAGGACCGGCCACAGGCATCTCGGCACGAGGCACAGGGAGCCCCACAAAACCTGCAATCGTGATTGCCCTGAATTAAAGTGTTCTTCCCCTCTGGTGCAGAGGAGGAGAAACGGGAACCTGTGGAGCTTCATGCTAACCACTGGGCTATGAGATACTTCAGCCTGGGTTTCTTATATTTGTCCTGTTGAAACTGTTCTGCTTCATATGAATAATTAAATACTCTGTGGGTTGCGGAGACAAGGAGAAGTGACTCTGTACCTCACCAGTTAATTGCATGAGGCAGTGAGTAAAATGTTGTGGTTTCTATTCTGAAATATTTACTGAAATAAGTTCTCCGATACTTTATGTATTTTGAGACAATCATTCCACACCTTGAAGTTTTAAACTGACCATTGGTGGTGTAATCTTTTTTTTTTTTAATTCCCAAATGTTGGCATTTAGAGAAAAAATATCTACAGAAATTCTGAGTGTTTGTAAAAAGAAGGCAGGGGATTATTTTTATTTTTTTAATTTTGATCACATAAATAGCAAATGAAAAATTAATTGAACACACATAAAAAAAAAGGGGTTTTTTTTGTTTTGGTTTGGTTTGAATTGTTTTTTTTTTTAATTCTTTACAGTTTAACAGAGGTAACCTTATCAGTTGTAGAGGTAAGTAGATAGTCCATGAAAATTTTTACAACTTTCTTTTTCTCTGTGGAAATTTTGGAAATGAAAAACAGAATCAAATTTATAACAACTCACCTCGCAAAAAACCCAAACTAATCTAAACCATCAACAATAAGGAAGCAACAAAAACTTAAATTTGAAAACCATTGTGCAAGCACATAAAATTTAAAACTAAAAGATATTCATACATTCATAGAGACTTATATTTTGCATTTATTCACTGCCTTGAATCCTCTGAAGTAATTTGAGTAAATGTAGGCCTCAACTCAGCCAAGCTGTAATGTTCACTCTGAAATTTATCCTTTGCAAGAGAGCAGTTATACCTGTATGCAACTTTGAGCACTTTCCTATCTGTTGGAGTTAAAAGGATTAAAACACACAAATATATTTTGACACTTTCTTAACGTAATATAGAAAAACAGAGTAAAAAATTCTGTTGTTTCCAGGATCTGACCATTCCTGGATTTTGATGCAAACTGAACCAGCAATCTTGATGGCATTGCCCACAAGCTAATTTTGTTTTAATTCCTCCTGTTTCACATTACCTCTGTGGTTTTTAGATTGCCACAGTTTGTTGCATCAGATTAGACTGAAATAAAATCTGATGTGCATCTTATTGGCAGGAGCAGTGTGTAAGAGTTGCTATCCTTAAACTTCAGTAGAGTTGCCAGCCCTCAATGCTTTAGATATAGGCAGCCCGATAGAGAACTTTACTCCAAAAGTGTGCAGTATTTCACTATTATAACTCCATCATGGTCAATTAGCCAGACATCTTCCTGGCTTTTATCTTCAAAAATGATGCTTCTTGATTATTTATGTTTCCAAAAGCTATTATTGAGTAATTCAGTGTAGTGAAGGACTTCAATATGCTCTGCCATTGTGACTGTAAATCCAGGTGTTAATACTCCCGGGTGGCTCATCCTCTCACTGCAGATACCTAATAAAGTTGCCATTAGCTGGCAGTATACACTGAAGAAAGCTATACAGCCAGCTGATCTTCTCATTAAGGAAAGGGCTACTGGAGAATGCCTGGAGATTATCTGAGTTGTCCGAGTTTTTAAAGAGGGGAAGGGAAAGAACTAGAGAATGGTTATTTTCACAGACTGCTTCTAGGAACAATACTGGAAGCAGTAACCAACAACAGATGCAGGACAAAGAACAGATAGCTTGTAGAATAAGAACAGACCACGGCTAAAGTAGTCAGGCTGGGTTAGTGGTTACATATTGGTTCTCCAGTCTTGTTTCTGAGAATAACTTTAAAAATCATCTGATTCTGATAAATTCAATGTATTTTGACTTATCTTGTCTCCTGAAAATATGTAGTCCTGAAAGAGTCTCCATCTTTGACTGGGAGAGGAAATTTGGGGAAAGTGGATAAAATATTACTAAGGAAATTGTTGATGACTTTTTTTGCTTATTACTTAAAAAATACATTAAATTTAATATCGTTATTGTGATAACATCTTAGGATGTAATAATCTTGTTCATATCAGGTGCAGGATAGATCTGGTCCAACTGAGGAAAAAAAATAGTAACAAAAGTTTCTGTCCACTGGAATATGCTCGTGTTCAGAGGCTGGAGAGGAACCTAAAACTTTAGATTTTTCCTTTGTTTTTCTGATAACAGTCAACAGATACATTTTCTCATTCTTGTGTCATCTTGGCTTTAAAAGGCAGTGATCTCCAGGGAAACTGGAGATGCTTCCAAGTTCTTCAATTGGAATTTCTGTTCTGGCTGTGCCACCAGGAAGAGTTCTGGGTATTTCTGCCAAAGCATCTTAATTTCCCAACAAAGACAACGTGGTCATGCAGTCCAGGTGATAACAGGGTGCATTCTGACCAGGTGAAAGTCTGGATAAGTACTGAATCACAAGTCAAAAGCTATCAGTGAATGTGTGTCGTATAAAGAACAACTTCCTAAGCCGGCCCAACTTTATTTCTTTACTTCAAGTGCTCAAGGGCTGTGTAAGCCATGAGATTGTCAGCATAAGCACAGCATAACCATGTTTCAGTTTTTCTTTTTTCCCCTCTTTGCTTTTTCAGAACTCTTTTTCATTACCTGCACTGAACAGGTATGCCGAGTCAAGGCCTCAGAAGCGACAAAATACCAGAATTACAGTTATTATGCCATCTGAGTTTGCTGTCACTTGCTATCATGTACATGGAGATGTACTCCTGAACATGCTTCTTTGATTGAAAGCTCTTGTTTTCAGAATGGCCACAGTCTCATTTACTGCAAAAAGGGGTGGTGTTTTGGAGTTTGACTAGGTCTTGACAGGGGGTATGTTCACACGGATAAACACATACTGTCAAAAAAAAACCCAGAAAGCTTCTGCAGCTTCTAGAGTAAGAGTGTGTGAAACCTGATTCAGTGAAATGCCTTGTTTGTGTGGTTGGTGTGAGGATCAGTAACAGTAAAGGGACAATTGCAGAGCTCATGCATCCACAAATTTTCTCTCCCTATCATTGCAAAAACAGCACAAAACAAGCAGGCAGATAACCCTCAGTGACCAAATGCAGTGATCTGAAATATTAGCAACACAAATTTTAATATGTTTCTACCTGCCTGTAGATGTTGACAGAATAGTTAACAAGAAGAACAGAAATAACTGGAATTGTTGGAATATTTTTGCTTGAAACATTTGAAATGAAGACTGAAATAAAAATGTAAAGAAGCGAACATCTGAGGCAAACTTTCTCCTGTATTAAAAACTGGCCTCCAAGCCTGCTCATTCCAGATGCACAGCTGGTAGCCATTGCAACAACAACTGTAATTCTGTAATATCCTCCCATGTAGGCTGTTGCAGCTTGTCTGTTTTGCATCCCCTGTTGTGTCTTAGCCTCTTTTTACTGTTTCACTGTTTATCCTAAGGAAAAGTAAACAGAGAAAATACATTATTTTCTGGATATTTATGCAGGTTGCAGTAACAGATCTGCACTGTAGACAGAGTCATTTGGGACTGTAAGATTGGCTAATATAGTAACTCAGGACTAACTTTTATGGTGTAATAAATTTTGATTTCGTTAATGAATCTGCTATAAAAGATTAACATTCATTTATAAATATTGATTCAAAGACTATTGCTCTAATATTATATACATATAAATATAAAGTTGGCGCTTTGAGAGCAGGACAGACCTCATATAAGTAGCACAGATTGCAAAGGCCTTGTTTATACCCCTGTGCTCAGTCATGAAATCTTCACAAGTAATAAATTGTGGCTTCCTTGGCAAAACCATTGATGTCATACTCCAGCCACTATCAATAAAGTCTAAGAAGTAAACCAAATGTTATATTATAAAAGAATCCTTAAACATGAAGTCTGATGCATTCTGCATTTTTCCAAAAGTTTTTCTAGGTCATTTGGGGTTTAAAAATGACAAACTGTTGTTTTGAATAATTTTGGTATATGCGCGTATTAGACCTGATCAGAAAATAAAATACCTGTACAAATGTTTTGATGTTCTGGTACTTTGACACTTTCATTACAAACTGGGACAGAGTTAAAATCACTGAAAATTTATACAGAGAATAAAGTGGTTTGGGGTTCTTTTGTCTTAAAAAAAAAAAAAATCAGTTCAGAGGGGCATCCCAAATATGAAGAATTTCTATATTTGCATGAGAAGCAAATCTAGCAACCAAAACAGTTTTGATATTTCAGCAGATCCAACTCTGATGTGTCAAATTGCAATTTATTGTGAAATAACTGTCTATTTTACATGCTATTTGAAGTCAAATTAATACTTTGAAATGCAATAATTTAATGTGGCTTTCAACATGTGGTGCTTGTTTGTCATTTGGGAAAAGCAAAAGAAAAATTGTCAAAATCAAGACAGTGATGACTAAAGCACATTTTCAACTTGGAAATTATTATTTTTTTTTCCAAAGGAGAGTGTTCCAGCTCACAGAATCACAGAATCACAGAATAGTCAGGTTTGGAAGGGACCT
>VZSZ01006505.1:138088-152909 GCA_013398815.1 Ibidorhyncha struthersii | reverse complement strand
GATTCTGGTGAGCAACCCAGGATTTGAGCTGGGCAAAGAGGCCTGCACCTGCTGTCCTTGATCTCTCCGTGACCGGCTGATAAGGAGGAAGAAAGAGGGCCTTGCTTATCATAAAGGCAGGACTAAGTCTGGGAATGAGACCACGGAGGCGAGGAGAACCAGCGTGTGCTATGTGGGTGGACAGAGGGTCTTAACCAATCGCGTTGGGGGGCCTTGTGTGTGAATAAGGGGTTTGGACCAATCACTATGTTGTTGACTATGCATGCTTCTGCTGTGAGTCTATATACACTCTGCTAAAACACCTAATAAAAGGAGAACGACCATACTCATATTGAGACTGCATCGTTACTCCGAGTCCGTATGCCACTCCAACCGACAGCAGATACAAGAGAAAATATCAAAGAATGATGTAATTTGTTAAAGATAGCTGTGTGTAGCAAAGAGGGAAAGAGGCAGTGACTGGCTCCAGAGCTTCCAAATTGTGGTTCTGAATGGAAAGTGGATATGGTAAAAACTTTAACCCATTTCACAAACAGGCTCTTCACAGAGCACAGGCTGCATCTAATTACCCACCTCTTTGGCAAACTTCATAATTTGCTAAGAATCCTTTGAAAGTGCCCAAGACTGGATATGTGACAAATAGACTGTACTAAATGTCAATTTTAACAGTGATCTCTCTCAGTGATCTCTTATTTGTAAACACCTTCACTCCCACAGGTCACATGGATTTTGAGAACTATTACTTTGCAAACAAGGCTGGGCCAATAAGAGCTGCATAAAGTTTGACATGAGATAAATGTAAAATCCTGCTGCTAAGACAGAAGCAGCAGCGATACAAGGTGGGGTCTGCCTCAACAAAGTGTATGTCTGCTGGAAGGACCTTAGGGTCCTGAGGGACACAAAACTTAACATAAGTCAGCAGAGAGCTCTTACAGCTGTGAAGGCAAACTGTTTCTTGAGCTCCATAAGCAAGGACATAGACAGCAGATGGAGGGATGTGATTATTCCAGTCTGGTCAGCACTTCTTTGAATACACCTGGCACGCTATGTTCAGTTTTAGTTTGCTTCCCGTCCTAATTTTTGCTCTGAAAAAATAGAGTTTGGAGTAGGACCACCAACCAAGATGGTTAAAGGATTGGAGAACCTGATTTATGAAGGGAGGTAGAAAACCTTTGTGCAGTGAGAACAATAAAATTTTGGAAGAGGCTTCACAGAGAAGTGGTGGAATCTGCCTCACTGGAAATTCAGTTTGACAAGACCCTTGTTCAGAAACCCTTCCTTTAAGAGAAGCTTGGACCAGATCTACAGGCATCCAGCCTGGATTTTTCAATAATTCTGTTCTATGATTCTAAATGTAATTATTTATTTGTTAATAGGTGCAACAGATACAAAGGTTGAATGAGCAAGGCATTAATAGCTAGGAAAAAAGAAATTTGTTGAGCCTTTGCTCAGTCATTTGGGAAAAGATTGTCTTATATTGCTTTTATGTGTACCTCAACAACGCCAGGTTGCCACCTCTTGAGTTTTTCAAACTTAGAGTTTTTTAACTTTCTGTGTTAACATGTTTCCCCTTGAATCCTTACATAACTTTTTTGTTCTTAACAATTACACTCTGACTCTGTTTTAACCTTTCTTGTCTTTTGTGGTTTTACTCATCTTACTGTCTCACACTTCAACACAAGATTTCTGTGTAAAAGTGGATCAACATCACACTTGTTTGTCAAGCTAAAGCTTGGATATCAGACACCTGAACCCTTGAGCTGACGTTTATCCGCCTGATTTATATTGGTCTTGCTTTGGCGTTTACATATGTGAGTATTTACATACACACAAATGCAAGTTTCCAAACTTTTAATGTCTAATTTTTGAGATATACATTAAAGGAAACCTATGTTTCTGTAAGTTAGTAATAATGCTGGACAGACACATGTTGGTCTATATAGGTATATGGTTCAGTGTGAGTCAAAAACTGTATATACTCTTCTGGCATTCCTGAGGGAATTTCTTAGAAGCTTTTTTACCAGCTGCCCTTGGTATGTCACTTTTATTTCACAAGATAATTTTAGTTAAAGTAGCAGGTTCAGGAACATCAACATGCCTTAATCAACATTCAGAATCCACCTGGCTATTCAGAAAACAGTGAAAAATGGTCTCAGACAGAAAAAGCATACCATTATGGATTTTTATACAAAGCACTATGGCGTCTGTGGAAAGACTTATGTGTTCCAAGTCCCTTGGCAAAACCAGCAAGAGTCAAATAAAAGAGGGAAGGAGGAATGATGGAAGGCATTCACAAAATGATTCTGTTTGTTAGGATAAGGAATGATATAACTGCTTACAAAAAGACATCGCAAAACAGAGTAACTCTCCTGGTCTCTCTTACAGTACCAAGGACTCATAGAAGGATAAAAGCCAGCAGAATATGTTTTTGCTTATTTAATTGGGCTGATGTCAGTCACAGCAGATTTACTGAAGTCAATAGGACTGTGTTGATATATATTACCTCTGAACGTAATTCTGAAAAATGTACACTTTCCCCTGAACAGAAGGCATGATTACCTACACAGTGCATTAGCAGACTCAGTACCCAGCGAATTCACACTGAAGTGATCTGATACCAGCAAGAAAAATTCATCTTAGTCTTCATGTCCTGGACAAACATATAGGTATAGTAAGGTTTTTTGTAACTATTACTAGGTACCAGCTATTTGGCAAGTTTTATGTCAATTTGATTAGTGCTACTTGCTGACAGCTACCATAGTTTATGTTGCATAAACATTTCACTATCTAATCTAGGAAAAGAAGCTAATTAGTTCAAAGTATGAAAATGTAAGACAAAGCTATCTTAGGCTACAACCAGTTTTTATATCTCACTCAATAATTTACATCAGATTCAAAGAACCAAAAAAAAATATCCAAAATATAATGGAAATGACAAGATATTAATTTATTCTATATAAAATGAGTAGTTGTATTCAAGACTTTCCAAAAAAACCTCAAGCCCCTTATCCCGTAACTTGTTCTTACAGCATGATCTATTACTCCTTACGGACAGTGAAGTATAGGTACCAGTGTATTTATTAATGTATTGTAATAGATCACCAGTCTATATTTCTTTAGCCCATCCTTGGTAACATATTCAGAACGTTATTTAAAGCTCATTATTCACTGAAATAACACATGCAAAATCACAAGTTGGTTAGCTGTGATATTTTATTAGAGTGAGCATTTCGTGATTTTATTCTCAGTCCCTCATCAACATAAAACATAGTAAAGAGTTCATAAATCTAATTAAGGACATTAGAATAAGGAAAAATCACTGAATATTTAGTTAGGATATGCAAGCCTCATGTACAAGCAACCCATTAGAGGCAGTCATAAATGCCAATTGAAAAGCACTCAATAACTGCTAGTTGGTGGGAGTACAAGAAGACAGATGTAGATGTAATGGTAGCCTGCAAAGGTAGAAGTGTTTTGTTTATGTGGTTANNAGAATAAAAGAACTGGCAAATAAAAATTAAAAAAAAATTAAAAAAGCAAAAATCTGCATCATAGCATTTTACTGAGATGCTGTTCAGGTTTGGGCTGCCAGACACTTAAGAATATAATCCTGTTGTAAGTGTTATAACAAGTGGGACAACAATTTAATCTAGACAGTATCCTACCCCTGGAAATAGCCAGTAGCAGTATCTAGGGAAGAGTACAAATATAAGCAAGCTTGCAGCTATGCTTTTCTGTCTCAACAGTTTGTGATTCAGGGAGTTTGTGAACTCATGTGACATCCACAGTATCCTGAATGCAGTGAGTCATTCATTGTTTTGTCCATATGGCTTTCTGCATTACTTAGAACAAATCCTTTTCAGATTTTTTGAAGGATATTCAAAGTGCAAAGGGTGTTTTTAATAAAACAAAGAAGGCATAGATTCTTCCAAGTTTCCTAGATGCTTAGAAACAACTTCAACACAAATTCAGCAACCAAGGTCCTGCACCTGGAAGTGCTGAAGCCCTTAACAGGTAAAGGTTTAGTTCAGTTAGTTGTATGGACAGCTTTGCTAGAGTGGGATGGGAGGAAAGACTGGAAAGCACATGTTACGTACTGGCCACAGCTAAGCACTGACTGCACTCTCCTGAAAACCAGAGAAAAGAAAGATAAATTCCACCCCAAATTACTTAGCAACCTACTGGCTAGGGAGCTTGTCATTAGATTTCTTTGGTAAAGGTCTGAATCCTCACTCTGCTTTGCTTCCAATTTATGTTTCTCAAATCGGATTTATACTCACATCTTAATGCCCAAAATAAAGAGACAAGAAGAAAAAGAGAAAGAGAGATTAATTGTATGAATTAGTGGAGAGGGCAGTCAATTATGTGGCAAGAGACTAAAGTCTATTTTTCTGTTTCTAGAAAATAATTTGAGTCAATGTTTCTCATACAGCAGGTCAAAAAACCTTCATTGACCTACTCTGATGTGGGGGGACAGATGTAGTTCTTGTCCTACAGTTTTTTTGTGAACAGGATCCATGACCACAGCACTGGGATCCTTATGTAAGACAGATAAAGAAGCTTTTTGTTCGAGGGTCATGACTACAAAGACAGCACTTTGCAACTTGTTGAACAGTGAAAAGAGACACATGCTGTGGAGAGATATGTCTCCTTGCACAGGACCAACAGGAGATATTCAAGTACCATGGGAATGCAGGTAGACTTTGAGCCACTTGAGCAGTAGTTCTGACTACATTTGTGACATATAATTTGTGAGGTTAGGCGCTTATCCAGGCTGACAAGCAGTGAATTGTCTTCATTACCCTAGCCCTACATATTTGGTCTATCAAGCTTCAGATTTTCCAGTTTTACTTATTTCTTTCCTGTTCCTTGCAAGAAAATTGCAAAGGAGTGTTCTTAGGTATCCTCCAATGAAAGCTTTGATGGATAAACACATATGGACTCCCTGTACCTGTACCTTCTCCAAGCCTGAGATCTGGAACCAGATCTGTGACTAAACACATCAGATTCCAGATGACCAATTTCCATTCAGAACACTTGTTATCAACCCTCCACAATACAGTATTAAATAATTGTAGTTTTAGTGCAGTCATCAGACCTAGTTGTTCTGATAGATTCTTTCTGAGTCTACGTCCCAGCTGTTTGTTTGAATGTATGTATGAAACCTGATATCCGTGAGCTAATGTGATGTAGAGTAAGAAATAAGTATTATAACAGATTTACTTTTAATTCTCTGCAATTAGTTTGTTTTGTTTTGTTTTTATACGGATTTGGAGTTTGGGGTAGTTTTTTTTTTCCTTCCCCTTTCCCCCACCCCCCTTTTGGACTTCTGTTTCTTTATAGCTCATGATTCTTGAAAAAAAAATTGGTTGAGTGTCTTCTGCAACTGACCCAATCACAAACGTAATTGGTCCATTATCTTTTTTTTTGTTATTACTCTACGTAATATTTCAATTAAAATGTCCCCTCAGACTGCTACAGTCTAAGTGATCTCAGGCTCCTGTGCCTTCCATAGCCTTATTGACTTGAAAAATAACAAACAAGTGTAAATGACATTTACAGCTCTTAATTGGTGTCATTAGCAGTTCTTATTATTCAGCAGGACAAGCAGTGGCCTTTTATTGAGAATTCAGTGATGCACATCTGCTTTGAACTCATCAGACTTAAAGACGAGTAATAAAACAGCTGAGTGAATGACTTAGGGCCATATCCATCATTAAAGGGTGCTTGTAGAAGATTTTTTTTTTGTCCTTAAAAAAAATGACTTTTGGGACTATGATCATAGAAGGGTTAATGCTTCTTTAATAGAAGTAGATCTTGAAATAATGGTAATGTATTGAATCATTAATAATAACCTAAACTTTGTTTATCTTATTGCCAGTGTTAATTGCTATAAACCAGACGTCAAGGCAAATCAGGGGGGATTAGATTCGTAAATAGCATGTAAGTGGAAAGGGCTGTTGATACCAGTAAGCTGTAAGGCTGAAGAGTTGTTTGATCCTTCAAGTTAAGAACTGCTGAGCACTAAAATTGATGGTTTAGATACCTAAGGACAAAGTTTCACTCTTCAGAACACCTTTATTAGACATTCACCCGTGGTACCAAAATTTCTTAGACTTTTAAATTTCTACCATGAACATATGTATTTCTTCTGTGGTATATATGCACATAACAAACCAACTTTTTAGTAACATGGTTAGTGAGTTCCATTAAGTTCCTGTGGACTTCATAAAGTGGGGAAAGATTAATCTAATTTTTCTCCAGAATTCTTCAATGAAGGAGTCATGTAAGCTCTCTCCAGTCTACTCCAGATACTATTAGAGGGCAACTGATTGCATCTACATTTGGAGGTTTTCTTAGGGTTCTCTGGGTGACCTTGTCCAGATACCATGGTCAGATTTAGGGAACTAGCTTAGACTTGGCCAACTAAGGGGGCATTCATGTGACCAGATATATGAATTTAAAAATAGCTTAGTCATCCTGTAAAGTCAATGGAAAGAAGCTCAAGAGACTTATCTCATCCTAAGAAGAGCAAACAAGGTAGGTCGGATGAAAGGTACTCCCAATTTATTTTTGAGTATAAAAGGGTGTATGTCCTGCTCAGATTTGATTAACCTCTAATGTTTATCATTAGATTTTTATTCTTTTTTTAACAGCAAGCTCAAGAATGAGATGCAGTTCTAACAAACATTTCTATCAAACCAGATAAAAATGTCTTCACCACAGCTCTGAAACCAGCATCTCATTTCACCCCGTGCATTTCCTACTGTAGCTTCTCAGCTTTATGGACTGCTTTCTTGAGGTCTGATTCTTCCTGTGCATTAGATACATTACCTAATTGCCTAATTCTGCATTTTATTAAGAGGTAACACCAAAAACCTCTATGGAGCTAATCCATACTAGATACTGCAGTAGTGGGATTCAGGTAAATCTGGAGAAAAAAATTCAAAATGAAGGCATTCCTTTAAAAACATGCAAAGTCGGTGAAACTTTGTTAATTCTGCATTACACAGTAGTCCAGTGTAACTACATCCAGGTGTGAATAAAAATTAACTGACAAAGACCCAAAAAACCCTGCCAGAAATCTTAAGAAAAGTTGTCTCATCTCATTGGAGTTATACACCGTAGCAGATAAATTGCTGCTTAATCGTTCATTACTGTGTTAACTGTCAAAGTGCTAGCTATTGTTCCATATGAAAAAATCCATGTTGAGAATCAAGCTCAAAAAAGTCTGAGACTTCTGTAACGAAAAGGAAACATTTGTTAAGCAGAAGTGCTTTGTGACTCTCATATTACTTACCAAGAAAAACCCTGCTCTGGTTCAGCTAATTTGTAGTGATGTCAGGCTGGGATTTTCAAAGGTGCCTAAGGAAGTTAAATGACTGGCTCCTATTGACTTTCTTTGAAGCTACAATCCCGATCAGATCTTTTAATATTGTTTTCATTTTAATGAAGGGAAGTCAAGGAAAGGGTTTGCTAAAAGATGGAGTGAGAGATCTAGTTTTCTTGCAACTTCACACATCTACAAAGATTTTGGTCAATACATTAGCAAATGTATTATTATTAATAATAACAATAATAATAGCTACATATATTCTGTAGGAGTACACTAAAAACACTTCATAGAAAATCATATTTGTGTCTATTTTGTAGGTGAAAAAACATGATCTGAGTCAACAAAAGTCTATGACTGCTCCACAAGTGCCCCGTTGTGCTCATACCACTTGGAAAAAAGAACGCCCAGAGACAGTGACTGTGCAGTAACAGATGCAATGCAAAATCAGAGCACCAAAACTTAGCTATCGGTAAATTCTTCAGGAATCCATACCCTTGGCCAAGGTTACTCAAAGATGTACGTCACATTCATAATAAAATGATGGATTTGCCTGGGTCCCAAATAAGAGTCCAACTAACTCTTATCTTTGGGGAGCTTGATGATAAAGCAAGACCATCCTTGAACTTGGCATCAGGCTACCACATGCCTTACACTCCAATTAAGCACCATATTGATCTATTTTTAACCTCATAAATAAGAGGTGTTAGAATTCACAGAAATTCTTTGAAGGGTGGTGGGTTTAATACCAAACTGTATGAAAAAAAAAAAAAACGTTGTAATTTTATATTGTTTCAAACTTCAAATTTAACTCATTAGAAAGTAAAAGGTTGTTGTTATCGATTTATGAAAAAAAATATTTCCATTTCTGGTCTAGTATGAACTATTTTTTGAGAAAAAAATCAAAGACACTATTTTTAACTTAGGTGACTGAAAATATGTCCTGTTTTGAAGGCAATATTTTGAGACCATGATAAAACCAACATTCATAGATCTTTTTGAAACCAAAATCTATGAAGGAATCAAACCAAATTTTTTTAGGTTGGCTTTTATTCATCTCACCTTGGCACTAGGCCAGTAACAAGTTAAAGTTAAAAGTCTTCTTGTCCTACAGCATAGTTGGTGGAGAAGGATAGGTATATCTTGACATCAATTCAATTTTTATCTAGGCTTCTCATCCAGATTTGAGTATTATTTTTCCTTCTCTTTAGTGGATGTACAGATGTAATGCAATTTAGGCATTTCAATAAACTGTAGAGTGTTTCTATTTCTTGAACAAAAATTATTTATTTAGCAATTTACATAAGTTCTTTTTAAAATACATTTTATGTACCAAAGAACTAGTATGATTCTACTTTAAGAAAGAGCTTACATTCAACTTCTCTTTTTTTGTGTGTGTATGCAAACATGTTTTCTCTTTTCTGCACCTAACTTTCTGTATCTTTTCTGAGGATGTGGTTCTTTTTTTCCTTTACATTCTCTGGTTTTGTATATACATACACCCATAAACACAAAGTTTACTTATGCTAACAGTGGTGATTATACATATATACAAACCATTCAAAAAATTAATTTCTTTATGTTTTTGATGAGCAGTTTATTTCCCATATTGTTTCATGCTCAACTAGTCTTGTTCAAGGTATTTCACCCCAAATCCTCCTTTCTCAACCATTATGGGCAAAAACACAATCCTGGTCATTACTTGCCTATAACTTAGCCATCACAAAAATGTCTGAATAAAGGGACCACAATAGAACATGTAGAAAAATCCTTGTCCTAAGGCAGGATCAACAAAACCCATATAACCCAAGAAAGCATGTTTAAACTTAATTTCCTTCTTGCTGTTAATATGTTCCCACATGGATTTATTGATGTGTAAATAAGGATCAAGTACCTGCTCCTATTTCCTTAATAGCCACCAGTAGGGTACGGATAAGCTAGTCTTTTTAATTTGTTCCCCAACAGAAAATCAGGCAGAGCTGTATCCATTAGATACCATATTCATTACATTACATTTGGGTAGAAGACAAGATTTATAGTTGTTTCTCTTATATAGGAAAACAGTTGAGAGAAGCACAGTTCATGTAATGTGAAATGTTTTATGTGATGCCATTCAAGGTAAATGGAGTTGTTGAAGAGATGAAGACTGAAAGAAAAAAAAGAATACATAGTAGCAAATGCTAAAAAACCTGGAATCTTTTTCTCCGCTTACCATTAAGGCACAGTACTCTGTATTAATTGAAAAAAAATAAATATTAAGGTATTTCCACAGCATAGGTAATCCTTTAAAATGATAGGTAAACATAGTATGAAATTAGAGTTCCTTTTTTCCTCCTGTACTTCATATACAACTGAGTTGACTGTTTTCATTTGCACGTTTTCAGATAATGTCAGTCAAAAAGCACAGGACCAAATGTATAGTACACAAACGAGAATCTGGAATGACCGGCTTGATTTGATTACTGACTAATTGCTGATTAAACTTATATGCCATTTTAAATAATATTTACTGTCTAAAATTGAAATATTTTCTGCTATTCAACATGTGTGCCAGACTCTGGGAAAAACATAATGAATACATGGTTATACATATTACAGAATCACAGAATATCCTGGATTGGAAAAGACCTGTAAGATCATCTGGTCATTACCTACCATCTCCTCGCCCATTTGAGGTTTATGATTTCAGATATTGCCCAACAGAGTTGTTCCAATAAAATCAATGAAATGAAAACACTTTTAAGATTTCCTTTCTGGGGAAGGTAAGAAAAGAGGGATGTATAAGATATTCCATATGTAGGCAGTACTGCAGACTTCAGAGAAAGACAAAGAAATGATGAGGACATGTAATAATAATATGCTTAGCAGAGTGTTTTTGCCTGTTCAACCGATCAGAGTCCGGTTGTGCTGTACTCAGAGTACCAAAACAAAGCAGAAAAAAACACAAACAGACAAAACCCCACATGCAACCTTCTGTAATGAAGTTTATGATCCATATAGACAATGAAGGTAGAGAAGGCATCATTATCTCCATTTTGTTGATGGGCATACGTTAGTGAGCAGCAAGATTGCAGCTATAGGTCTGTATTGAACCCAGACCTGGCTCTCACTTGGTGTCTTACCTAAAAGAACAGACTTTTGCAAAATACCATGAAAGATGCCATGGACTTCCAGTGAAAGATCAAAGTTAAGGTTTATCCTTGCCCACTAAGTGTTCTAACTATTTATGCATCTAAATATCAGCTGGTTTCCACATTCATGATGATTACAGAGTTATTGCTCCTTGGCTGATTAACAAAGGGTGATCTTGCAAATGGTCCCTGGCTGCTCTCCCTGGAAGTTGTGTGCATGTGTGTTTGTTCTCCGTGTCCTTAGACAGCAACAAAGCAATTCTATTGCAGTGGGAACTAGTTCAGAAGCCATTAAGTACCAATATGAGGATCTACTCAGATGGCTAAATTTACTATTAACAGCACAACAGAGATTGAAGCAACCCCAACAGTAATTCTAGATGGCAAACAGCACCAGAGGTAGCATAACTACCACAGTTGTAAAAATGATGAGCAACGGATGGGAGTGACAGTGGAGGATATCATTAAAGTGTCTTGATCAGATGTGACTGAAGATGTAATGATATGTTCTCTCTGTTACCATAGATGGTATTAAAGACAGGTGCCTTTTCACCCTATGTTTGCCTTGCCTTTTCAACAACGCTAAAGGAAACATCTGATAGCCCAGCTCTGGAAGTGGATACTAGATTTAGCTGGGACAATCTCTTGATCTGTTTTTTTTTGTGTTAATTATCCAAAAAGCTAAGAGCTCTTACTAAATCTCTCTTCTCCAGGGACTATTACAACTCACTTATGTAGCTCACATGAAGGGTAAATTCTTCCAATGAAGACACCTTGGTTTGTAATTGATAATACAAAGTGGTCTGAACAATTACCATTTCAAAGCCTGTAACAATGTGTCATCCAAAATAGTACATATTGTATGAGACAACAGGACATTGGGAGGGTAGTGCATGGGATTGGTAGAAATACCTATAAAGGAAAGAGAAAACCTAGAAATGATCAGTGAAGAGTTAGAATCAGTACTTGACCATCACATCATGATGAAATATTTCCCATTCAAATTGTATTGGGTTCATGTGAGATTCCCTTCCAAATCATTATGACAGTAATTTTG
Organism: Ibidorhyncha struthersii; assembly: GCA_013398815.1. Classification (NCBI taxonomy): domain Eukaryota; kingdom Metazoa; phylum Chordata; class Aves; order Charadriiformes; family Charadriidae; genus Ibidorhyncha; species Ibidorhyncha struthersii. The sequence goes on along the minus strand of VZSZ01006505.1, from coordinate 141,388 downwards.
TATTTAAGAATTTTAAAGAGCTGGCTCAGGAGCTACCCAAACCATTAAAGCAGATTTAATCCAGTCTTTAAAACTTCAGGACATGCCAGGAGCATAATGGAAAGAAGGTATAATAATAAACTTTTTAAGAAAGAATAAATAGGGTAATCCAAGCAATTACAAGTTTCATTTAGATTCAAAGCAAAATGATGAACCATTTGAGACAAGCCTGAACGATGAATTAAAGGAAAGTAATGTAGTAATGTCAGTGAATATGCACAAGTTGGAAACAAATCTTTTCAGACCAGGTCATGTCAATGCTTTGGTGAGAGGACTGATTCAATTCAATAAAGTAATAACGTTGAATAATAATGTAACTCCTTTAAAGAAGTTGACTTGTATACAAGAAACTAAAAAAAAATAAAACCTCATTGGTTTTCAAATCTCTTTGAATTATTAAAGAAATGGTTGATAACTGTGTCCCACAACGTAATTGCAAATTGGGAATTAATACTAATAAGGTGTGTTTTGTCTCGGGTCTCCCTGGGATTGATTTTTGGCTCTATGCTAGTAAACATTTTATCAACAAGGTGGAAGAAAACATAAAATCATTACCAGTAAAGCCTGGAGTTGATACAAAAGCTAAAGGAATGGTAAATAATGAAGAATACAGGCCGCTGATATACAGTGCTCTCTGTCTCCAATAATCTAGGGACAAGGATACTATTAGACTCAGATATATGAACAAGTTATTCTGGCATCCCATATAAAAAGTCAGCTGATTCATGATAACTATCCACGGGAGTAGTCTACCCTGCAGAAAATCAAGGCTGTTCGAATTAGTTTACCTCCGTGAAAAGAGGACTAAGCAAGCTCAGCTTATCTTGTGTTTAACCCAGATTTATTGTACACAATGGAACAGACACTGGCTGACGTGCAATAATAGGTTTTGAGTCTAAGCCTGGTGTGTGTTTTCAATGTGGCTAATAACAAGTAATTTATGTAGGAGCAAAGTATGTTTGTCATATTTACGAAATGGGGAAACACCACAGTAAAAAAAAAAAAAAAAAACAAACCCAGAAATAAAAATAAAGATAATAGTACAACAGAGTTGATCTAGTGGACAAGAGAAAATAAAAAGTAAGTGGAAATTTAGAGTAGACACACTTAGGTTTTTAAGGTGAGAGTAATTAACTGCTAGAATGACATGATATATATTGGATTCTCCGTTTCTGGCAATTTTTTTAACAGGATTGGGTTTTGTTTTTTTCTAAAAGGTTATTGTCTACAAAGCACTTCTATTGACTTGAAGCAGGAATCAAAAATTCTATGTTCTGTGCTATGAACAATACTAAACTAAATAAAGCCAGTAATATCTTCTAACTTCAAAATCTAAGACTCCCGTAAAGGTTCACTAGCGATTTATCTGCCGTAAAGCAGTTGATGATAAGCAGGTAGTTAACTAGCAAAGACAGCATCTGCATTCTCTGAAAGACGTCCCACTCATTGTAGTGGTGACATGGAGCAATGTTAAGCTTTATTTGGTATTCCAATTAGGTGCAGCTGAAAGTAAATGACAAACAGAGCTGCCTTCAAATAACTTGTGATTTAGTCTCTAGAAAAATGCAGGCTTCATTCTAGAGTATTTCATTTCTTATCTTACCCCATGAAAGCTAAAATTCCTTCTCTTATAGAAATTTATTGATAGTAAGGGTGTAAATAATTCCGTATGAGAAAAAAAGACTTTATCATTTTGTGATGGAATTAAAGTCCATTTTTATTTAAGAAAAAAGTAAAAAGAACAGTATATCCATATTATTGTGTATCTATTATTATTATTCCTACATATATTTGTTTTATTTCTCACCAGCAGATGCATTTTTCTAAGACAAAACTGAAGAATGAATCAAGGTTTTACTTTTAGACTTAAAAGTAAAGAAACTTCTGAAAACTCATTTTAAACAGCACCTGTGAAATCGTACCAATTTACAGACTGTTAAAGTGGGGGGTTCGATTTCATTTGTGTTATTTCCATTAAATTAAAAAGTGCTTGTAGAAAGAGATCTATTTCACTTCGATATTACTATTGAATTGTGAGGTTTCTTGTCACTCTTCTTGGCTTCCTTTGTAACTGATGAAGAAAAAAGGACATCTTTTATGCCTGGCTTGTAATCTTCAGGTGAGAAGAATCAGCTTTTAAATATGGTTAGGTTTGTTTTCCGAAGAGGTAGTTTATAAGATTAAGTAGAGGAAGATGCTTAGTATAGCTGTCTTTAAAAAAAAGAACAAACCCAAACCCACTTAAAAACACTTATCTGTCTTTGTACTGAGAGATTGTCATTATTCTGTCTCTTTAACAGCTGAACCTATATGAAGTTTGCAAGTCATTGAGTCCTTCAGGTCAATGACAGTGGTCTCAGCCCATCACCCCATATACAATTACATCCAATGGCCTTTGGTTAAAGCAAGAGCTATGTAAAAAATTGTGTGTGTTTTATCAGTGAAAGACAGTTGATGGCATGACAATAGCTTTCAAGATGGACAGATACCTGATCAGTTTGCACTTAGTATAGCATTGAAGCAAATTAATGGAAGAAAAATTTTGAAGAGGTCTCAGAATTTTATGATAATTTCCTTAAATTTCTTATTTTTCCAGTGGAGATAAGTTGTTTTGACCTGCATACTATCAAACACACAAAAAAAACCACAAAACCAAAACAAAAACCTCTTATCTTTGCTGATGTCTCCCCAAGTATTGTACTTTTGTGTTTTGATAAAATACATTTGCACTTAATTTCATTTTTCTCACAAAATAAATTTACACCACCACCACCCCCCCAATGTTGAAGAATACTCAAAATTGTTCTTACCACTTTTATTATTTTTACTTTTTTTTTTTCAGGGAAAATAAAATATTTCTGTATCAGCACTAACAAAATGCCCGACAGGTCTGTGACAGGATGTCACAAATCAACTTCCACAGCAAGGAATGGACTTATGAACCTATTAAACTCACAGTCTTTGCTTTTGAAGCAACAGTCATCATCATTAATTGTTATTATTGCACTCCCTGACATTTTCAAGATAAAAAAAAGGCACAAAGGGTTTCGTGACAAACATAGCTGGTTGCTTTAAGACAAGGAAGCTGCTTTCACTTTTGTTAATTAAAATGTTTCTGAAAAAACACCAAAATGCAAGACCTGTGAGCAAATCAGATGCCCACTCTCCCATTTGCCAATAAGTCATGTGTTTTTTTACCTTTAATGTAAATAGTAATATCTCTAGAACAGTAAAACCCCTTTTTTTAACTATTTTTTTTTA
>VZSZ01006505.1:114387-126312 GCA_013398815.1 Ibidorhyncha struthersii | reverse complement strand
TTTTTTTTTTTTTTTGAAAGGCAGTCCTAGAGGGTTTCTAGCAGAGATGGAGCAAATTTGAATTTTGTCTGATCTTCCCAGTACAGCCAGTAGTTTAAAATCTAATTATGAATTAGACTGACCTGGAGCAATGTTTTCAGAAGCATCTAGACAACTCAAGAGACAAAATCTCAATTTGAAATGCAATGGAAGAGTATAGGAGCCTAAGTCCCTTAAGATTTCACCTTTGAAAAATGGGACTTAATTTAACTTTGGCCAATTCAGTGCATCTGATTTCACCTTGAAGTTATCTCAGTTCCACTATTTGTACTTACTATAGGAAACATATTTTGAAATGGACAAAAAACCTAATTTTCTTCTGTCCCTTTTCTTCTCTAATTCTTCTTCTTTTATATTTTATACTTTTAAAATATTATTCTAAAAAAGTGTGAAGTTGTACATAACTCTTGTCCAGTACATCAGTGATATTTTTTAGTTCTTCACCCTTAATTCAATTTAGCCTTAAGCTTAACTTCTTTTCAGTTAAGAATGCTCATCTTGATAAACTCCTAAGGGCCATCTCCTTGGAGAGCTTTGTTAAATCTAATTTTATTAAAACTTAGGATACGAAAATCTTGTTTGCATAATTATCTACATTAAGTATTTCTACCTTTTTCTTTGGAGACCTCATTTGTAATCACTCCATTTTTTTCACCTTTACTTTTCAGACTATAGTTTGAAACAAATTCTGCAGGGTAATAAAGTCTAGCTACACTGCAGAGCTAAACTTCACTTGTTATGGACTTTGCTGCAGCTTAGTAGCAATTGTGATGGATGTTATATCATTTTGCTGTGTGGTGCTGTGAAATGCAGTAAGTTAAGTGATGACAGTAATGGAAAATAAGTTTGTCAGAAGAGGATATCTTCATTCATAGAAAAAAAATCCTGAGATGTTGATTCAAAAGGTTGGGGTTTTTTGTCTTTTGAGCACTGAAATATTGTTGGCAAAGTTATGAAGAAGAGCTGTGTCTTAGATAAACCTAGGGCTTTTTTAAACCTTTAAGAGATCTTCAAGTACCTGTTTTACTCTCTGGTCAAAAGAATCCTTGTACTTGAAATCTAAGGATCATTGGAATCCTGAAGATAAGAAGGCAATATGTAATGACAAATCTTGTTCTCCAGGGTTGGAAAAGCTATAAAGGATACTGTAGAAGTAATTAAACACAACCTACTCATAATCCAGAATCAATAACATCTGATTTATTTTCCTATCATACATCATAAATTAATAATAGCTAACATGAGTGGCTGGATCAATCTACACTAGTTTTAATTTTCTAAAACTTTGGTATCTATTCTAAACAAGTTGTCTACTCTCCCCCATTAGGCACTGGAAGAACACTCAGCTCCAAATAAGGCACCTATTTTAGCATTGATTTTAGCTTTCCCTGGATGCTTCTCTCATTTTGCAACAGAAAAAAATTAGAAGATTTGAGACAGACACTTAACTTTTTTATTATTAAAGTAAGATGACATGGATTCCACCTTCAAAAAATGTATTTCAGAAACAGTACACAATAAATTACACGTATTCATAAAGTAGCCAACAAAGATTATAGTTTTATAAAAGACTAGGATCAATTTGCAAATTTTTTGGAAGAAAAACTCAGAACAAACAACCATCCAGTATCTGTGTTCTACAAGCTATGTGGTTTACTATTCATAAATGGCTGGCTGTAATTTTATCAGTCTTAAATACCAATGACTAATTATTAGCTTTTGACTATTGACCTATAGACCTGATTCAAAGTCTACTTTGAAAATACCTCAACTGTTAAAAAACTGTTCTGACATTCTTCCAAATTAAGATCAAACAGACAAATAAATCAAAAGTAAAACCTTACTAAAATAGTTACATTAGTTTATGACACCTTAGAAGATAGTATAATACATATTTCCCTAGTGACAAGTGATAGGATGAGAGGAAATGGGTTCAAGTTAAGCCAGGCGAGGTTTAGGAATTTTTTTTTCACTGAAAGGGTTATCCAGCATTGGAATAGGCTGCCCAGGGAGGTGGTGGATTCACCATCCCTGGAGGTGTTTAAAAAAAGGGTAGACGTGGTACTTGGGGATATGGTTTAGAAGTGAGTTTTGTCAGGTTAGGTTAATGGTTGGACTCGGTGATCTTAAAAGTCCCTTCCAACTTTAACGATGCTATGATTCTATGATTCTATATGTTAGAGTTGAGTAAAATAAGGCACAAAAAGTCTTTGTGAGCTATAATTGCATAAAGATATACATTCAAACAATGACACAAGAAAGATCAAAATCCATGTGTGGCCTTCAAATCCTTTTTCCACCTACAAAGCACTGTCAAGATCTACTTCATCAGTGTACTGAATCTTCCTGAGATGTACTATAGTATTGCTACTGAGATAACTACAGACCTCAACTATTCGCTTGCAACTGATCCTGGTGCTTGGCTGCTCAGGTACAAATAAAGGATGTATAGGAAGTCTATGCCTTTGTATAGGTATTCTGACAGCTGAAAGGTATTGTTAGCTTCACTGCTCTTTAATCATAAACAGCCCATGCAGAAAGTGAGAAATCTCTGTTTTCTCCACCTGTGAACAGGATCAACTGGCAAACTGCTAGTTTAGCCTAACTTTCAATGAGGAAGCTGTCGCCTTTTTTCCAAAGGCTGAAGGTTTAATATGTCTGTCTAATGTATCATTCAACACATTGTAAAGCCAGATTACCCCAAATTTTTGAGTATAGAAACCCATAATTTGCTTTAGGTAAATTATGCTAGATCTGTTATTATGTTAAATTATGTTAAACCTCCTCATCAGTTCCCTACCCCCTCCCTACTATGATGGGCTCCCAAGTCAGCCCCAAATTGGAGATGGAAATGCCTCTATGTTTTTCAGAAAACTGGCATGTTGGAAATACATGTGTCCTGAACTGCTACTCAGATTCTTCAAGTTTATTACAGTGTGGTCAAAAAAACCTTGGTCATAACCCTGAGCAGCTTGCTCTAGCAGGGGTTGATCCTGGTGTGAAGCATGGTTTTAACCTTGCTTTGGGTTTGGACAGGTGGTCCGCATAGATCCTGTCCAGACTCAGCTAGTCTGTGATTCTTGGGCAACTGAATACTGCTGCTAAATTCAAAAGCATTTGGAGACTTTAGACACTTAAATTTTGGTACTTGTGTAAACAGTGTGTCTAAGCTTCTATTATAGTCTATGGCAATCCAGCTAATACAGTTAGTGGAGACTGGAGAGGCACTCATCTGCCCACGTTGTAGGTGTCAGGTTTGAGGTGGTCTGTGCAGAATTCCCATGGAGGCACTTACTTTTATCTGGTTAAATCTAAGTGACCACAGTTCTGAGCTAAAGTCCACATTTCATTTTTTAGAAGAGGTGCCAGTTTCCATTTTACCTCATAATTAAGCAACCCCAAAACAAGGGCATCAGAATGAAATGGATGCTTTTGGAAACCTCTCAATTTCTCAAAAGAAAAATCAATAATTTTGTGGGAATTCAAGAGAAGGGAAATTTCCTCATTTTGAAAAACCTTCAGGCTTGTTGATCTTGAGATTTTTTCATGTTTTTAGTCACTAAGGAAAAATCGTCATCATCCTATGCACGATGTTCTATTTAAATTAATTCAATACATGTGAAAAACAGTGACTGAAAAGGTCTGAATACAAGTGTTCTAAACTGAGTGATTAAAAAAAAATCAAAGATGACTAAACCAGTTTCTTCTTTCAGCATGTCCATGAAAAGTAGAAAAGTCACTTCCGTTAGGGAAATAGTAACCTTGTCACTCCGGTGATTCAAAGATAGGTGAAAATGTAACACAGCAAGTTGCAATTCACACCAAGTGCATCCCTCTGACAAGTTTCCTTTCCATTAAATTAATTTTATTTGGCCACTGAGTTTATGAATATGATACCCTAGAGTAGTTGTTAGAACTGTTACCTGAGTAAGGTCAGCTTTCCAGTCTTTCTTCATAGGTGTTTAATATCTTTTGTGCGATTACTGTTCAATTTAAAGTCAATGGGATTTAGTGTTTTAAGTGACTGCAGTACTTCACAAACTGTCTTTTTGAGAAAAGTCCTTTCTCATTTACATAAAACTAATAGCACAAGTATTCAAGTGCTAAATTTAGCACTTAAGTGGTTAATCAAGACCCAGAAAAGAAAAAAAAAAGGAAAAAGTTTAGGGCATGAATTGACCAACTGTCTTTGGTGATGAAAAGGTCTGATTCTGCTTTAATGTAAATTAAAATTAGGCTTCATTAAAGGCAGTGAGGATGCATATGGTACCAAACACATGCCAGTAAAATCCAGTTCAGACCTTTATTTGGGACTTTACTCTCTCTCTAATAACAAGATTTTTTTTCTATTTGAAATTATAGGGCAAAAAACTCTTAATTTAAGAAATTATTCAGTAGCTTTATAAGCAAGAATTATATTAGTATATTGTTGGTTTTATTATGTACACTTTGAATTATACAGACAACAAGGAAAATGGCAAAGAAAGGAAGCAGGAACTTTGTTTTAGGTGTGAAGCCTAAACTGGCTGATAAATTTCCTTTCCTTGCTTCAGCATATTTTTGTATCTTATTGTTAACTGTATATAACAATATATTTAACTATATATAACAAATGTCCAATATTTGTGTTTCTGCTGAATAACCTTGGAGATTTTTCATAAGTAAACACACATAAGATTTGCGTGTGGCTTTAGTTTTTAGTTCTTTCTTCTCCCACGGATTGTAAGTTGAGTGTATGTGTGTGAGCTAGTGGTGTTTTATATTGACTGAGACAAGTATAACAACCTCTGGTGGCTCGGCTGCCATCACAGCAATTCCACATCTCATCCAATTTGTGAAGAAACGTAACTCTCTGCTTTTGAAGTTTTGATATAATAGAAACAGAATAGAAGGGCCATCTGAAAGATCTGGTTAAGGTAATACAATGGGGCATACACTTCAATACAAAGGTTTGCTGTTATCCATCCTTCCCATTGCTTGAGGGAATTTGTGGCAAATTTGGGGAAGATAAGGTGATGGCTGCTGTGAAGCAATGTAATGGTGCAGATCTGAGATAATGATCAGAAGGATGTGGGTCTTGTCGGTGGATCATAGTGCTTCTACAAGGTAATCTTCTTTAGCTGACTGAAGGGATTTGAAGACTATAGTGCTTCCTTAAAATTGTGCTAAAGAGAAAAATGTCATACTGCATGGTTGTGTTCTGAGATGTTGCTTTTCTCTTTGAGCATTGTATTTACAAAACAAAACAAAACAAAACAAAACAAAACTGCAGCAAAAAAGCTAATGAGTACCAGTGTAAATCTGAGAAGGATAAAGTTAATTCCCAGCAAAACGTCCCACCTCCTTTTTTCTAGACTGACATGTCTCACATAACCATGGAAAAATACACAAGTCCAATTCTTCACCACCTTTTATGGTTTGAAATTCATCTCCCCTCAGGAAGTCACCTGTCTAAGGCAACATTTTCATACCTTTTGCACTCATTTGGCTCAAATGCATCTATTTGAGCTGTGTGAAAAGTCTTTCATTCAAAACTTAGTAAAATTAAACACAGAAATGTTTTTATTAAAATAAAATAGGTAAGAGTGGTCAATAACGTAAACTTAGAGATCAGAGAAATCTTGAAAAATCGTATCTAATTTGTCAGAGATTTCCATTCTTATTAATTATATTTCTTATGGTATTCACTAGATATGTTACCTCACAAGCTTTTAGTGAATTTATCCTTCTCTGCAAGGCACAGGAAATGTACTAATGTGTCAAAGACTTAACAGTTTATCATTGGGTTTTAATACTGAACATTTAAGGTCCCAGTAATCAACAGTTTCCTTGCTGTGTGTACTCTGACTTATCTGCTTTCTTAAGTGGTATTTGACATCCATGTTTTACTGGCATAAAACACAATGCAAGGGGCAGCTTAACAGAGCAATGATTGTCTATGCACGTGTATATGTGTCTATACACACACACACATGCATGAAACCTAATGTGTACGCATATCTATGGTTTTACTACTGGTTTATGCTAACTTAGATTTCCATCTGCACCAGTAGGACCTTTCTCCACGTCTCACCAGTATTCCTTGAGAGTAATGCAGGAAGACTGTTTCTAATCACAGAAAGAACTCATCAGTTTAAACTCACTCCTTAGATGACACTGCCAGCTACGGTGCCAGCATACATCCAGAAGAAAGTGAGCCCAAACTGTTGATTCATCTAGGTTAACAGACTCTGAGTAGAGTTTTCCCTTTAAACACGTGCAGTCACATGGCAGACACAAAGACCTGTAAGGTCAAGAAAACACCTCTGCAGATTTAACTGTCATGAAGGGTTATAAATGCAATCATGAAGCTATGTGACTAAAACTAGATCTCTTTCTTTTAGGCATTTTAATACTTATTCTTTGTTATTTGAGAAGGTATATCTTTTCATGCATATTTTCTTCCCTGTTGGGTATGTAAATGCTAGCACTATTTTAATACAGCTGAAGATTTAGGTTTTGGACGCAGTACTGACTTACCACAGGACAAAAACTGAGTATGTTTTCAGGCATCTTAATTGTCAGATAAAAAACATCAGCATGTAACTCAAGCTTCTGAACAGAACACAACATTTAGGCACTTCTCTTACTGGATCTATGATTAACTTTTCAGATCCTTTGTATACCAGCATGAAAAAAGTACTCAGAATAAACTAGAATGCAAACATACAGTGTAATTTTTTTTGATTTGTAGACACTGTTGGAATATATACTGTGCCTGCAGAGTAAGTGCAAGGTGGTTTATCCCTCCCTCCACTGAGTGCCCTAGCTTTCCTGTTACAGCGTTCCTTTTGTCTCTTTTTCTCTCCACCTCTGAGTTCGCACCACCCCCCCACCCCACCCCCGACGCGCCCTCAAATTCAGGTTATTAAATACTGTAACTTCAGCAGATAGGGCAAAAATCAGTGTTCTCCATCTTTTGCCTCCAGCTGGAATGGCACATAACCTGTTATTTGGTACACGGTTGATGGCAAAATATTTGAGCTTCATTAAAATGTGGAAATGAACATGTCTCCTACACCTTTGCAAAGTGCTTGAACCACTATTTTAAAGAAAAGATGACAACCATTAATATGCTTGAAAAGAGAGGTGGAAACCACTGCAGCACACAGGTATGCCTATTACTATAAATGCTTATTAGGCCTTTTTAAGATTGTCTTCTAGAATTAGATCCCCCAGGAGACTTGAGCAGAAGAAAGCCTAGTTGCTGCATTGTAATCAATATTAGGTATGAGTTAGGCTGCTCATCCCTGCCAAACCTTAATACCGTTATAGGTACCTGGGGAACTTTAAACTAAAGAAGTCAGGTGGCAAAGGATTTTAAGCTCCTCCGACATTAGGGGTCAGCTAAGGATGACAGTTTAAGTGCTTTCTGTACATTTTGTGTAAGTCCTAGATTAGATACTCAAGTCCTTATATCCCATTGGGTCCTAAGTCTTTGATGCATTGCACTAAGCCGAGGCATTTAGCTGACATGCTTAGTCACTTAAGCTCCTGATGGAGGGAGAGTCAGGCCACCTGTAATCTGAATCACTCTTTTGACTTCTCCATCTTTGTCAATTGACTGCAGGAGAAACCGAGGGAGAACAAGTTTTCAGATGTAGGCGTTCTTTAGATATGACTTTAATACATAAAGTTAGGTGAAGTGTGCCAAAGCATCAGTAACTTAGTGCTGAAAGTCATAGAGGAACTTTGTGATGAACAGGAATTCCAAGTCAGCTCACAGAGTTCAAAACCCAGTGCTATAACCTACCCTGCCCTACGCCCCCCCCACGCTTTGTTAGTATCTCCCCGCCTCAATTTATGTGCTTTCATGGCTGTGCTTATACAGCACAAATATTTGGAGTCTTCATTAAACTGGCACGACTCTTGAATGCAAGTTAGGACAGCGCGTGAATGAAGAGTGACAAAATATATTCCACACACACTCAAAATTGTTGCTCAGAGTACAGGTTTTGTTACTTGATCTGAGTTGTCAGTGCAGCGGAAAAAGATCATTTAAAAGTTACAAAGCGTTGCTCTCAGTTTGATCTGAAAGTCAGCCGGTGCTGCCAGACCACTGCATTTGTAGCAGTAGCATTTCAGTGTGTGCAGTTTACTGAAATCTACGCTGGCATTTTACATTATTAAGACTATATAAAAAGCTTTAGCAAATTGCCAAGCCCCATTTCCCCTGTCCTCCCACTTTAAGCATTACCTGGGCTTATATCACTGTTAATGTGAAACACTTGCTCACCGCAGCAAGTGGCAATTCTGGGTACATCAAACCCCAGGTGAGGAGTAATTATGATTCAATGTCAAGATTAATGTTGTCATAACTTTAAAATATGGCTGACACTACAAAGCCCCCCTGCTGTCTGAGGATAGCCGAGACACAAATGCATTAGAACAACTCCAGCATTTCCCTTAGCACCCTTAGTGCCAGGCAAATCTCTAGCTGGTTCTCAAATAATGACGGAAAAAAGACTGGAAAAAGGAAAAAGGAAGATAAGGACAGATGGGATGAAAATAAAATAGAATGACATATTCCATGCACAAACTGCTATGTGTGGGCAGGGGAAGAGGAATGTTGCAAGATAAAACAAATAACTTCAGTTTAATTTTAAAACCACCCATAGTTAAAAATGTTTGGTACTTCAATGGGAATTAAATTCCAAAGAGTTCTGCAAGCTCTTTGACGAATGTGTGGAATTGTCTTCTTGTCTTCTCATTACCACTTTTTTTAAAAAATAAAAAAAGGAAGAAAAAAATTAGAAGATCTGACAATTCAAGCCATCATCTTTAGCTTCTGTTGTTTTCCATTAGCAACGGGAACATACTCCTTTAGTGAAACACAAAAGCTGGTTTCCAAAGCTACTGCCGAGTTCTGCAGCACGCCAGGACCTGATTCACTTGTTCTAAGAGCAACTCAGAAAGGTGGTTAGAGACAGTTTTCAGTACTTTATTTGTCCCAATTATCTGTTCCTGCCTATTAAAGTGAATGAAACATCATGGCATTGTTTATCACATGCTTTATATTTGCTAATAACACTGTTGTTTATTACTCTGAACATGTTGTATGCAGTCAATGAGGGTTCTGTTATTCTTTCCTGCTAATCCCCACAAGCTTTCAGACACATTTCTTTCTTCTTTCACAATAAAACTGCACACTTTTGAATCAATGAAGCTTCCTCCCACAGTTTTTCACTTCCAACTTGCCTGAGATCATTTAGATTAAGGTTTCTGGCCTTATTTCAGAGCTGTCCTTATTTATTATCCAGGCAAATCAAAATCCTGGACATCATCCATCCAGATATTTTGAAATTGGATGTTAATTCAATAAATCATAATTAACATAGTCTGAAAAGTTCAATGCTGTTTCACTCATGTGAACAGTTCCTGTGAGTCTGATTCTCTCCTTGGTCACTTGTCTCCATTGTAATTCCATCAATTTCAGGAAAATACATGAGAAACTGGAGGAGAAATTGGTGCAGATCCAGCTCAATAGTCCCATGGGAGTCTAAGCAGGCTTTCCTAAATGTAGAAGCAGAGCTAATGGAGTCAAAGTTTACTAGAACAGGTCCTCACTAAATTAAGCTCTAGTATTATGGACAATATGGCATAATTCAAGACAACAAGCAGAGCTGTCTTGCTATAGTACTTTTAGGTTTTTACTGACTTCACTGCATATGACTGTTCTACAAAAATCATTGGACATAGCACCATCGTAATAGCGTAGTAAAACATGCTGGAAGCTGAGGGCTGTGCCCCAATGAGCTCTCTCACACAGCAGATTAATCAGAATATCATAATGTGATCGTCTATCTCCTTTTTACATAATCTGATGAGCAGTTACTTAATCATGGGGACAGTTATAGTATATCCCAAGATCTTTTTAGGAATTTACTGAGATGAATGAGGCTATTCCCTAAAGTGGAAACTAGAGGGAAAAATGTGTAAAGCAATCCATTTAGAACAAATTGTTGGGTTTGTGCAGGGATGGGAAGTGGTTCCTGGTGGTGGTGGTGGTTTCTAATGTGAAAATATTCTATTTCCATAGCCAAATTCTTTTGTTTCAGCTCGGTAAATAGTTTTATTTCTACTTTGTAATGTTGATGTACTTAGTTCCCCCTGCTTAGATTATCTTTATATGTATACCCACATAGTAAATATATTTACACACCTACTGTTATCAAATAAGTTCTATATCATGTGGGATTAATGTTTTAACAGAAACAATAAAACACCAGCATTAGAATAACATATTTATTTGTTTCCATTTATTAAAATATTTTTCCTTTTGGAAAATGGAATGTTTCTACACTATTAGAATTAAATGGAAAAGTCAAAATAACTCGCTTTAGTATTCTCTGAGTAAATATTTCATCAAACTTCAATCCATTCCAAAGAAAAACTTCAACATAAAAAAAAAAAAGGACATTTTAATATGGAACTATTTTAGTACAGACTTTAAAGCTTTTCACAGTTGAAAATATGTTCTGTAAGTGGACAATATTTTGGTGATATTTTTCTGAGCATTATGCATATATCAGTCATCGTTTTAATGTTTCATTAACAATGACAAATGCTTTCTTTGTGAGTTTGGATGTAAAACCAGTTAAGTAATGTCTACAGAAATGTCAGACATCTAATGTAACTGGGCTCTAGTCCATGACTAAGAGTCCTACAAACTATTGCACTATGAATAATAGAGAGCAAAGTGACAAATGCACCCTTTACTCTCTAGAACTGTCGAGTGAGCTATCTCACAGTGTGTTTTACAGCTGCATGTCAATCTGGGCCATTAGAGTAAAAGATCACACCACATGCTTCTCTAAGAAGTGCCTTGGTTTGCTAGACCAGTTGACAGTTATCACCGTTACTCTCTGAAGAGAAAATCTAGAGAGCAAAAGACAAAGAATATGTCTACATTAAAATACAACAAAGGCAGCAAATACATGCTGCCTTTATTCTAATTAGTGGCTTTGCAGCAGCACAGACAAGGTTGTACACGCCAGTCAAGTCTCCTTGCTCTTGATATCAGTATTAAGATTGATAGTTCTTGCTAAAGTCTGTCACAACATCTTCATTGGCATTACTACCCATCCTGGAGACACTGAAGGTATCAGATATTTCTAGCTTCATGGAACAATTTGAGTTGGAATAAACCTCAGTAGGCCATCAAGCCCCTGTCAATAGCAGGGATAATTCTGATGTTAGATGGGGCTGCGTTGGGCTCATACTTCAGAGTCACATCTCCACATGCAGAAGCAAAGCAGAATAATGATGTATTAAAACCAATACTGTCACTAGCAATCATTTGCTTTGTTGTACTTTCTAATCCTGCGTTTCCTTGTACTCTTTTGGAGATGTGCTTCTCTCATAGTCTGACAATATACTTCTCTCATAGCTTGAGAATGTGTCTGGCCAACACCACTATATGAAAGGGTTGGATATCTGTACAAATTTTTAGCTATTGCTTCTGGTTTTCCCACTTCCTGAATATCATTTGCTTGTCACACTTTCTAAAGTAATATTTGTGGTCTTCCATGTCATGTTTAGTTCTCTGAAAGGAGATATTCTCTCTGCTGGAGATATTCAGCACATTTTCTATTGTCTCAAGGCATTTAAGTTACTATTTATTTAACAATATTTTAAAGAAGACTATGCATGTTACATGAGCAATAGCATTAGAAATGTTTCCCATTCTTTCACAGCCGTTTTTAGCTTTATCACATGGATGACTTGAATGCATATATACATGTATCTTCCTACAAAATAAAAAGATGCGTGTCCCCATCGTTACAAATAGAAAGCAAAAGGTCAACAGGGGAAAAAAAAAGAACACTCCCCCCCAGCCCCTCCTTT
>VZSZ01006505.1:94911-110617 GCA_013398815.1 Ibidorhyncha struthersii | reverse complement strand
CTCCCTTCGCTTTTTAGGGCTTTTTCTTCTACATGAAAATGCACTTTACTAGCTAATATTTTTCCTGTCAAGGTATGTATATATTTCAACAAAATTACCCCGGTTTCTTTCTCTTTTTTTTTTCTTTTTTTTTTTTTTCTTTTTCATATGTTAATCTTATCCGAATTGTTATAAACTTAGAATTATTCTTCAATTTGGTCATTTGTGCTCTTTAACTCTAGACCTTTATCATACAGACATTTCCACCAAGACAACTCTTCAGAGTATGAAATATTAAATATCTTCATAGTAATAGAGAGATGTAATAAAATAAACAATATAAGCTATGACTTTTCTCTTTAGTCCTTTTTCTAAATCAGAAAGAAATTAATTTCTCCTCAAATTGACTGCTTCTCTCCGTGGGCTAAAAGAAGAGCGAAGGACACTAGCTCAGATGGGCACATATATGCTGCAGAAAAGTCCAAACCAGTGTAGAGGGGTCATGGCACATATCACCAGCTGCTGGTAGAAATGGTCAACATAAGTTTCTTTTCACTGCAGTTTTCTCTTTTTCTGAAAAGGCAAAAATATGGCTTTTTATTCTTTTGTCAAAGTCTTTTTCATCAAGAACATGGAACTCCACAAACATAAGTTTCATTGTGAAGATATCAGTATCTTTAGTGATTTCTGGCAAAAACACTTTTATTTACAGGGCATGATTTGTTCCTGCAGAATGTTTTGGATTTTCGTTTTTTTTCAAAAGCATTTTTATATTAAAGGTTTATTATTTTATTTTTACGTTTTGGAAGGGAACAGGCTGCATTTTAAGAGAGATATTTAGAAGGTCATGTGGGTTCTCTTTTTAATCCCTCTTTTCAGGATGTTTTTGTGACTCCAGATCAAAGGGTCATCCAACATCCTTCCCCCTTCATATTTATCCAAGATATCTACTTCTTAAATATAAGAATTTTCATATTACGTTTCATATTATGTTTAACAATTTCCATGAGTCTTCCTTCTCCTCTGGCTTATTTCTAACAATGGTAGGACTATACCTTATAGCTGTATAGTGACCCAGGAAAAGTCCACTAGAAGAAATGTGATATGATCCTATCATAAAAATACTGTTTCAGAATGTAAATACTCAAGAAACATGAATTAAGATTAAATGAGCAATGCTGTTTTTTTTAATTTTATTTTATTTTAATGCTTCCTAATTTTGTGTGCTTACCTTTATATTTTGTTTTTCTTTTAATGCAGTACTGCTGGATATAATAAAACATTAGAATGCATTCAGGAATGTGTGAATGCAGAAATATCTGGCTAAATTGAATGGTTGTTAACAATTAAAATGGATAACTTTAAGGATGAGACCTCCATTACCCATAATTTCATGACTTTGTAATATAATTATTACTAGTTCTGAAAACACTTGGTTCAGGTTATGAGTTCTTTTTTCTTCTTTTTCTTTAGCTATTGGAAGGAAGTGATGACAAGGGCAAGACAGGACAGGGAAGGGAAATTTTCAAATATGGCTCTGAGAAAAATATGAAAATTGGAGAAAAATTGCTAAGCAATTAAAACCTGAATAAAAGGAACCGTTTAAAATATTGCAACCATTTTTGTGTTGAACTCATCATAGTGGCTTATGATGCATGAGTATAAATGACTAGCATTGTTTAAGTTCTCCTGTCTGTTGACAGAATAGATTATGGTGACTAGAAAATAGAAGCACTTCTGATTACAACTTGACTCTGTGCTGGTTAAGGATCAGTAAAAGTTCAGCACCAGATGCTTTGGGCACACGCACAAAATACCTGAAATCACTTAGCAGTGCAAAGAGAATGCTGGTGCTAATGAGGGCTAAAAATTGGATTCACAAGTTTACAGAGTACACCAAACTGAACAAAATTGTCAGCATAACATTTAAATTACTTTTTTGATAAGCTTGGCTATTTACAAATCATCAGACAATTACATCTTCCAAAAACTATTTAACATCAATTCACTCTGCCTTTTCAACAGTGCACTTGACTAATTCCAAATAAATTGAAAAAAATTACCTTGCAGATTGCAAGAAACTGACCAAAAACAATTGCTACAGTTTTAAATTGCGTATCGTTAAACTAACTCTGCATAATAGTTTTCATTTGCATTATCTTCCCAGCTCCAAGCATTAACTATTTCACAGAAAGAAAGAAATGTTTGGGTTTGATTAGTCTGCTACACTGAAAGGACTGTGTTTAGCCCTGAATTATCTGTCTAATTTACAAATTAAACAATGCCATTGAATAAGGAATGAATTGAAAAACTACGTTTCATTTTTTCCTTTCTCCAGTTGTTATTACCACTACTTATGCAACGCTAGAATGTGTCTTTAAGAAGAATCATCCTTGGAAAGGAAGTTTGGATATACACACATTGTTTTTTGGCTTAAAAGGACGACCCCAGATCTCTTAAACATGAGAAAGACAACTGCAAGAATAGGTCATTACCATAGAGGCAGCCCGTGACTGGGTCTTAAATATCTAAAAATGTCAGACAGTGTAAGGTTCTGTGTCTATGTTTTTTAGCAGATTGCCCACTAGCCAAAAGTTGCCCAAAGAAACCTTGTGGAGAGAAGGGGGGAGATTGAACACACAGGTTAATATATTCCAGATGCAGGTTCCTATACCTCAGTGTCTTTCGTGTCAGTGAAGAAGATATTGATGACCTCAATTCAGTTGCCCACAGGCAGGTGTCTGACACTGCTAGGAGCATCCCAGGTACCAAGTGGTGACTAAGCAGCTAACAGATGATCTGCAACTGCTGTGATAGTTACAACACGGGAACTGTGTTTTCCTGGACTGGCAGCTGAGGACAGAGAGAACACCCCATCACATCCGAAGTGGTACAAAACATCTCCCTGCGCGCAGCTGAATCAAGCCCAGCAGAGTCCATGAATGCTGGAAAGCTCTTCTGTTTTTTAAATATATGTGATACTTTAAGATAAACTGAATAGTTCTCATGGTCATGATTTATATGGCTAAACATGGATATCTGTGGTCATTTTAGACACCTAGATCTTGCCTTGTTTCTAGCTGGTTTCTAGAAGGTTATAGATCTTCTGCATCATGTTTGTCAGCAACATATGCTTGTCTTCCTTGACATCAGCTGCCATTTTAAAGGTCTTGGAAGAACAGGTATCCTAACAATTCAGCATTGTAAATGGTATTCAGTCTTTGCAGTTGTTGCAATTGAACAACTGCAGTTGCTTTGTCTTAGCTTTACATTAAAGGAATAATTTAGACTAAGTAAAGATGTATTAACAGTCTATACTTTAAATTAAAAAAAAAAAAAGGCAAAAAGAATAAAATCCACCGCAGACATTTTCAGTTTTAGTGCAAATGTAATTAGTTTGATTTACTATAGCTATAGGCCACGAACTCCACGTAAGCTTCCAATGCATTACTAAAAAGGAGAGGCAGAGAGCCAGAGGCAGCCGGGGGAGTAAAGAACTGTGTGGGACCAGCTCTGACACCCTTATTCAAATACAGCGGTACCCTCGGGTAAGATTTTCATCAAAAGGACTCAGAGGGGTTTGAGGCTTGCATTTCTTTTTTCTCCCCGTCTGAGTGCTTAAAAATACTTAAGACTCTTCAAAAAATCCTGTTCCAGATACAGTATAGGATACTTCCAGAGTAATGTTCAGTAGTGTTAAAAATAACAGAAGCCTTGTGCTTTGGGAGAAAGAAGAGGGAATACTGAAGTGCACCACCAGAAATACTACTAACTGGGAAATGTTAATATAAAAATATATCATTATACCCCTTCACATTCTCCCTTTCCAAATAAGAACAACATTGATCCAAACTATACTCTTGCAGTCCTTACCGTGTAAAGTATCACTGTTTTGCAGACAGAAAGGGCAGAAGGCACTATTTCAGAAGTCTTTTCAGGTTTTCTTCCTCTTATTTAGCCTTAATTAAATCTTTTCTCCCACTGCAGGACAGCAATAGTTATCTCATAGTTAACCAGTAATGAATAACTGCTACTGGTTAATGAGTAATCATTACCTCAACTGAAGCCAATGGGAGCCTGGGGTTTCCTGAAGCAGGCCTCCATCCTCTTTGCATGCTGCAGGGTAACATCCCTCTCAATTTGGCCCAGAGACTTCACTTGCTGCCTACCTTATCAGCTGCATAAATGCCTCTGTGGTAGCATGGGGTATTTGATAAGACTGCGTGTCACATAGCACTCAAACTCCATAATCATCTCTGAGCCACAGGAGCTTAAAAACGGAGTGTGAAGTCATCTTTCAAGTTTGAATGCACAAGTAAGCAAAGACAGTAATTAAACTTCAATTGGTATTTTATTTTTAATTCAGCTGCAAAGAGCAGAATCTCGCCTTCAAATTTAATTAACAGCCTTCCCCTCAGCCCCCTCCCACATACGCAGCCAGCCATCTATCAACAGGGAGCTAAATTCTCCTTTCTCACAACCCCACTGAAATTATGGTGGAGAACTTGGTCCAGCAGTTTACAGAGTGCTGATGAGAGCTCTGTCATAAAAGGGAGCACGTAACTTTAAGCTGAGACTCCCTCCTACTGTTAAGAAATAATAGTGGATTTTTTTTTTTTCTTATTAAGGATCAGTGTGCCCTGCCTCACACCAAATGAATCTTTCTTATCCACTGAATTTGCAATGTTTAAAACATTGCAAAACAAAACAAAAATAATAATAAAAAGCCTTTTAGGTCTTACTATTCAAAGGTACTGTATCTGCATTTTTCTCCTTGAGATTAGCTTAGAATATTACAGGCGGATTCTTACAGACAAGATTGCCAAGTACATGTCAGAGATGATTCGTGGGAAAGAATGGAAAACTTCCTCTATTGACACCATGGGATGGGGCTGAGAAGGAGGATTACAGCAAAGCTGATAAAAAATATTCGTCTTTATGTCAAGAGGTATGGATCTTCCTTTGACCCACCTCCTTCTCTGTGTGAAATTCAGACTTGTTCTTTAGGCTTTTGAAGATTGTATAGCTGTATAACCATGTTCAGCACAGACATAAATTCAAGCTGTGTAAGTCTGCAAATAAGTGCCTATTGGGATTCTGGTGAAGAACTGGTTATACTGGACTACTGCAAGTCCAAGGTTTCCCTGGCCTGCAAAATCTTAAGCAAGTAAATACAAAAAGCCTGAGGAAGATATGGGCTTTAAAGGGAATTATATGGCAGTTGTTCATTGCAGGGTTTCAGGTACCATCTTCCTGAATTCTTATAACTATCCACTGTCAGAAGTGAGCTGCTAAAATGAACATGCCAATGGTGTGGTCCACTCTGCTAATCCTTTCTTTTGGATATACCAATTACAGTGAGTTCAGACTAGCAGCAAAATTAATTAGAGGAAGAAAGCTATTAACTTGTGCTGCAAAATTAGTTGAGTTAAGCTCCCGCTCACACACACCCATAAATAGGTACAGCTTTGTTAGTTGATTACTGAGGAAGGCACCTGATATTATTACCTATATATGCAGCGTATGTTTTAAACTCCAAGGAGGGATTGACTCATGTTTTAGTTCCTGAAGGCATTACTAAAACTGATATTAAAAATGATAGAATTGAATGCTGCAACAGTATGGTGCAGAACTTTTGGACTAAATCCTCCAATATGTTGTGCCTACATAAATCCCAGGAAGTGATCCTAACAACCTACAAGCTAAGCCTAGCTGAAATTGCAGGTGTTCCCCTGACTGTAGTGTATTTTCCAACTATTTAACTTTTATCAAACACGGAGGCCCAGGATGGCTTGCTTTAGAAAGCTATTTACCTCCCTCCTGTTAAAAGATGTGTTATGTTCCAGGCTACCCAAACCTGCTGAAGTCCTGAGAGCCCTCCAAGATGGAAGATGCATTATTTGGTTGGGTTTCTCTTTTTTTTTTGTAAAACAAGCAGTTGCTTGCAGTCCTCACCTGGACTGAAAAAATTCTAGTGATAGACCTGCTCACTGTCTAAACCATTGAGTAAAGATTAAATGGGAAGGGGCTGTCCCCAGTATTTTCTTTTAATGGATGAGTTCCATTAGAAATCAATCTTCAGAGCAAGACTGATCAGATTGGATCCCAGCAGTAATTACTACCTAACTTATTGTATCGGTATCCTATGTAATCAATAGAGAGAAGGAGCAATGTTGAAAAACATATGCTGGTGTAGGTTATTTTAGATATCTCCAGCTCACAGCATCTCAAAAAAAAGGACACCCATTAATGCAAGTGCAGTTTCCTGAGTTTATGTTTTAGTGGGTTCTGATTTGTACAGCTTTCTGAATTTAGAGGTGTTGCTTTGAACAACAAGGAGATATTAGTAAAAGATATAAGAATAGTGATTATAAAAATATTCAATATACAAAAATCTATTAAATTGTCATGGTATTATGAGAGGGTATAGGGGATACCAATAAAAGCATGCATGCAATATTCTCAAATGTATGCCATCAAATAATCAAAGATCTAATCAATGTCAGACTCTATTTATGTTAAATGTAGTCTTACACTACCTTTCTTATATTTTTTATTTATACTATTTTGTTCTGAACATAAGCTTCAGAAACTTATAAACATGTTTATATGACTGTATTAAGATAATTTCTTTCCTGTCAAGGTTTGTAGCTAACATGGTGACACTCAACAGAATCTTGTTTAACTGGCATTAGGTAAATATAAATAGCCTTCTAATAATTATAATATGCTGAATAGCAAGAGAAGCATATTAGAAGTGAAACAATATTGCCAGCCTAATTGAGTAGTGGAAGTAAGTTAACAGTCCAATAATACAATATAAATTAAAATGCCATGAAATCATGATAATATAATAAGAGCCTAAATAAGATTCAGTGACAGTAGTATTTCAGACAAAAAACTTCTTTAAGATAGTTCTGTCTAAAATTACACATACAGAACTGCATTAGAGGAACATTATTAAGGTTGCAAAGTCAAGCACTCAAAACAAGTTAGGGAATGCTCGAATTAAGTTTGCCCGCGCAACATTAATTTGGCACCCTTGTGTGGGGGCATTATGGCACAGTCTTTAATTACACGATCACACGCTATTTTTTCCACAGGGTGCCTGCCACCTTCAGCTAATTAAGGTTCACAGGAAAACTTAATTTTCACATTCTCTAATTTCCGCAGGCTTGACTTTGCAACCTTAATGATGTTATTTTAACATAGGGTTTTGTTTTCGTATCTTTGTGTGAGAGAGAGAGACAGAGCTAGAAGGGTGAAGGCGTAGGTGTGCATGCATTTCCTTAAGTTAAGAAAACAAACATTTTAAAGGCAATAGCCATCCCATGGTATCATACTGACAGCCAGCTAGATCTTCAGCAAAGATGGAAATATAAAATGAAGCTCAGAAGTTAAGCTCATTTTCGTCAAAGTACTGTTACTGATGAAAATAAGTAAGTGGTAGCAGAAATGGGCTGTGATCTGCATTTGGATAAGAAGTGGAAGGTGCATCTTTTCCATCACCTTCTATCAGTATTGACTGGCTGCTAGAAATGGTTGAATTCCATATTCTTGAGTTCTTTCTTAGGTTTTAGGAAAAAATATGAACTGGACTGTTGTAAGGCCATTCACCCTCCCCTGGTCAAGTCTCGTTTCTCTGAGGGCTCTTAAATTCTTCACATATCTTCTCATGGCAGTATTTACACACTGCAAGTAAGACTACTCTTGATCTCCTTATAGGTAAGTTTAACAGTCTAAATCCTTGGAGTAACAATACCACTCCACCTTATATTTCTTATGTCTCTTTTCTCTGTCCTTTCTGATGTTAACATCTCTGCTAAAAATTTGATATGGCAACATGGGGGAGCATTCCATTACAAACCTCACACCTGGTGGTTACAGCGTACCCCTGACTGCATGCTCAGGAACCACACACATTTTTCACATCATCATGTCTTTAGTAAGAGCTTGTATTTGAGCTGTTGAGGCTGGATCTTACTCTTTTTGTAAGCTTGCCCTTGTTTCTTCTTCACATTTTATATCTGTATCTATAATTGTTTATTTGTTTGTGTGTCACTATGCATGTGCGTGTCATATGTATATTTGACATTTTGTTATCTGTATATATAGAAAGGGGACAAACACATGAAAGTTTGTGGACAAACCTTACATTTGACCACCTTAAAATACATCTCATTTAAATGAACTTGTGGGATGCTAAGTAGGTGTTGGGGATTCAGGTATGTCCAACAGCCTGGCTGGATTAATCTACTGTCAAATGTAAGCGGAATGAAATTACACTGGTGAAGTTTATGGTCTCTGCATACCTCAAGGTGTGGGCACAGTAGGGTTGGGTGATGTTAGGCTGTGTTGTGGACCCTGTTAGGGAGTTCACAGAGTTTTCTTTCAGCTCACTGTGCAGCCTGAAAATGCACTTGATTCTGCATGATCACAGAATCACTTTTTCGCTCTTCCACCAGCTGTACTAGGACAAAACAGTTTGGGAATAGCTGTGGTGAACCTACATGTTTTCAGCCAACATAAGGTCTAGGAATACCTTGCAGTCACATAGCTATTTGAAGCATAAACTGTGCTAAAATCAATAAACTCCAGAACTGACAGCAATAGTGCTCATAGTAGCTGACACTTAAATGTGGACTAATTTTCCATCTATATATTGAGACACAAAGTGGACTTGAGAGCTTGCACTGGTTTGGTGCTGGGATACTCGCACAGCTTGCGGTGTCTTAGTTGATATCTTTGTTATGTCTGTATAAAGTACCAGTCATTTCACAGATTTCAGCAACTGGTGGAGTCTGACTTCAACATTTGGGGAAACGGGAACTGGAAAACTGGCATGAGATATTCAGGCATCCTCCAGTCACCTGAAGATGAGCAGAAATGTTTAGGGAAACAATCCCTAGCATCTTTTAGGACTACAGCATGGATCACATTGTGGTCACCTGTTGTCAGGTTAAGGTCTTGTTAACGTGACATGTTTATGTGTGTGCATGCGTTTCTCAGAGAATGAAACCCTTCTGTTTTCCTTGCAAGTATATTAATGAAAGGAAAGACAGTTATTGCAGCAGCTGTTGCATTTTTTTTTTTTAGCTGAATCAAATTTGTGCCTCTATCAACAGTTTCTTGACTCTGATTTGTTTCAGATACCTTTTTTGTTTTTTTCCCCTTGTTTATTTTTTAAACAGATGATGAATGCCTGCTCCTGCAGTACTGAGGTTCATGTTGCTCTGTACAGCTGGAGGAAGTGACCTGTGGCCTTTCTCCAACAACAAATTTCTCCCCTCATCTGGAAAGACCTATTTCTTTTTGGATGACAAATGCAGTTGTATACCACCACATTTCTCACCTTTTTCTTTTTCTTCCTCAAATGGAACACTCTGAACAGTGCATTACAGATAGCTACACGATGCTGAACTGCTTTATGCAGAAATGTGGTGGGGATGCCATAGATTTTATTTGGTCTAGGACAACTGGAGTAGGTTCTCAGACTGTGTTTTCAAATGGATAAGAACCAGTGCATTAATATTTGCCAGCATTACCTCCTTCTCTCTTCTCTCACTCCTTTCTCACAACTCTTTCTTATTTACTTATTTGTAAATAAGTAATGGCTGGTGGATAGTTTCCCAGCCATGGGGAATGGAAGACTTGCAAACCAACACGTGGGAAGCTTTATAAGCTTACTTCTCTGTTGAGATACAACATGATCCGAAGTATTTCCTTTAGCTGACTCCTGTTGACTTCAAAGGGACTCAGTCAGGCCCATAGTGTTAGAAGACTCCAATTATACCTAATTGCAGCAGCATGTTTTTTCTTAACCTGAATATATGCCTGCAAGACAAAGGACTGTAAAAAGGTTTTCATAAAGGCCACTCAGTAGCCACTATTAGGTTATATAATTAGCTTCTTTAATTTCTAGAAATGCTTTCAAAAGATAATATTACCTATGCTAAAAGAAAATAGTAGCAACAGTTAATATTTGGCCTTTATATATAGCTTTTAATTCTGGTAATGGAGGAATACTTACAAGACCAGAAGCTCTATTAGCCCTCATGAGGAAAACCAAGACAATAGATGTACTGCAGTGTGATACATGTTTTGGAAAAAATACATGGTGTCCAATGTCACCTCTTTTCCTTAAAACTAAGAAAGAAAAAAATACCCTTTGGTGGCAGCAGACCCAACTGTGTTCACATACAAACTAGTATTAAAAAAACCCTGCTTCCCACATTTCAGCCAGATCCTGGTTTGCAGTAAGTATTTGTGGTGCTTCGCAGACAGAGTGAAGGTAACTCAATTCAATCTAAAGCTAACACAATAAAAGCTAGCCGTGCAACGCTGACGTATATCTATCTTCCCCCCGGAAGAAGAACAAGCAAGAAACGCATCAACCTTGTTGAAGAGACCTCTATCAGTACTGTGATTCGGAGATCTCTGCCAGGGTACCTAAAGAGAGTTCTCACCAGGCTGCAGTTTGTTCGGGAAATGGTTGAGGTTCTACTGCTTACCAATGCAAAGAGGATCAGCAGAAAGTGTATTTCTTCTTTTATTTTTTCCTTCTGACCTTCTTGCAAGGTTTAAGGTTTGAGGTTTGCCTTGTTCAGAGGATTGGTTTGCAGTCTTATCGCTATAAACTCATACTTGTGTAAGAGCAGATTTGATCCAAAGACCTTATATTCCCTCACCAATTTCATGAGCCATTGCATTTCCCCATCTGTAGTGATTTAAAAAAAATACATTATATTACAGGATATGCAAAACATTAGCTATGAAAATGGTTGAATCTGAGGTTTTATGGTTTAACACAGAAAAAAAAGGCACATCAGCTAACCCAATATGCAGGACATCCATTTATGGAAATTACTGCTAAACCTCCATGTAGCTATGCCTAATTATTATTTTTTAATTATTTATGAGGTTCTTTTTCCAGCTGTTATACCACCTACTTAACTCCTGAGGCTTTTTGCACCAACAAAATGAACTGCATTTAGTACCTGAAAGAAATTATGATTGCTAATGTACTCCTGTTCCTTATGTGTTAATATACTCTTCTACAAGAATGATGAGCCAGGTACTGAATGAAGTTCAAAAGCCAAGGGCAGAAATTCCCTGGCACATCATTTTCTAGGCACCAAATAAAGGCAGAGATGTAAGAAGAGTTTCAACGTGGTTTATTTTCGCTTGTATTTGGCTGTGGGACCAAATGCGATGCTTCTAATAAGGACTCATCATCTTGGTACATGGAGTTCAAACAGAAAATATGAGCAGGAAAACAACAAGGAAAATTTGTACACAGGTGTGACTCTTATTCTGCCTAACACTGTAATGTCAAAGTCCTGGCCCCTATGCTATTGTAGATTGCCATTAGCTAAAGTTGTTAGTGCACAGAAAAGGGAAAGGTGCAGTCCTCTGCAGTATATTTTTTAGTACATCAGTACTTCTTATGGCCATGGAATTCTAGTTGCAAGACCAATGTCCTTCTGAGGTCATGTGACTTCTTTGGTGTTTAAATATATATTAAGACAATTCTTGAAAAAATCTCCTTGCATTAGGTGGGAGAAAAGAACTTACAGTATTTCTGTGAAGAAAGAGGTGAGAGTAGACCATAAACTTATAAATCTAAGGAGTATGTATGATCTTTAGACATGTATTTATAGTATGCCCAATTTATGGTAACCCATTAATGCAGTCTGTATTTCAGAGAAGCCTCTATGCTTAATCTACTAATAATAACCATTGCCTTAGAAATGGCCCACTATATGAATTTGTAGATTAATTTATTTTAGATCCAGACACTACACACTATCACCAGCCAAGATTATGGTCTTCACTACGTTGGAAATTTTTCAGAAATATCCTAATTTTTAAAGAACTCTGTGCAAGATGCTTTTCTTTTCCCTTCTCCTATAAGAAAAGGGAGTACTTGGGATATATCCAGCCATCTGAAGAAAGTTTCAGGACTTTTTTGTTTCAGCCAAGAAAAAGAAAAAAGGAAAAGCTAAGCAGAGCACATTTTTTAGTCCAGTGATAAGATGATGAGACCAACTCTTAGTCTTTAGACCAATTTATGTATAAGCAGCAGTATCTTTACTGACTTTGTTAATTTCCTAATTATAAATGATAAGAAAATTGGGTCCACTACTTTTGCCAGATTAACATTTTAAACAAGGAGTTACAATAGCTAAGACCTAGTGGTAAATAATAAAATTTTAGTATACCAAGTTCCTTGATGGAGTAAGGAAGCTCCGTGTTTCACAGATATGTAACAGCTGAAAAAAACCCTTTTTATATCTGTGAAGGGCAACCATCATCACTGGTGCTGGAACAGCTCTTAGGAGGCTATGGTCTCTGAAGAAGGGATGGGCTGATCTGAAAAACTAATGCTAGTGTGTTCTGTTACACCTGGAGGATCAAAATACGGGGATCCAGATAGGTCAACAAGTGCTTGAGTTAGTTAATTGAGTTAGAAACAGTATGCCTAATATCGCAGTTATCTAGCTGTGAATTTCAAGGAGGGTTTTACTCAGCAGGGCTGACCGTGACAGCAATCTCATTTGAGGTTTGTGCACAGCAGATCTAGCCTTTTGTGTTGAAGGAGGACCTTTTGATTAAATTCAGTCACTTTCAGACAGCTGTTTTTTCAGGAGACCACACCCCCAGTATTAGAGTTAAAAACTCTTATAGAGTGAGGGCATTATCTTGTACTATAATGATCTGGGTAAAGTGGGGTTTTCATGACAAAGATATCATTCCTGAAATAGCGTAGCATATAAATGACTGAGAATCAGAATTTTTGTTCACTGTATTCATACCTGTTCTTGGGTTGAAGCAAACAGTCATACTATTAAAATGCTTTGTAACATATCACATAGTCAATTTGGTGAAAATTCACCAGAATCCACTTGAGTCAAGGTAATTCCCGATGAGATTTTCAGAATGGGTGTCTCATGTAACTATGGTTCAGTTCTGAATCTGGAGTAAATCTCCCATGATTGGGAGTATAGGATAAAAATGCATCATGGCATGTAAAATTCAACAGAAGACCCCAACATCACAAGATTGACCAAGATTGTCATGAACTTTACAACAACTGCTTACAGGGCAGCTGAGGTGAATACATTCTGACTTTGAACTGACATGAAATGAATCACTTCATCTTTGTTTGGAGAAGCAGGAAAATTCAAATCAGGTGACCCAAAGACTTGTCTATGAACATTTTTTATTATTATTTTCCATAAATCATGCTTATTAACACAAAAATATTTTGCTAGAGAAATTCCATTGAGTTTAACTTCAGAAGCACATTCTTGTATTTTTAATTATTATTATAATTATTCTTATCTACATTTTTCATTCTCATTTATGGTTAAATATAATAAAAATATTATTATTCATACCAAACTTTGACCTTTTTCTTTTCTATATAACCCAAATTTGCATCGACCTACTTAAATGATATTGCACATCTCTTTAATTAAATTGATGCAGAATGAATAAACAGCATCAAGGACTGAATTTTATTGTGAAAAGACCATGCCATGGCACTTAGTGTCAAATCCCCTGTAATAATACGTGCAATAGAGATTTCAGCTACTGTCAATCACAAACAAGAATCACTATGTTGCCTTTCCAAGTTCTTCTAATAAATTTATATATTTTTAAATGGGGATGAAGAATATTATTTTCTCTTTTCTAATGCAACTATATTCCAAAGCTGAACACTATGGTATAATGAACAATGCAAAGGATAATGACCAATAAGTCTGATCTTTTTTTGCTTCTGAACGCTGGACTCTGCAACCCACTCATTTCAAATCAAATCACTCTTTCACTCTTTGATGCTTCTTTTATCTGGTGTTTTGGGATTTCTTGTTTTTTTTTTTTTTAATGTGTATTGTGTTGTTATTTTTCTCCTGCCCCCAAATTTTCTTTAGCCAAGGCCTCAGTGGTATGTCTTTTTTCTCTCTTTGATATCTACAATGTCAAGCAAAATAAAACTTCATTTAAAGGTAAGAACAACCTATTTCCTCTGTAATCTTAATAGCATAAGTGTAAGAAGAATTCATATTGTTCTCCAAACTTCCTGAAATAAGTGGAGACTGAGCTTAAATGCATAATATCCAACCTCTGAAATTTTGCAAGATATTACAGTACTTAGACATCATGGGTATGTGTCTGTAGAATGGGCCCTTAAACCAGCTCCCTAACCTATATAATAATACTAATAATAAAGCTTTCAGTAGATATCAACCTCCTGCTAAGTGCACTCTCTCTGTTTGAAAATCTTGCTAATTCAAGACCATTAAAATAGATTCTCTTAAAGACTCCGTTCTGTCAAACACCAAAAGCAGAGATATATAGAGAAAAGGATTTAATTATCACTGTTCTATATCTCAAAGTGTGAGTTTTTTCCTCAGTAATAATTGCCTAAGTTTGTCTTCAAAAGGCATTTTAATAGTGCTAATACTAGTAAATATTGCTCATTTTGGTACTGATGTGCTGGTTTAATAGTTCCCACGGTTTCTAAAAGTCATTTCTTATTGTTTTACTGTAGAAAGAATCTTACTTTAATTATGTCATAATTGTTTGTAAGCCATAGAATCTTAATTAATGCCAATGGCTTAAAGGCACACACTGAGCACAGACTTTATGTTTGTGTTTGTTTTCCAGGCTCTTCCTTCTGTAACAAAAGCCCCAGCATGAGTTCCTATGAGCTGTCTATTTCCCTTGGTTCTTTCTCTTTATTGCTGTTTTTCATATTAATATTTTCTAGTCTTCTCTCTGTTCCTGCTTCCCTGCTTCTGTCATATTTATTTGTAGGTTCTTCCTTCTCTGTTTAACCTCATTTCAATAGGTGATCATCAGTAGATATCTAGACACAGAACGAATATGTGTTTTGAAACTACAAGCAGATAGGAACTACAATAAAACTATAGAATCTGAAATAATGTTTCCCCAAATATCTGCTTTTCCATGCTGGGAAAGCTTAGCCATTTACATCAAGCTTCCATAAAAAAAAAAAAAAAAAGATAAAGATAAATAGAAGAAAACTATTAAATAACTTTTCTTTTGGCAGTATATCTAGTATTGGAAGACTTTGAGGAATTCTTATGATTAATATAAATATTCTGGTCTTAGCTTTGATGTATGAGTGAAAATATGAAAAGGCATTGCAGGAAACAAACCCCAAAACTCTTCCAAAGTTTTTGCTGGAAGATAAATAATCCTATTTTTCCAGTTGAATGAACAAACAATGGCTATAACAGATTTCCACCTAGATTTACTTACAAATTATTTTCATCACATTAGTAGCTCAAGGTCTTAAATCCCCAGTCTTATGTTCTAACTGCTGCTTAAGCACAGAAGTTGTTCTGATAGAACACAAAGGTAAGAAATACAACATTACCATTTTACAGGACACAATGAAATAGTACATAAAGAGACTAAAGAACTAAATTTTCAAAGGTACTCACACATGCAAGTAAAAATATCTCATATTTGGTTTTGGTTTGGTTTTTTTTTTGTTTCTTTGGGGTTTTTTGTTTGTTTTCCTTAAAATATCTCAGCAAGTTCCATACCTGAGTGGTCTGTGTGTCATTATTTTCCACCCTAATCTCCATCCGTATCAAAATAATTATTAACTAGCATAATGTCAGACAAAGTTCACATAACATTTGCTGGGTGGCCTTTGGGTTGTGATTTTGGGTTGGGTTTTTTTTTTTTT
>VZSZ01006505.1:69091-79326 GCA_013398815.1 Ibidorhyncha struthersii | reverse complement strand
CTGTTTGGAGCAGGTCCAGAGGAAGGCCACGAAGATGATCAGAGGGCTGGAGCACCTCTCCTGTGAAGACGGGCTGAGATGGTTGGGGTTGTTCAGCCTGGAGAAAAGAAGGGTCTGGGGAGACCTTGTAATGGCCTTCCAGTATGAAAGGAGACTACAAGAAAGCTGGAGAGGGACTTTTTACAAGGGCATAATGTGATACAATTAGGGGTAGTGGCATCAAACTGGAAGAGGGTAGATTTTGATTTCATACTAGGACGATATTTTTCACTCTGAAGGTGGTGAGGCACTGGAACAGGCTGTCCAAGGAAGTTGTAGATGCCCCATCCCAGAGTTGTTCAAGGCCAGGCTGGATGGGGCTTTAAGCAGCCTGGCCTAGTGGAAGGTGTCCCTGCCCGTGTCAGGGGAGTTGGAACTAGATGATCTTTAAGGTCCCTTCCAACCTAAACCTTTCTATGAATAGTACTTTTACTTTATTATATGAATAAAAATTTTTTTTTAATAGTCAGATAATATAAATAAAGAGAGAGAATGCTGCAGACAATGATAAATGGCCTACAGTATTCTTGATTTTATAAATGGTGCTACGTACATGCTCCTTAATTGACATCTTTGGAAGGCAGCCGCATTTCTTGGTAATGACTCAGTGAAATTCTAGTGCATTTTTCTGAGATTACATCGGTCTGGTGTTGGCTAGGATAGAGTTAATTATCTTTATACTAGCNGATGAGAAGCTCAACATGAGCTGGCAATATGCATTTGCAGCCCAGAAAGCCAACCGCATCCTGGGCTGCATCAAAAGAATTGTGGCCAACAGGCTGAGGGAGGTGACTCTGCCCCTCTACTCCGCTCTCGTGAGTACTTTGTCCACCTCTTGAGCCCCCAACATAAGAAGAACATGAACCTGTTTGGAGCAGGTCCAGAGGAAGGCCACGAAGATGATCAGAGGGCTGGAGCACCTCTCCTGTGAAGACGGGCTGAGATGGTTGGGGTTGTTCAGCCTGGAGAAAAGAAGGGTCTGGGGAGNGTTGGAACTAGATGATCTTTAAGGTCCCTTCCAACCTAAACCTTTCTATGAATAGTACTTTTACTTTATTATATGAATAAAAATTTTTTTTTAATAGTCAGATAATATAAATAAAGAGAGAGAATGCTGCAGACAATGATAAATGGCCTACAGTATTCTTGATTTTATAAATGGTGCTACGTACATGCTCCTTAATTGACATCTTTGGAAGGCAGCCGCATTTCTTGGTAATGACTCAGTGAAATTCTAGTGCATTTTTCTGAGATTACATCGGTCTGGTGTTGGCTAGGATAGAGTTAATTATCTTTATACTAGCTAGTATGGGGATATGTTTTGGATTTGTGCTGAAAATAACGTTGATAATAGAGAGATGGGTTTTTTTTATTGTTAAGCAGTGCTTACACAGCGTCAAGGCCTTTTCTGCTTGTCACACCACCCCACCAGCGAGTAGGCTGGGCTTGCACAAGATGTTGAGAGGGGATACAGCTGAGACAGCTGACCCCAACTGACCAAAGGAATATTCCATACCATATGACATCATGGACAGCATATAAAGCTGGGGGAAGAAAAAGGAAGTGATGGACAATTGGAGTCATAACATTTGTCTCCCCAAGTAACTGTTACAAGTGATGGACCCCTGCTTTCCTGGGGATGATTCTACCCATCTTCCTACTGATGGGAAGTTGCAAATGAATTCCTTGTTCGGCTTTGGTTGTGTGTGTGTCTTTTGCTTTATTTATTAAACTCTTTATCTCCACCCCTGAGATTTCTCTCTTTTACTCTTTCATTTCTCTCCCCCATCCCACCAGAGGAGAGCGAGTGAGTGGCTGTGTGGTGCTTAGTTATCATCTGGGGTTACACCACTACACAGATATTCTTCGATGTTCTGCACTTCAATTCAAAAAAGATTTTAACTGGTTCCTTGAGAGACCAAAATATTCAGAGAATTGTCTGGTTTATTTATATCTAATAATGAAAATTACCTGTCCTCACCAACCAGTAACACAATGATTTCTCAGATGTTGTACAGAGGAATTTGGTCATTAGTATAGCATTCCTATATGGTGACATCCCATCTTGTTTCAGAGGAATTATGTTGAATCTCACAAAGTCCTGTATAAAAACAGTGGTTGTATTTAGGCACATCCCATTTTCAGAAACATAAATGTTTCAGTGTGGAACTCCCTTTGCTAATTTACAGTCCAACACTAATCCAGGATATAGGACCTACCTTTTATATTTGGAAGTGGGTCCCCAATGCCTCTTAAATCAATACTCATTTTTCCTTCCTCAGTTTTGTCTTTGCCAGGCTATTCAGTGAGCGGGAATATCTGGAGACCACCTGAAGAAGAAATGACTTGTCTGCTATACGTTTTCTCCCTTGAATGCTTCTCCTGATATTCTACTTTGCATAAAATATTGAGTCAGCAAATGGAGCCAGGGACTGAATTATTTTACTGGGTGGTGGTATGGACATGTGTGAAGCGCGAAAGTTTGTTTAAAATAATTAAAGTGTTTCTGAGAATAAAAGGAAGAATCAGTTCTTTCAGGTAGTAAGTCTAATCCCCAAAAGATCCACATTTATCACAACATACCACGGCACTTGTTTCTATTTTCATTAATTACCACCTCTTTAGGCTAGAATCTTTAGGTTTCTTCTTCCGTTGTGTTCACTTGCCAGAGGTGGAAAAAAATCATCTGTGTGTCTCTTGTGATTAAAGCCTCACTTAAGGACTGAGGCTTCAGAGACTCTTGAGGTTTTAAGGTGTTTTTACATTCTGCAGTCTGTCTCCATGGAGTTCCTTGAAAAGTAGCAGCAGTTATGGAAAAAAAAAAAAAGAAAAAAAAAAGTGAGAGAAAAAAAGCAATAGTAAGATAACTAAGGAAGAATTTACTTTACACAGCTATCTTCTCAGAATACATGATATAGCATATAATGTTCCTAACTTAGAGAGAAGTTAAAGTATACTTTAAAAAACATCTCACAGCAGAATATATTCCCTGTGGGCCCACACCAATTTTTCTCCACTAACTCAACTTCCTAAGGTCTTTGGTCAGGTCAGCTTTTAAACAATCTGGTTCATCATGTTTTGCAAATGGTCCCTTGTTTAAACAGCTCTTTCTCTTTCTTTTGCACTTTCATGACTATAAATACTTCTTATCCGTGTTCTTTTGATATGAATTATAACATAACAGACACTATGAATTTAGACTTAAATTTAGTGAACAATCTCTGATGTAACTTACCAGTTAAGCCCTGATGAGCCTACTGAAATCAGTGGGAATATTCACATTCAATGAGTCTCTTCAGTGAGAATTGGATCAAGACCTTAGCAATGTTTAAAGCATTCACTGAGTTTAAGTTCCAGATGCAATATTGTATCCGCAGTATTGATGGCAGTAAACCAGACAGGCAGAGCTGAGTTAGGACCAAAATGAGCTATTGGTGCATTCATCTGTTAAGATCATAGAAGTAATAAAAGAATGGAACAAAATAAGTAGCACAGAGAAAGATTCAGTCATCATATACAGTTTCTTATATAAGCTAGTCAAACCTGACCGCATAGGGTTTTGGTTTGTCTGTTCGGGGGTGTTTTGGGGGGGTTGTTTTTTTTTGGTTTTGTGGGTTTTTTTATCCTTAAAATCAAACAAAAAAAAAACCCAAACATTTAAACAGTAACACAAAGACATGTTCTGATAAAAGCTACAATAATAATTTACTTTAAAAATTTAAGTCACTATTTCTACTGCACTTAGTCTTCATCACACCTAATGCTATTTTCAAAAAGTAATGTGTTCAGTCAAAACTGGTTGCTTCCCATAGCCCATGGTTAGGGGTAGTCACTTCCAGATACCCCTAAGTCATTGCCCCCTGAAGGTATTTCTCCTGCTGTCCAGCTAAGGTAGCTGGATGCTAACATTTCAGATAGACAAAGTTATTTACACTGATGGAAAAGTGTCTGGTCGATAATCTGCTTTACTAGCTATTTATTTGTCCAATTTACTGATAAAATGTATTTCAGTATTTGTCTCACACTTGAGTAACCTAGGTATATACATTACTACAGGAGATAGAGAGGAGCTAAAATGAGATATGTTATTCGCTGAATTTTCAAAACAATTGAAATTAGCCAGAGATGCTGTTATAGAAACAGTGTCTTGAAGGAAGAATCTTCCCGTACTAGTAATAAAAAAAAAGAAAAAGAGTGGAACAGCTAAAAAGAAGTCAGTGTAAGAGGCGCAGAAAGTAAAAGAAACAGAAAAGAAAAAAGTGTTCTTTCCCCAGTGAGTTTGAATGATAAAGCAGGACACTTTGAATTAGTGCTATGAAGCAATAAAATTGTGTTTTTAAACAATGT
This sequence comes from Ibidorhyncha struthersii, assembly GCA_013398815.1. Taxonomy (NCBI): domain Eukaryota; kingdom Metazoa; phylum Chordata; class Aves; order Charadriiformes; family Charadriidae; genus Ibidorhyncha; species Ibidorhyncha struthersii. The sequence goes on along the minus strand of VZSZ01006505.1, from coordinate 74,940 downwards.
GGAGGAGACACTTGTGTTGGTGAAACGCAGTGATTCTGAAATAAGTTCTAGTTTGAGCCCAGAATCATGGTATTTGAAGAAAGATATTTTTTTGGAAAGAAGTTTCTGACAAAGCTGTAGGAAAAGAAAAGAACAACAGTCTGCTGAGAACATCCAAATGGAGATGTATTTTGGGGGATGGGGGCAAAAGGAAGAAGAGCAGCTCTTGCTTTTGCAATAATCTTGGAATATAGGAACTCAGAATTATTTTATGTGAGAAATTTTCTGTGTTTTACAATAGAGGTTTCAAAGATTGTAAAACCAAAGACTTTCTGCTATGTTCCCCATTCTGTCCCATCTGATCGTCTCTGAGTTTTTTGCATGATGATGCTTTCACTTTTGGTAGAATAACGTTCAAACCAAAGTGACTCTGAAGGAATGAATTGGTCATACATATTGGTGATTTGGGAGGAAGAAAACCAAATTGCTCAGACTATGCAAAGGTACTCCAGCACATACTCAGAATTTAGTAGAATGCATGCTGGCATACCTCGGCATGGTTTTCCCCACATATTACAGGCTGCTGTTTAATGAGACGTGGAAAAATCACAACAGCAGCAGAAGAACAGCCAAAGGGAAGAATGAAGCTGGGTTTTGGCCATTGCACTGGAAGGAAGCAAACATTGGATCAAAAATACAGACAATATGTATCCAAAAAGTCACTTTGATCTCAGTTTCAGCTGTGAACAAGCTCCAGCATTGATTTCTTCCCATTCCTACCTGAGTTATCTAAGTAGGCTTCGGTGTCACAGTCTAGCTTCCACAGATAAAGAAGTTTTCAGCTTAAGGAAGACCCATTTCAGAAATCAAACTACAAAGGATATTAAACACAGTTTTTTTCACCTCTTGTATAATGATTCATAATAAATAAATCAAGCAACAGACTCTTCTCTTTGTTCTTAGATGATTAACTGAGGTGCCTGATGCATAAGGGTCCGTTTGAAACTAACTATCTAACTACCCCTTTGGTACAAGTGCCTGAACCTTAAAACGAAATAAAGCTTCAAACGCGACCCTCTCTTTTTGCTGATTTTTTTTTTTACATCACAAAGATTTTTCCATGCTCAATATATCAGCTATTGCGGACCCTTTACTTCAGTTGCTTACTTCAGTTGCATACTTTTTTTTTGGTATATAAGGATTGCAGGCTCCAACCCATTCAGGTAGTTAACGGTTAAAACATCTTCCAGGAAGTGGCCAGCTCATTCCAAGTTATGAGATACTTAAATAGCTTTTTTGGATCTAATCTTCAACATCAAATCGAATAGCAAATTATAATGTTTTGGTGCCTTACAAGCACACTTGATTTGGTAATCAAAACAGGACTATAAAACTTATACTGTAAATGCATAACTAAAAAAACCCTGTTCTTGCAGCCACTGAACATTTGAGGAGGCAAATGCAGCTCAACAGGATCAACTGATAAAAACCAGGAACCTGTGATATCAGACTGGATAATCTAACGATTTTACTAGTCTTTAAATCTTTAAATGTATGAAAACCAGGAGATGGCATCCGATCTATTTAGGCTAGACTCATAACAAGTTACAAAGGCCAGAGACAACATGGTCCAGGTATTCCCACTGCCTCTAGTAGAAATATTAATGAGATAAGAGTGATAGAGGAAAAAAAATATGGTTCTAAGTGTAACATCTACAAACACATTTAGGCTTTCAGATTCTGCTTAGAACTCTCCTAACCTCAGATTGATTTCCTGAAGTCAATTAAATCAATAGGTGGCTTGAAACTCAAACAGAAGTCAGAACTCTAAATCCATCTTTGGGACCAGGTCTGAATTTACTCCATTATGGACATTTGAATATATTCTCTGTGGACACAACTATAGTGAATTCTAGTCTCTGGCTCATAAACATATTAAGTCCAATTCTGACTTTCTTTACGGCATTTGATTTCTGACTGTGAACATTACCTCCTGTTCAACAAGCTCCGGTGTAATTTTCCATTTTGTTTCATTGAATTAAAGGCAGAAAGGGAACTGTCTTGTGAGTCTTTCATTTTATAGACAGCTGGTCATTTCATTAACACTTTTCATATTCTTGTTTGTCATGATGACTGACTATAGTAAAAAGATTTTCTTCCCATTAACATATGATAGAGCAGCACTTTTTTCCCAGGGATGTATTGATCGGGTGAGGAGTACATTTATTAAAATGTAACCAGCATCAACTTGCTGGCTCGTGCAAATGGTGCACACTTTAACCAATTAAATAGTCATGAAGAAGAAAAAAATCAATATTTCTTGGATCTTTCTGCTCCAGACTTTGCCAGCAAAATGGTCTATAGATTTGCAAAATGAATAAACAAATGCACATAAATCTTATTATTTTGATTTTTAATTATGTATTGGATCAGAAGAGAACTTTCACAATTATCTGGAGCAAGATTAACATCAGTTAGATAAAACTAATTCCATGATTCATAAATTACCATAGTAAGAAAGCTTAATTCATATGAATCAAAGCCAATCTCTTTCCCTCAGTTTTAAGGAGATCTTACAGTACTACTTTTTCAAAAGTAACATTTTATATTAGTTGTAACAATATTTGGAAGGCCAAATTCGTAATGTGACGGGGAAAAGAAGCAATGATGCAACTGAAGACAGGCCATATTATCATGTTTTAGGGTGTCCTCTCAAAAAGTCCTTCTATTCCGTATTCTTCCTTGCATTCTTCAATTCTTTCTATCTCACTGCATTTTTTTTATAGTACTTGACATGTTATTAAAGGATCCACTCTCAAGTATTACTAATAGAAATATAATTTTCATCTTTATAAAGTAGTTTTTAGTCCATATTTCTGAAGAATGGTATAGAAGACTTTAGTATATGAAGAAATCATAGCAAAATTTTTATAATAACATATACACATAATATACAGACAGATTTTTAATGAAAACTTCATCGTTCTGGAAAATTTTAACTCATAGCTTTCAGGAGCACAGAGTTAACAGTACTGCAAAACAAAATCACAAGTTGCTTCTGAAAATTTAGACTAGTCAATTTATAAAAAGAAGTCGTTCACAACCAATCAGTATGACATAGCTGAAGAACCCTTTAGCTGTGTGATAATCTTCCTAAATCTCTCTCTTTCACATTGTTTTATTGGCTAATTGATAATTTGGCAATCACATTACAAGAAAGCAGTAGTTTGGATAGTAAATTGGTTTACACTATAAAGGTCTGGGTGCAATTGCTCATAACTTTTTTAAAGTACTTGATGAAATAGGGAGGCAGATTTTTCAAACCCCTGACATGAATGCATCCCAATGAGCTCCCCCTATGCAAACTCCAAGGAGGTGTCAGTGTACAAGCATGAGCTTCCAACAGTTGGTGTCTAGTGCTAAGGATTAGGATTTCTTCAGGAAGTGAAAAAAAATCAGCTTAACTCCAAGTTAGGTGGTGCCAGCCACACATTTCAGATAGATAGCATTTCAGTGTAAATCATTGCATCAGAAAGGTGGATAGACAGGAATAGATAATGGATGTAAATTAGAGCTTGTGCTATGCTGAATGGATGTTTCAGGACATTCACAAAGCTACTAACTGCTGTGTGCCTATAGAACACTCTTTCCAATAACTTGTAGGAGAGAAGCTGTAGCAATCACCAGTTGCAAAATTCTGCAAATTATCCAGCTGGTCATCACAGCTACAAAAAGAAGCTAGTAAGTATGTAAAAGGTTTATTATCCAAGATCTGGTGTCATAAAAATCTTCCAGTAGCCAGCTTCATTTTGATTTGGTTTTATTTTTTTGTACTTAACACACTTGCATCACTCAAAGCACAAGCTGTACTAATTACAATGAAATATCGGTGTGTTTTTTGTTTTGTTAGATAAGTTGCTTTGAATTTTACCTTTGAGCTTTTGTTAAAGTTCCACCTACAGTGAAGCATGTACGCATATTTTATCAGAGATTCTTGCAACCAAGAGGATGATTTGAAACTGAAGAAAATTCTGGATCAACGATTCAATCAGCTGTGTTCACACATGCACCTGTTTCGTGGAAAGGGCAATTTTTATGCTATCAAGCAGCGTACCTGCTCAGTCTGCAAGTACAAATCCATGGTTACAAACCTAGAAGGACACACGTGAAGGACACAGGCTTTAAAAGGCTGCCTTTCTTGTGAATTGACACTAACTTCGGACAAACAATTCATGATATACAGTTCCCTTGTACAGATGTTTGCTACTAAGCATAAAGTTTAGCACTCCAATTAGTTTAACCTTTTTAACAAAGATTTTAGATTATATACTGGCAAGACAAGGTCCTGTAATTAGACCTTTGGCACACACACTGTAGCAAAAAAAAAGTTTATCTTTTTCATTTTCAAGTCTGCAAAATGACTTCTCTTCAAATTACTGGGAAGAGCTTCAGAACCTTCACTGGATATTGCATTAAAGTCTGAAAGATGTTATTGTTTTGGTACTGTTGCTACTTATTCTGTTATCAGTATTGTTAAAAACATAAAACTTGAAGAATGGTGACCGTAAAAAAAATAATTTGAGAGTCTGTCTCTGTGAGTCTTAAAATTAATCAGCTGGCTTTCCAAGAAGTAAACAGTCCCAAAGATCCAGTAACTAAGAAAGATACTGAGAATGAAATCAAAGCTGAAAATAAAGTAATTAAAATGAAAGAAAAAGTGAGAGGCACAAGGAGTCTTCAGATAAAGAGACATTACGTACACAACGAGGATCTTATCTGACTTAAACAGATGATAAATAGAAATCTGCTGCTTTCACTGTGTGCAAATACATTTTCCAGTCTTACATTAGGGACAAATACATAGTGAGACTAAGGGGACAGGAAAAATAGCAGAAAGAATGAAAAATGAAGCAGGATTTTCTGTTGTGCTTTTACACTAAAAACGTTGAAAGATGTTGTTGGTCATAACTCTGTGCGTAGCTATATTAATATATACTGAACTCTCTTTTGTAGCATGAAATTACATTAGGATTAACCCCATTTAAGTCAGTAGAACCACTCTGACTTTATATAAAAAATTAGAGACCAGACATAGAAATTTAAGTGCCACGTGTAAGAAAGTCAGCCTTATAAGCAGATATAGGATATATAGAGCTACCAATGAATGGAGGACAGACAAGAGAAAGTTTTGTGACTTCTCTCCTCTCTTAAACAGTGACACAGGAAGAAAACAGGACTCACTTGACCACTGCACAGATCACAAGTGCAAATAATCCCTCCAGGGTTTTTTGTTTATTGTTTTTCTACATGCCACTCCAACATTTTATAGTAAGGAATATTGGTGATTCTCACAAAAACAGTGCTGAACTAGACACTAGACTCATGTGTGTGGAAAAAGTCTCATTTTCTAAGGTCTTACTTTGGGAGTGCCCCATATTGGCTGTAGAGGATCCTGCAGTCCTGGAAGGAGCCTGCATCAAGTCTCCAGTTACTTTCAAAGTAGCTGAGTATTAGCCTGAATCTGATTCCAAGATCTGTAAACAGGCAAAACCAAGATTTTACATCCTGATAAGCATCTGAGAATTTTACACTACAGGGCAGATTCAGGCAATGTAGCTGAGACCAGTTCCAGGAAGAGGGAGACACAGTTATCGTAAGTTATCCCCAGTTCAAGAAAGACAGGGATCTGCTGGAGAGGGTCCAGCAGAGGGCTACAAAGACAATTAGGGGATTGGAACATCTTGCATATGAGGAAAGGCTGAGGGATTTGGGCCTCTTTAGTCTGGAGAAAAGAAGATTGAGGGGGGATCTTATTAATGCTTTCAAATACTTGAAGGGAGGATGCCAGGGGGATGGGAGCAGTCTTTTTT
>VZSZ01006505.1:44950-56078 GCA_013398815.1 Ibidorhyncha struthersii | reverse complement strand
AAATGTAAGGATGGAGATAATTGTTATTGCCTCAGCTTCTTATGGTATTGGGATAGATGGATTGGAAATGGGTTATCTTTCTCCTTGGTAATAAAGTGGGTACACACACACAGCACAAAGAGGAAAGTTAAATTGTAGCCAAACAGCATTACATCAGCAGAGCTGCAGACAGTCTGCTGGGAACTCATTGCAGGTGTGATGCTGTGCTCGGGGATTAACCTGTTAGCAGCTGTTTTCTCCAAAAGTAAGAAAATAAACCTCGCAATTTAATAACCAGAGAATAAAATTGAAGGAACTATTCCAAATGTCAGATGGCTATTAAACATTTCTGCTTTTTTTTTTTTTTTTTTAATTTGTTATGCAATGCTTTACCTCTCAATTTATGTGCCCATGTAAGGAACAGGATATTACTTCCCCTTTCATAAGTAGGTGTGCACGGCTAAATTAATCTGTGACTGCAACTCCATTTTTTCAGAGTTCATCACTGAAAGATCAGTATTTATCATTCTATATAAAGTCCTTAAACTAAAGGGTTTCAACTATCAGTAAATTTCTGTTATTTAGATGACTACTTCTAGGCAGGTTGAATAGTAAAATAAAGGTACTCTTCATATAAAATTTACTCATATAATGCTTGTGGTTCAAGTCAGTGTGTGCATGAAAGAGTAACTATGAAAGAGGAGAAGAGAGATCATGTTTGATATAGTTTTAATAGATTTATATCAATGTTTTTGGTAGAAAATACTGAGAGTTAAAAGAAAAAATTAAATAACTTCTTCCTCCTCTCCTTCCCCAATCCCAAGAAAAACTCAGTTGAAAACTGCTGGAGGGGGAGGGAAACTGCAGCTTAAAAGGTTTTCAATCACAAAATGGAAAATTTCACCTTTTCTCTTTCCTTTGCAGACCTGGAAAAAAGAAACATACATTAAAACAAAATTTTTTCATCACAGAAATGATGAAATTACCTAAAATGTTGATAGCAACGCCTGTATATTCTGTACCTGTATGTGCACATCCATGTATGCTGTCTTTCTTTCACCTCTTTTGGACTGTAATGCTTGAGTTTAGGATCACTTGAGCATTTGTAGATGTCTCTTTAAATGATAAAGGTACTTCCCCATTCAATGTCTTGTACTTTATTCCCATTAATTTGCAGATCAGGATGAAATATACTCCAATTACATGCTCAGTAAGTTTTTTTGTTTGTTTCCTTATTATGGTAATAATAACAACAAAATGGCATTCCACATTGTACAGTTCTCGTTTGTAAACCCATTCATATTTAAAGAACAATTTTTCATTCCAAAGCTGATCAACAATTTTCACTTGGGTCCTACCCTCCCATTTAGGCCAATATTTAGAACATGTTTCTACACTGAAGTATTCCCGCTAGAAAACTTGCAAGTCTAAAAGTGTGCAATTTATTTCAGTTTAACTAGGCCATAACAATGCTCTCAAGTGGATACATATCTGTTAATCTCTAGTTGTTCATCAGAGTGCTGTGTTTACAAACTGAGAGCTGAATTCCAGTCTAGTCTATTCTAGTTGTCTAGTATAGTTTCAGTGTGACATTCTTTAACCACTTTTCAGGGAGAATAGGAACACATCCAAAATTTTGTCCTGTGGCATGAAACATTCTGTGAACACCCTGTGGTGCACTCTAAAGAAGAAAAAAACACTCAGAGGCCGGCTGAAATAATTCAGATGAGTTTGCAGACTTCTGTAGGAGGGACAGAACAGTAGACATGCATCCATCATGTCTTGGGCAAGATCAAAGCTGGAAAAAGGCATCTCTCAGCCAAGAATGATGACAGACACTGGTGTTTCAAACCTGAATGATGATGATAGATGGCGATGTCTCATGGCTATAGAACGTGTATTAGATGTATATAGTAAGGGGTACTATGATACATTTTAGAAGCACGTTTGCATGTTCCAAGTGCAAGCCTTTCCAGTGCTCTGGGCAACACAAACAAGATGCTAAAGGGTTATGCTGGGAGTTTGAATTTGTGCTGGTTTCAGAGTCACTGTGTTTAGGGAATAAGGTCTCAGGAGTGGCTCACACGCAAAACAGCTCCCGCTCAGGGAATCTGTCTTGGCTAAAGCTCACTGTCTTTTCTTGTTTATGTAGAAATTGACATAGTCTGTTTGGCATTTTCCATTTCTCTCCGCTTTTTATGATTGTGCTGTTGCCCTCTGATTTTCACTAAAATGCTATCCAGCTTTGCCTGTTATTACCTGTACTCGTAACTTCTTAGGTCTCCGGACTGTTTTTCAGTTACTGAGTTCATTCTACTGACATTGTCTACTTCTCCTTCTGTATTTTATAATCCTATTACCTTTTAGCAGTAAAGTGGGCTGCCTAGAACTTTTCTGCCATCTTCATAGATCGTTTTGACCTAAATGTTCACATTCTTAACCACTTCTTTTTTTCTCCATGACTTCTCCAAATTGCCCAGTAGAAAACTGGGGGCATTTTTGCTTTCCCAGTGAGCACCTATCAATCTTATTCTCATCTCTTCAGATCTGGCTGAAGCTAATGCAAAATTTTTCAGACTTTTCAGAGGTTTAATGATTTGCCTAGGTAGCCAACATATGATCATCTTTTGACTGGCCTGAAAACGCCCCAGTGCATTGCAGCCTCCTGCAGTGCTGAACGAGCCAGGTACATCCCCATGTTTCAGAGATTTCAAAGGAAAGTTAATGGTTGATGGTAACACAGCAGGAGTGGCAAAGGAACTGTGAACCTTTCTATAAATACTGAGGCAAAGACACAGACAAACAGTTGAAGCACTAACAGTGTTGGAAACAAAAAGGTTCTTTAACAGATCCTGAGTCATCCATTATTTCTGCATGTTTTGTGTTACGGCCCTCTGCACCCTACATATCAACAGCAAGATGACCCCATCACAGAGATGGAAGGCAGAGTTTAAGGGCCATTGAACACTGTGATTTTTCCCACTGTATCACAATTACTGAAAAACCGTGCTAAATAACATGATGTTGGGTTGCTGTGAAAATTCACACTATTTGTGTTCTAGCCACATTTCTTGCTGTCATTCTCATTTGGTGCTAATGATTTAGCAGCCTGTTTGGTGTGTGCTACCCATTTGTGTACAGTGAGGGCCAGATTTACAGACCAAAGATTCCTACCATGCACCAATGTACTTCATTCTCCTTTGCATTGCACTAGATGTGGGCCCAAAGCAACTCCACTGACACAAGCTTCCTTGAATGCCTGGAAACAATATCCAGAACCAAATATGAACTTCATGGTTGACTGACCATGCACTGAATTAAGCCTGTGTATCTAAATGTGATAGATGCTATCTTGGCCAAGACACTGAGGTCTGAACCAGGAACTTCCAGTTCCCAATAAAAGCACAAGATGTTGCAGCTTAAGCAAAAAAAAACTTTTTTTTTTTTTTTTCTATATTGTGTCTTGTAACACACTGCTGGGTGGCAGACACTTCCAAAATTAAATGCCAGTAAACTCAGGTTTATCTGTGTTTTATCTTGATTTCACAAGCATTTTAACTTGTGTATCATCTAAAAATCATATTAGACTGTACAGCAGAAAATACTGCAGAACTTCTCACTGTTTCAAGTCTTAACTAAGGCTGGATGTGGCAGAAGATTCCCCAGTTCTCCCCATACATTGGCCAGGCACGCATGTAAATCTTTGAAAGTGGCTGCTACGGAAATTAGGATTTTTAAATTCTTACATAGCAGGATGTTCTGAAGGAAAAGCCTAGGTACCTCTTCATCAATGGTGTAAAAACAAAAAGAGAATCAAAAACCATTTATGAGATGTAAATGGATTTATAAGAACAGAAAATAGTATTATCATGATCTGGTTTAACCAATGAATTTCACTCATTAGCTTGTACAGCAAATACTTATCTGGTGGATGAATTATAGCATGTCCTTCATAGGGTGGAGGGAAATGAAATCTTGATGAAATGACATTATATAATTATGTGTGTTATATATGAGTCCATTATTACTCAAAGTTATTCTAGTTTTATTGTTACAAATGTACTTTATGGCAAGGAGGTCTTTGAGCCCTGAAACTTTTTATGCTATGTTTTCTAGCTCACAGCAGCCTCTGTGAGAAATTTTCCATATGTATTGACTACAATCAAATCACCTCTTAGCCTGCTCTTCAATAAGCTAGGTAGACAGAGCAGCCTATAAGCTGTGTTTAGAAGGCATGACTTATCCTTTTAGCCCTTTTTTTGAACCCTTTCCAATTTTCTTTCCATCTGTATAGCAGCAATAATAATTTGCTTTCCCTATCACATAAGATCAGGCCCTATTATTTCCCCCTAATTGCTAATCTCTAGGATTATGTTCAAACGGAAACATGAAATAAGTATATTGTTATTGACAAGCATTAAAAAAAAAAGGCAAATATCCCATTTGGTAGATTTAATTCAGTCAGATATTTATTTTCCCTCTTAGAGAAACCTGGGGTGGGTGAGAAAGGAGAAGCTGTGAGGGTGGCATTGGTGGTGAAAAACTTTTGTCAGTGCCCTCTGGATGAGAACCAAATGTGCCCCAACAAGCATTGCTGTCTGGGCAGTTAAACTGATACGTCTCCTCCCATTCCAGTGCCATTTGTTGTGACTCAGCAGGCACTTTGGGGACTCTTTACAGCCAGCATGCAGGTGTAGGACATTACACGAATGAAGTGAGGACAGTTTGCGTGATGATCGCAGCTGCAACAGTGACAGTCATTGACCCTGGTTGTTGAGAGTTATTTGCTTTGCATTAATCTGTAAAGCACTTCAGCTATTTATTTTTCTCCACTTTGCAATCCAAAGACATTAACACCAGTTTTGGAATGATTGCCAGAATAGGCTATTTCACTTGTCTTTTCCACCTTCTTGCTGGGATATTATTCTAAGTTAAATATATCTCTTGCTACAAGCCGCATGGAAGGGGCAGTGTCGTGGCTCTGCTGCAGGAGTGGGCCAGCAACCAGCTGCAATTTGAAAGCTGCTCATGACACAGACTTCTGCCAGCACAGCTCTGGCAGTGAAGGAGTGTCAGAGATGCTGTTTTACTGGGAAAGGGGGAAAGGAAGAGAGATATAATTTTATCAGTATAAAGTGCTTCGCCTTTGGGGCTTCATCCTCTTACAGTGCTGCATGGACCATTTTCACCAGTAGAGGTAGATCTAAACTGGGCCAGTCAAACATTATGCAAGGAAAATACCCCTGATGAGGTATAGACAGAAAGTCACAAATTGAAACTGGGGCTAAGTTTGCTGCACTCTTGTGATGAGGCTGGCAGTGACCTTTCCTTGCTAGGAAAGGTCAATGTGGTACTCAAGTTTTTGGTGCATTCGTGTTACAGGTATCTCTCGGTTGGTCTTCAGGGCCCTGAATGTATTGAACCATCATTTGTTTCTATTCTTAAGAGCTCCAGATTAACTTCAGGTGTCTAAACAAGTTTATGGTGAAAAACACTAAAATAAACAAAAAAAAACCTCAAACAAACAAAAACCAAACCAACAAACCAACAAAAAAACCCCACGCAAAACTCCGATCCCCCCAACCCCCCAAACTGTTTAAAATTTCTTCTTTACTGGTACAACAATTAAGATACATCTTTTTTTTTTCAGAAGCTTCAAAATGAAGTTAAGCTTGGCTATTAGTACTTCTTTTTAAGAAAGGAGAAAACTAACAAATATTAGATCTTATATATACACAGAGTGACTTTCCTCGTAGAATTCAAGTTATTTTGCATGGTTTGGTAAGTATTCTATCAGCACGAAAAATGAAAGAAAAGTCAGAAATGTGGAATGGTTTGAATGAGTTTATACAGCTAGTCACAAAAAGAAGTCTTTCTGGCTTGAGCAATCCCAGTGAGAACAGGTCATGACTTTTCGACCACAAGCATCTTCTTTGGCTGGAAACCACCAATATCTCAAATAAACTTTTTTTTTTTTTTTTTTAATCACTGTATAATGGTGATTTTGTGAAATTTTCTCAGACTTAGGATACAATTGCTGGCTAGAAACAAGAAAGCAAGAAAGATAAAGGGCAAATTTGCCATTTGCATTAGCACAGTGTGAAAACAGTCTCACAAGCTAATGTATTCCCAGGGTCAATTTCCTCCTCTGCCTCCCCTCTTTTTTTTTTTTTTTAAAAAACGTGCTCTCGGGAAAAAAAAAAATCTTGTCCAAAGTAGAAATAAAAGAAAATAATGATCTTGTTTTCTGGGCAGAGTCATACAGAACTGCAGTTGTGTTAATTGGGAACCAGAGAAAAAAGAGACTGGTACAAAAGAAACCCTTCACAACTGCATCATCTGGACCTCCATGTTCTGAATTATTGGTAAAGAAGGAGAACAAAGCACAATTTTGCTAAAATCTCATGCAAATCTTCTAAAAATCTTCGACGAGCAATAATAAATTGCTGGCACTGGTATAGCTTCATGCATGCCATGTTTTCTACTGAACAGATGTAATAAGAGCAAGAAATGAACTTCACAGGAATGGTATTTCATATCTGCTCTTTTGTATCTTGCAATATCCTTTCTGATCAAGTGCCCTATCTCTGGAGCATGTATTGATTTTCACAGCTGAAATACAATGTCTCAGCATGCTAACCCCCATTCACACACACTTCCCTGTTCCAACACTTTCTGCCTGTCTTATAATTATAAAATGTTAAAGGAACAGCTGCACATTTTCTTTAAAGTGAAGACATTTGTTTTTTAAAAAAAACAACCTACAAAAAAAAAACAGCCTTCAAGGTTTTCAAGATCTTTGGTATATTCTGGATATAGACACAAACATTTTATACCTTTCTAGTGGGAATTTTTTCTCTCCTTTTAGAGGGACTCTTTTGAATATCTCTTACTTTTCATCTTTCAGATATTTTGTTTTCTTCTGCAATTCTGTATGTACTTGTTTGTTAATAAATGTACCATCCACGAATTTTTAGGGATGTGAAGTAGATAACTGTGTGCAATGTGAACTATACATACGTCTTCTACTTATGCCATTAAAGAAACTGACATAGGACATTCTCCTGTAGTGAGGCAGCTAATTTATGCCTGTAATGATAGAATTACTGTGTGAAGGAGTTATATGTTTTGAATTCATGTGCAGCTTTCAGCACTGTTTTTTCCACTGTAAGTAAATCTGTGGATGGCAGGAATGTTGCACATCTGTGTTAGGCCTATAACTCCTATTGATCTGCATGTTAATGACAAACTTCAGTGAGAAAGAATTTGACTTTCAGTGAGGTTAGTCTTTTACAATATCAGTGGCAGGTGGGAACGTTCAACACCGGATCCATTCAACCAACTCTCTTTAAAGACAATGAATAAAACACTTTTAACTTTAAAGGTGCTTCATCAGGCATCAATAATTAGGCATCCCACAGGATAAGGCTCATTGAATTAAATCCTGAATCACTTTAAACTGTGAATATTCAGTGGTGTTGTGTTTTCACCTATACTTTGTACTGGATGCTATTCTGCTCCCCATCATATCACTGTAAATCCAAAGGGACACCGTGGAAGTCACAACTGTTACTCTGTTTCTGGGTGAAAAAAAAAGTGACCCACACTTCATTATTATAGAACTAAGGTTGCCCAGTGGTACCTAATGGCCTTCCAGAATGTAGAGAGTGCCTAAAATTAATCTTCTGAAAACCAAGTAATGAAGCGTTAAGGTACATGCCAATCCGACCTTAATTCTTCCCTCCTTGAGCGATGACCCAATACACTCATAATACACAGACTTACTCTCTCCCTTTTTGGATAGTACAGAACATTCAGGGAACAGGGTATTCATAGGGGAGAATGGACTATGAAGACTTTCTGCTAAGAAAAACTGGCGCCTCTATGTGAGCACCAAAACCAATTTCTCTCCACTTGGCTTTAACCAAAGTTGCACACTCCCCAAGATACTTTAACAACTCCTCTTTGTGCTTGAGTCTGACATGGTGTGTCTATATGGCCCTCATGAAACCTATGCATGAATCCTGTTTCCCCTTTCACTGCTGACTTTCCCTGCAGGAAGGAGAGACTTGGATTTTTTGACTCTGGCATGACTCAGCAGACCACATCCTTTCAAGTAGAGATTTAGCATACTCATGGGGTGTAGGAAAAGCTGGGACTCACAGATCACCAGACTACAAAAGCAAATCTGCTTTGCTTCTCCAGCTAATCTCTCCTCCACTTAATACCGCTTTATTGAATTCAGCTGGAAAACAGATAATTCCCAGGGGCTGTTAACAGCACCCAGGAACTGCAGTTGTTTTTCACTGCTTTTTGGCCTAACTCTTCCTTTCTTCCTCCTCTTTTCCTATCCCCCTCCCTAGTCTTTCCCTCCTCTAATTTTAGAGCAGCCTTAATTCATCAAACCAACCTTATCCCAATATATTCTTCTCTATAACTGGTAAAAAAACAATGTTACTCCTTCCAAAAATGTTGTGAGATTTTCCTATTAAGGGACTGCATATTAGCAATGCTTGACCTTAAGCACATTCGGGCCCACTGTTCAGCAAACATGATTACATTATCCTCACTGTCTTTCATATTCCCCTCTAGTTAATCAGAGCTGGCGCTCTGTTATAATAATTCCCCATGTGGAAAAGGAGCAACATGTCCAGCAGCCTTTCTCACATATCTGCCTCAAGAATGTGTAATTTATTATCTTTCAGAAATGGTTAGAGTCCCTTCTAAATTAGTTCTATAAATTAGCAAGACACTTTTCCAAAAGTTTTTTTATTATTATTATTTTTTATTTTTTTTTTAATATAAGAAAAAGAACTCAACTCCTGTGAGACTGACAAGATCAAGGGAATAAGACGTCCATGTCTAGGGGTCTCTAAAAGCAGTTTAAGAGCAGTTAAGAGAAATGGCTGTAAGGAATATCTTGGGTAGAAGTGACTGTGCCTTATGGAGAAATGTGGCCCAAATGACTTCATGTGCTTCCTTTCAGTCTTATTCTAACATACCTATGGGTGGTTCTTAGACTTTTACCAGGAACACATTCAAAATTTTAGTTTATAAGGTCACCTTGGGGCTTAAGCAAAGCAGAAACTTTTCTGGATAATAAAATGCAAAGAGTGGTAGAAAAAACATGATCCCCCAGCTCTGTTTCTTCTTCTAGAGTGTGTGAATACAGTTCGATTTCAATGACATCAGCTTGCCTCTTGGAATCACGAAGCAGTTGCCACCACAAACTGTCAGCAAACCTGTTACTCAGTCTTGCTGTTTCTACATATGTTTTTACAAAGAGCTGAACATATCTTCTGAGAACTTCTCCGATATTTTTATTTTCTCCTAGGAGTAGGAGGAGCTATACTCCAGGTGAGATAAATGGAAAAGTAATCAGAAATGGAGCCATCATTTT
This sequence comes from Ibidorhyncha struthersii, assembly GCA_013398815.1. Classification (NCBI taxonomy): domain Eukaryota; kingdom Metazoa; phylum Chordata; class Aves; order Charadriiformes; family Charadriidae; genus Ibidorhyncha; species Ibidorhyncha struthersii. The sequence goes on along the minus strand of VZSZ01006505.1, from coordinate 46,699 downwards.
GAGTTTCAGCTATGTCAGGAAAAAAACACAAACCAACCCCCCAAAACCCTTTTCAGAAACAGATTATTTAAAATGTTAAGGCTGCAGTCCCACATCTAAAATACCAAATAATAGAGTACTGAAATGCTTTTCCAAAGGCACAGAAAATTTCAGCCTGACAAAGCATATGGATTTTATAAAGATACAAAGTCTGGTAAAAATGCCAGGGGGAATATGGATCTAAGAAGGAGAGGGGCTGTTCAACCACGTGTTTTCCACAATGGTGTGTGATGCTTTTAAGTTGAAAGTGAGTCTTAAATGCATATGCAGAAGATTTGAGTTTCCTCTAAACTAGCAAGAGACTAAGTTAAGTTCCTCATAGCTTGATTATTTTTGTATTCATTTTTATCATTCAGTTGCACATTTTATTTTCATCAGTTTGTACAAAGATATTTTGGAATCCCTTTAAATAGATTTTAATGGTCCTGCCTTACGTTGGTTTGAAACTCCTAGTGCATTGCAGGGTGCTGCCAGGTTTATTTCAGCTTGAATAGGGCAGATTCTATGACATCAAGAGAAATATTAAAATAGTTTACTTTTAAAACCTAGTAAGTTCAATAAGCAAAGCAAAAGTTTACAACCCACTCTTTATTTAATGATTTTTTAAACAAAACTATAAATACCTCCGGAGTTAGAGAAATACGCACATGAAACAAAGCTACTAATTCTCTAGCCCTGCTCCCTGTTTGTTTTCCAGTTATATCTGCCAGCTTTACTCAGAGAAAAAAAAAAAAAAAGAAAAAAGAAAAAGCTTTTTTATAAACTTCCTGTTGCAGAATCAATACAAGTCTGGACAAGAGTGCTGGATTCTTCTCTGCCTCATGCATCATCAACAAAATTGTCAGCAGCTAAGCTCTCTTTGCAAGATCCTCATTGCTGGTGATGGTGCAATGACAGACGAACACGGCTTGATTTTCATATCCCAACTTGCAGCTGTACTACTGGCAGTGAAGGGGAAAAAAATATCGTGTTTTGACATGAATCAGGCACATTTGATCTGAAAGTCACTGTGAGAGTCTAAAAATGGCATTTTCTAGACACTTTTCAGATACTTTTTTTTTCTTGAAAACTACAGTTTAAGAGAATTCATGCTTAAACTTTCTATGACGTCTGATAAAATTAACAATGATAGGTTGTTTTGGTTTTCATGTGTCTTTTCTTTTTTTTTTTACTTCCCCTGTTGGTATACTAGTACGATTTTATTATTATGTTTTTTATTATTAAGGGAACATTGCTGCTAAGGTGAACAACTCCCTCTTCCCTGACGTTAATTTCATCGCTTAATATGATTATTCCAAGAAATCAAATAGGAAGCTTATCTCTTTGAAAGTAGTTAGCTTTATATATATATATATAAACACACTGTAAGTACAGAAGTTATTAATTTGCTACAGTAAATAAAAAATTGATATGTTAGGATAAAAGTCAGGAAAAATCCTCTGCCAGCATGTTCATAATCTTATTATTAAACATTTGTGATATGTGATGGGGAATTATCCGTTAATCCAAAATATCCATGGAGTGTTCGAAATACCTGCTCTCCCCCAGATCAGATATATCCTTTCAAAGCAGGTCTTTGTTCTGAACGTAATTCATCATAGTTATCACATGTCACAAAGTGTTACACTGTGTCATTTTACATTGCGACGTGACATGACATGGTGTAATTAAGGGAACACAATGCAATAGCTCCTATTACAAAAAAAAAAA
>VZSZ01006504.1:27604-46677 GCA_013398815.1 Ibidorhyncha struthersii | reverse complement strand
TGGCTTCACATATAATTAAGGTGTAATTACTTCTATAAGCTCACTGTGATGAAGAAACCTTCGGGAAATAAAGTCACCTAGCAGGGAGCCATGGGGACCTCAGCTTCCCAGGTATAGCCATGGGAATTTCAACCTGGGGCACAGGAGCTCAGAGATTTACCTGTGCAATAGAACAAGTGCAGCAGAATTAGTGATGAAATGTTCCTGGTGCTAGACTTTGTGAAAGGTTGTAACACGACTCTCACATGTCGGAGAACTGAAAATAAATGCACTTCTTGACTCAGCTTTCAATGTAAATTAATGATTCTTCTCATGACTCCTGTCAAGTCCCGAGTGCTCTCTCCCTCTTGCAGAGTTTCAAATACCATCTGAGAATGTCATTTCCTGTCCCACTACTGCATCCCTAAAAACATCTACAAAAATAACACTCATTCTTCACATGGTGGCTACCCATAGCCTACTTGCTACATGGTGCAAGGTGTTAGTTTCACAGGAGTGTTAGGGTGTAAATGGTTTACTTAATCTTGCTTTGTTATCTGCTTGTTTCTTTTCCAATTCTTTAGCAAAGTTTTTCCAGAAGTTGTTATGGAGTATTTTTGTTGCAGGACACTATTGAATGCATAATGCCTTGTACCTTAATTAAAGAAGACCAGTCCCAGCAGGGGTGGTGGGCTGGTCAATCTCAAGAGGTCGCTTCTAACCTCAGCAACTCCGCAGCTCAGCCCAGCTCTGTGCCGCAACATGCTATTCATCACAGCTCAAACCCAGGCAATTCTCACTCACCCCACAACTAACTTACTCTTAAAATAAAAGACCATATATTTGCATACAAATGCACTTTTTCAAAGCCCATGTTATTACCCCTATAACTCTCTTATTTAAAAAAAAAAAAAAAAAAGTAGGGCATTGAGGGGGTAAACCCACCATTAACCCTGAGGTATGGCAGTTCCTGCTCCGGTTCAATTTACAGCTGAGAGATAGACCTCAGACACAAGGAGCTTCTACAGGGAGTCTTGTATCAAGTCTAGCAGCAGTGATACAACTGCTACTGAATCTCTCCTTGTTCATACCTTTTCGCTTCTCTACAGCATCTTCCAAACTCAGGTTCTTCCTTCTCTCTCTTTTTAAAATAAACAGTATGCAACAGAGGAGAAAACACACAGCAATTTGCCTGGAATTCAACTGGTAACACCTGCACGTTAATACACCACAGCTGAACCACTCGATCAACTACTGCTCCTACTGAGGGCAAATACTTACAGCTCAAGATTTATGCTACCCTAATGTCGTTTCTCTTTTCTATGTCATGTACATTATTTTTCTTTTTTTAAAGTATTTACTTTTTCTCAAAGTAAGATCCCAACTCTGATATAACTAGGTAAAAAAAAAAAAGAGAAAAACAACATTTTGAGGTTTAAGGCAGAGTGAACCTATAGTTAAAGTCTGAGTAATTCCCTCTCAAAAGCATCAGTACTGTGATTCAGGAAATTACCAACTTAAGAGAACTGGTTATGATTTAAGTTGCAGCAGTTGAGCTTTGTCCAGATACAGTCTAAGAAAAAAAGCAAGATAAAAAATGCAGGTCTCAAGGTAGGGTGCAGAAAACACTTCAGCTCTTCCCCTGCCCTAGAGCTCAGCCTACACCTCGTAGCAGGAGCTTGAGATCTCCAAAAATGGATGTGGAGTCAACCTGTCTTCAGAGTGGGCAGGTAAGACATACATCAAGCACCATCCTGAAAAGACATTAAAAACATAAAAGAACCAGACAAAAAAACACTATGGGGTATCCTTCTTACCCTGAAACACTCCTGACTCTCAAACATGCACTGCTAGTAGGCTTGAAAGGATAAAACGGACAAACTAACATAATAAAAAGTAGAGAGTCAAGGCATGTCTGATTTATTGCTCTCTATTTAAGTCATTGCATTAATTAGTCATACTCTTTAATTTCACCTATTCTGCCTTGGAACAGAAAAAGGATCACTAAACTGAATACTGCAGCGACCTGCCCTGGGGAAGGGATATGCTTTGGAAGAACCTAATTTTAGAAGGCAATGAAATCTTGTTGATTATGTTAATAACAATGCCCAAATGCTTACTTTGCAGTTCAAAAATGCTTGAGGGAGATCATGACTTATATGGAAACACTTTTGCTATTTTGGTGGGAAATTATTTGGTGCATTTCTTTTTTTCTCAGGAATCAAAAATGCCAAGCTGCTTTAGCAGCTAATAGCATAAAACGTTAATCTGATTCTGTATGAACATCCTTCTGGGCTCAAACATGGTCTTTACTAGTGATACTATCTTCTAGAAACCACTCCGTTAAGTTCAGTAACTGCCTGTCTTGAAAAACACATCAGCTGAAATTAAACTAAGTCAGGTTACATCAAGTAGTCTCTGGCTGGAAAAAGTGTGAGGTCAGACAGGAGTGGGCCTGCTCTTTGATGAGGGGTAATGGGATGATGGGGATAAATTTACATCATCTGAAGATCTGCCCTCACAGCTCCTCCTGACTTCATTAAGGAATATGAGGCATATCATCCCGGGGAGAAAATAAATGTTGAAGTAACAGAATGAGAAAATAAAATAATTGGGTTTGAGCTCCAAACCATGTCACTACAAAGAGAGGGCAACCTGAACGAGTTCTGATTAGAAACTCCGCAGGGTAGCTTTAAATCCAAACGTAATCTGAGAGTTGCCTGGAGTTGTACTCCATCTCTGACATGCTTTCCTCTTTTTAGCTGTTTTATCAGTCTAACTTACTAACACCCAGGTATAGGAATTTTTTCTAAGACAGTTAAAATCTCTCCATAATACTCCCTTCCACCTTTAAATGACTGAGCTCTACTATCAGCGATAACTTGAGCTTAATGAGAATTTTATGCCTGGAAATTAAATACAAATTTCTTAACGGTTAGCAAATACTGCAGGGCTGTTTCATGTGAAGATGCTGGGCAATCAGCAGTGTACAATCTCAAAATATGTTTTCCTTTATGTCTACTTAAATAAAAAATATTTCCACTTGGTTTTATGTTATTCTTCCCCTCCCCATTTTTGACTAGTTCTCATGGTAACCTAAAATGACCATCAAAGAGAAATGTATACTGGAAGGATTTTTTTTTAGCTTAACACAGTTGAGAGAACTGTGTTGTAAGCTACAGCATTATTCTTTACAGGTACACATGGAAAGCTGATCCACAGTTCCTAAGAGGAATGTATGAGCTGATCCTTGTCTGGAAAACAGGTGCAAAATTCTGTGGGTGTCCAGGTAGTTTATCACCATCATTCCTAGAAGGAAAAGAAGTAATCCACTGCTAGACATCCAAGAAATATCTAATAATGTTAATCAAATTATATATTGTTAGGTTTGCCCAAAACAATTTAGAGAAAACTGACCAAAAATTCAGTCAGGCAACCCAGTTACTGCAGCAGTTAAGTAAAAGACAGTCTAGCTGCCTCAGGATTTTCAATTCTTTAGCAATCAAGGAGGCTAACCTGTCTTGAAAGTTTATGAGAGTCCATGAGTTGAAGCAATTTGAAATTGCCCAAGAAGAACAGATGAGTGTGGTTACCATTTCTATAGTAACACATATTAAGAGCTAAAGATAATCATACAGAAAGGGTGTGTTGTCATTTTGATGCTATCAGTCACATGGGCAAGNTAATAATATGATGCATGTTTCAAAGACACATTGAAGGAGACAAACTGTTGGCATGATAACCTTGAACTTGCTGTGGAAAGCAGTAACTCAATGCTCCCCAAATTAAGAAAATTAATTTCTGAGCAAAAGAACAGAGTTACACAAGAACACAGAAAATAGGCAGAAAACAGGGTAGAACTTAGGGCTAAATGAATCTTTCAGAGAGGTAAAAAAAAAATTGGTAATGATTTGATTTCTTATTCCTTCTCCTCCCAGTCCTATGTTTTCCCTATTCTTTCAGTATACAATAGTTTTCCTAAAAAACATAAAAATTAAAAAATTAATATACACTGGAGTCTTCAACATATTTAGACAGCATAGAATTATTTTCCAGTTACTATCCTAGGACTTGCAACATGACATAGTCAGATAGATCCTAACTCTTGCTAAAGACAAGTCTATTCAAAGCTATCAAAGATGCAAAAGAAATGATGGTGGTTTCTAAAGATCAGATTCTAAAGATTTTCTGCATTTGCCAAAGCAGAAGTGTGTGGCAGGCACATACAAAGTAGCTTGTGTATCTTTAGTATTCAGTTCTGACATACTTGATCACCTTATTTTTTGAAGGTTTTGAAAGATGGGATGGAGGCTAGGGTGTTGGGGTGGTTCTGTTCAGGCAGAAATCACCTCCGAAGCCTGCTACTAGATCTTGAAACATGAGCTAGTGTGGTGTCAAAATGGCAGCAGTACCCCAGACAATTTTAACAGTCTTAGCTTTTGAACTCCAGTAAAGTGGAACTTGAATGGTTTTAAAAAGAACCAGAAGTTAAGATGCACTGGTATGGCACCAGAGCTGCTTTCAACACAAACATTTAAGGCAAGAAATATAGCTGATTACGAGATAACGTAAGAACAGAACAACAGAAAAGAGTCTGTTTGAAAAGACCTTCCACTAAAGTAGACGGTAAAATCTCTATTGATTTTTGAAGTGAAAAAAATAGAGCACAGTTGAGTCCTTCTGAAAATCCTACCCAAGGTGTCACTTAAAAATGCTGTGCAGCTGTTTGAAATAAAGTCTGATCAGTAATATATCCTTTCATTTCTTAAAATGGGTGTTCAAGCATTTCTTCACTGATCAGTAATCTATTTACTGCATGTTCCTTCCTACCTATTTTTTCAGTCCATAGTATTTACTTTATAAATAAACCAGTAAGAACTGGAAAGAGGACATAATTTTTATGACCCAAATGTTTCATGCTGCAACCACAAAGCTAAGCACCTAAAATGTCCATCTGGTTTCCAGAGATCTGTGTCCTCCTTGAACCCCTGCAGTTCTCAGAACAACCAGTTCATTCCCTCAAAATATCCTTTACTTCTACTTGTGATGATGCCTCTTCTCACGTGCCAGTCCCTTGCCTACTATTATTATGACATAAACTGAAAACAAAATTATATGATATTTTAAGAAAATTATAACTGAAATGTTAAATGAGTCAAGAGAAATTAAGTTTCAAACTTGGAAGCTTCTTTTCTCATGATTCATAAGAAGATTTAGAGTAAGGTTGTCTCTTTGTGTGAATATTCATACAGTCACTAAAAATTATAAACCCATTAGCTGCATTAGACAAGGATTTTTCTTCTCAATCTGTACTTTAAAACTCCTGTCCCTTGATGTTACTTCCCTCCCTAAAACTAAAGAGAGGAAAAATGGCAGCTTGTTGTACTACTAATAGTTTGGGAGGTTTATTTGGGGGGATTAACTGCTGACTCTTTTACATGCCAGATTAGCTGCCGCTTTGGCAGCAGTGACTACCCTGTATATAGCACTGACTGAAAGCTCTAGCGTGTAGAACAACTGGGTCCATGCTGAACAATTCTCACCACAACTGAAAATGTGGGTTACTCAATGGCTGTCCTATGAAAGTAGCAAATTCCAAACACAAAATCCTCCTTTCGGTTACAGATTCATATGCTGTGAATGATGTTCACTGATCTAATAGAACCATTATATCAAATGGAGAAAAAGCACCACAGTTTCACCACCCACACTTAAACCTCTTGTTGGCAGGACATTTCATGACAGCAAGGCCATCTTTGGGCATGGTGAGGGTGATGTGGAGTTTCTCTGTAGGGAACAGAGGACAGAAATTTGCCCTTTTTCATGTAATTTGCCCTTTTCAGCCAACGGCATCCTGGCTTGTATTAGAAATAGCGTGGCCAGCAGAAGTAGAGAGGTGATTGTGCCCCTGTACTCAGCACTGGTGAGGCCACACCTCGAGTATTGTGTCCAGTTTTGGGCACCGCAATACAAGAGAGATATCGAGGTGCTGGAGCGAGTGCAGAGGAGGGCAACGAAACTGGTGAAGGGCCTAGCAGACAAATCATATGAAGAGAGGTTGAAGGAGCTGCGACTGTTTAGTTTGAGAAAGAGGAGGCTGAGGGGAGACCTCATCACTCTCTACAACTATTTGAAAGGACACTGTAGAGAGGTTGGTGCTGGTCTCTTCTCACCGGTAATTAATGACAGAACAAGAGGGAATGGCTTCAAGCTCCAACAGGGTAGGTTTAGACTGAACATTAGGAAAGAATTTTTCACAGAAAGGGTGGTTGGGCATTGGAATAGACTGCCCAGGGAGGTGGTTAAGTCACCATCCCTGGATGTGTTTAAGAGACGTTTAGATGTGGTGTTGGCGGATATGGTGTAGGGGAGAACTTTGTAGAGTAGGGTAGATAGTTGGACTCGATGATCCCAAGGGTCTCTTCCAACCTAGACAATTCTATGATTCTATGTACATCCACAAACTTTCTGAAGCCATCAGCCAGTGCTTCTAGAAGTTCTGCCTGTACTGCTGGCACTGACCACTACAGAGATGATCCTAGTTGCTTGATATGCAGCTCTTCAAATTCATATATTTCTTTTTCATATCAGGAAGCATAGCAAGCCCATTAGCTAAAATAAGTGACTCCTGCTTCTCTGCCAAAAACTTTGCTCATTGTAAAGACCTTAACTTTAAACCTAAGCTTCTGAATCTTTTGGAAATGGCCTTTTTTTTTAAACTCCAACCTTCAGCCGATTTCACAAGAAATCAGGCACAGAAGCTGCTTTCAAAATAGCTCTTGCTATCCATTAGGCTGGACCAGAGAGGACATATTCCCATGCTGCCAAAGAGAGTGGGTGAGGAAGATTATTGCCAGGCGTTGTCATAGGAGAGAAATGGTCTTGTTTTCTGCCTGAAGGGAAAGGGGAGAAGAAGCTGGAGAGATGGAAGGGAAAGGAGAGATGAGGAGGAGGAGGTGACTGCTCCAGCCCAAGCAGTCCTCCCAGCACTCAAATATGCAGATGCATCCAAGTTGTTGCTTGGTAGTGAGAAGTAGGGAAAACACCAGCATAAAGGCTGCTGATGGAAAGACAAGGGTGCAAAGAAAAAGGCCTCCAGCATGCTGCTGAATGTCTCCGTATCCTGAACTGAATCCAGAGGTACTAAAAGAAAGATTTCCATGTCTTTTCACTGACTCAGGCTTCAAGATGAAGTGTATCATATGACATTAAAGATTCACGCAATTAGACTTTTCATTTTCATTTCACCATCTGCCAAAACCACAAGCCTGCCTTTGAAACATATTAAAATGATACTGGCCTATTACTGCCTGTTTTCCCTCATGGTCATTTTGACTTAGGAAAAAATTTAGCCAGCAACACAATCCATGACTTTGCTGTGTTGCTGGACAAGACAGGTGTACAGCTAGCCTTGGACTACAAAGACAGAGAAAGAGATATGATATCTCAGAAAATGGAATGAGAAACTGAAAAACTCCACATCTGTTTCTGCTGTTTCAAGAGAACCTTTAAGGTTTTCCTGTAAGATGAGTGACAATTACAAGAAATAAAACTGGCTGTCTTACACAATGTTCTTGCTCTGAGCTCATATGATGTTCACTTGTCAGCACATAGCTGACTCATCTGCAAAAGGCTTTAAGATGCAGTGGTGAATAAAGCACTGTAGAAATGGAAAATGTTAATTTAATGCTATGCAAAGTTCTGCTAGGAGTAGTTCTAGCTGCTGAAGAAGAGGCGGAATGAGAAAATAATCAACAGAAAAATAGCCAGTTGCTAACCTGTGTGAAGATTTTACCTCAGAAAAGGTTACATGGAAGGGGGGTTCACTATGTTAAATTTTCCCTGTGGGCCAGTTCTGGCCTTCAGAGTGTTTTTTACTTTATTTGTTAGAGAATAAAGAGATTTGGAAACATACTCAAGCAATTTGTTTAATTGACAGTTCAGCCAAACTACTGTCAACCAATTGCAGAATGAATTCCCAGTTTAATCTTTTGCTTAAGTACTTGTGCTCTAATAAATCATTTAAAATAGCTGCCTTTTGTGAATGCTTGAAAAAAGAAATGGTGATGCAGCACAAGGCATGTGTCTGAAATGGAAGGGTAAGGAGACAGGTATATGTAAGTAAACTGAACAACACCTTATTCATTGTCCTGATTCTGAGGAACTTAAGAAGCTGTCTCTTAAGTTCCCCTTCAGAAGTGGGCTGTGTGTGTACGTAGGAGAGGGAGGAACCTAATTCACACTGACATTCAGTACTGGGGTTTCAAGACACTGGGTATCTTTACTTCCAATTTCTCCTTTTGTTTTTTATTTTATTTTTTGCTCTGGAACCCAAGGCATTAAGTAATACTTCTTAAAAATCAGCTTATCTTCAGAGTTATCCTGTCAAAAGGAAAAATTAATTAAAAAAACCCTTATAGTAGTCATCTTCTTGCATTCCATGGCAAGAACAGACAAGGGGAAAGAAAGAAACAGATACAGTCAAACTTTGAAATAAACAAAGAAATCGGATTTAGAAAAGGAAATTAAATCCATTTAAAACAACCATTTGGAAGAATGAACAAGCAAAATAATTTTGTGAAGCAAAATTTTAAAAGTTTATCACTGAAAATTTTAATCAAAACCATTCTCTATCTCAAAATGCCATTTCATAAAATCTCATTGCAAGGGGAAACAATTCCAAGCAGTTCTCCTTTTTAAAATACTTTTAATGAACATTACCACCATTTTGGTGATCCTGTGAACCAGACAGCATCACATGTGCAATTACATGTTCTACTACTTGCAATAATTATTTTTTTTGTCTAGTCTAGCATCATGCAAGCTACGTGAACGAAATGTTCCACTGAAATTGTTTTTTCTTTGATCAGACATTTTAAACATGCTCCTGGCAACTGCCATCATTTTTCCTGTCACCTTCCTATTACTTTAGAACAGGGATTCTTTCTTTTGCAATCTGCTCCTTCCTCCCTTCCCTGAGCAGGCAGACATGCAACGGCAGTGAGAAACCTGCAGCAATGGAGCTATATGTGGCCCCTTCCCCCACTACATAGACCGGGGGAACTTGTACTCTGGGCAACAAGTCCAAGGTGGTGTGAGCTATATGAGGCTAGCATCCATCTCCCAAAGCATACTTTATTTTGAAGAACTACACTGCTGTTGGCCCCAGCTGAACCACCTTTCACATTAACCTCATGACTTTCCCACTCCAGAAGTGTTTTGACCAGACTAGAAAGCGAGCCCTTGCTCTGAAAAATGCATTTATCCTGAAAGAACTGATGCCATTTTCCCTTCTGCTTCCTGCATGAACTACTGTTGTAGTTTCTTTACTCCGCATAGTTTTGTGCATTCCTCATAGTTTTTGCATTCCTCATTACTTTTGTGTCTTCCTCATGAGTAGCTTCTGCTCTGCTCTCCTGCAATGGGGCTTCAGCCACTTCAATGTGGCATGGGGATTGTTTTTCCCATGAGTTATCCCAGAGATGCTGAGCTTGCTGCTCCTAGATAAGTTGCTGGTTCAAGTAAGAAACTGAGACCATTCCATGGACCAACCAGGCTTTTTTTGGATGGAGACACCACAGGGTTTTTTTGTCAGCCACAAACCAGACCACTCTGAGTCCCTCTGCCAGTCAACAAGCTACTGTAAGATAGTAGGACACCCATTCATACTCTTCCACAGGCTAATCAAAGCTTACAGAAAGGTATGTCAAATAAACAGATGATGCACTTTTACATTCTTAGTGCAACTGAGTGAAGAAAGCAGAGACAGATCTTAAAACAAACATGAAGCCCAGTAGCTGCCAGATAGGATGGGAGATGGAAGCAAAACATCACTTCGTTGCTGCTGTGGCCTGTACAAGTAAACATCCTTCTGAAAACAGCTAGGAGTATCTACCTCTACTAGTTCTGGTGGGGACTGAACTGGGGCCATGTGAGAAAGAGAAGTGTGCACAAATGAAATGCAGAGCAAGATGCATGAGATTTTTATTCCATATGGTATAGAAATACCCATCTTAGCTTCATGCTACCTGTTCTTACACTGTTAGATGAAAAGCTTATTTTAAGATCCTAGCTGTCCTGTTTTCTAACTACAGTCCAAAGAGAGAGACTTAGCAATTCCAGAGGGCAGTTCAGACCTCAGAAGGGCGTGAGGAATCCTCTGGAGAGGTCTCTCTTCACTTTGTCCATGGTGTAAGCCTAGGGCAGCTGCACTACCGATGTAGGTGCTTCATCAAAGGGTCTAGCCTTTGGTTAGGCGGACACTGGCCAACTAAGAGGTCTGCAGGGCAGATGGTCAACCCCATTGTAAGTGACACAGAACTGATATTTAATTGTCCCCATCTCGTGCAACCCAGTAGCGCAATAAGCCAAGTGGGGCAACATGTGTGTTCTCTGTTCTCACCTTCAACGTCTTGACCCTTGTCATTCAACTCACAAGGCTACATGGCATCCTGAGGAAGGCAGAAAATACCAGGGCCCCGCACTGTGCAGCAGGTGGCATCTGCCATGTAATCCCCAGCTTTGCTTTTTGCCAACACAGCTGATGCTGCTGGGCAGAGCATGATTAGCATTTTCACCAGAGCAGACCATCTGGAAATACAATCAGAGTCCACACCCTCTGGGGATTACTGAACCAGGCAGAGCATGAAAGGAAGATTTGTGTCCCCAGCTACTTGGTTCTGCCACGACCTTAGCTGTGCGCAGCAATGATTTCGACCCTCTAATGCAACTGAATAAAGTACAGTTACTTTCTCAGGCACCAGTTTAGCCTGCTGTCATCAAAGAACAAACTTTGAACAGTAGCAGGTGTTGAGGCAATATAAGGCCTTGATCATTCTTTGGATATACAGAGTTGCCACAATACCTTGTTTAACATTATTTACAGATAAATTCTCATATGCTTCTCACCTGAATTATTATATATTGAACAGGCTGATTCAGTCTTGGCTGGGCTGTGAAAGCACAAAAGCAAAATTACTCCTATACTGGTGGCCCCAGTTGTATGCTGGGAGCTAATCTTCTTAAATCAGTAGTTATGTGTAAAAACAAAACCACAGACTTGGCACTCATTCCATTTCACTGAGGTCCAGGAGCCAATCCAATACATAAAGCAGATGCTTAAACCTTGAAGAGATCATAACTTCTGGTAAAGTATAAAAGTATAATTCATAAGTAAATGAACTATATTAAGCTAACAGTTCTGAGGAAACCCTCCCCTCTATACCTCCGAAGCAATTAAATTTTCTACTCATTGAAAAAAGAAGAAAAAGAGACAAACAACAAAAAAGTCAACCAGGCTATATGTTACAGCTTTGTTTTCAAAGCCAAGCATCTTGTTCCACAAAGATTTCAAAGATAAGCATTGCACAAATCCTTGCTAGCATGGAGTAAAGCAAAGTTCATGCTAGGTTATAGCTACTTTTGCATTCAAAACCTCTTGGTAATTTAAACATCATCTGAGAAGGGTTCAGGAAGGGGAACAACTTCATTGTCAAACAGGGGAAACAATGAAAAGTTCTCCTTTAACCAATTATTGCTAAGAAAACAAGGAAGATGAAGAATTGTTTACATTTGGACAGGGTTGTATTATTTGTACGATTTGAGTTATTCTCATTAAATGACTGCAAAGTGCCCAGGAATGGGGAATGTATTATAAATTCACCTTATAATTTTACCCACTGGTGAAAGAACTGCAGGGCTATTTTTAAGTACTTGAATAAAATAAATACTCACATACCAGACTGAGATTTTCACGACCTGTAACAAATTCCCTCCCAAAAACTGAAATGCAAGCTCGTCATTGTCCTCTTAGCTTTGCAAATCATCCCCACAGAACATCCCTAAATATGTATGCAGAATTATCAGATTAAAACAGAATCAACGAAAGGAGGAAATGGAAGAGGAATCCACTGTACTTGTTATACTTGTGTAGCATGTGGATGCCACACTGAGAATGGTGGGTTGATTAAAAGAGAGTTCTTACTTTTTTTTTACTGATTTCTTCTTTTATGGCATGTTCTTCTTAATTTCTCTTGCTGTCATTTGTAGTCGACTATATCTCCCTTGTAGCCCTTTTTATCAGTGAACTTTAGTGGAATAGGTCTCCACAAATGCTGTCTCACTAGTATTTAAAGTGACCTACACTGGAAGCAAATGACCTATTTGTTTGTACCCTCACTCCTGTTCTGCTGATGCATACATCTATCCATCCTGGAGCCTGCATAGATGTGAAAATGTTAGACATGGTAAGTCCACCTGGTAATTTATCAAGTAAATTTTCATTGTCCTTCTACAACTGAAACAGTGTATACATAGGTAAGCACTTGTAAATACATCTCTTGTCTAGTCACGGTGACTTTAATCTGTGACTAAATGCAGGCAGTTTGTCTGGAAGGAACAGACTAAAGCTAAAGCTATGTAATCACAGTCTGATAGCTTACAAATAGCAATATTGTGTATTATAGCAAATACATTGGAAGTAAAGACAAAGCAAAGAAGCTGGACTGCACAAATAAATAACAATGATGTGTATAATCCACTTCATCCAGGCTATCTATCAGCACGGACATTAAACATACAGTTTAACTTCTTGCTGTTTCTTATCTAGTACAAAGGTATATATTGTTATCAGCTCCCTAACAAGAAAAAGGTCATGTCATATAACACAGCAGATAACACAGCAGTACTTCTATCAGGATGACAGCAGACTGGATTCAAGACCATGACCAGACACCCTTGGCATTGGAGCCATCCATGACAGCGTTGGAGCTATCAGAGAAGAAAAGTGTAGATACCAGACTCATCTCAGCTTTCTAAAGCATTTGATCAATGGATTGGTCAGAAAGTGAGTCACTTTCTAGTCCCCAGGAATCCCAGCAACAGCTATTAATGCTGTGAGGGCCACATATGTAGATAAATAGAGCCAAGACTTGTAAGGGAGATCTACCACATCACAGAGAGGTCCAACACTACACTGCTGTGAAAGATAGCTTGATGTCAAATGCCTACAAAATGTCAACTTCTGTTGACAATCTTGTGCTGCAGACCTAAAAAGATACACTGTGAGAAAGTGATAATGTGAGTAAAAAAAGATCCGTTCACTTTCTCAGCCATTAGCAGGAGGGAGTGCAGCCTGTTTAAGAAAAACACAGTGAGGTTTTCCAGCACATTTCCTGCAGCAGAAACATCCTTTCTGACTGAAATGTGCACCTTAAACTACATTTCTGAACTCAGGCCTTCAAGCTATTCCAGTAAGCACCTTTTTTAACACACTGTAAAATCTGTATCTTCTCTTTTATAAAGCTTTCTGTGTCTGATGGCAACGTTCTCCCGCAAGATCTTTCCCATCTACCTGAAGACAGGGGCTGCCATTGTCAGCAATGTCTGGGGAACAAGGTGACTGCGAGATCAGCATCCATGCGGACGAACTGCTGGATGTCCAACAGCTGCAGCCTTGGTGTCCTGCCATGCAGCTGTTCCTTCTGTTTTATCTCCAAGTCCTGTGTACTTTCTCCTCATCCAGTGTCTGATATCTTGTGTTTTATGAGTAAACACTTTGAATTTACTCAGTTGTTTTAAACAGGAGACTAAAGTAAGTTTCTGAGGCCAGAAGGAAATCATTGAACAGGTTCAGTTTTCAGATGGTTCTCTTCTACATATTATATGTTTTCCACCCCACACTACCTCTGTTCCTACAGGCCTGACTATCTTTGGTTCCCCCCTGTTGCATGCTGTTTCTCAGGGACTGTGGTGGATACCCTTAGGCATTTCAGGTTTCAAATCTTCTGAGGGATGAAGACTGTGACCTTTTAAGAGCTATCAGCAAAGTTGCTGGAACCTGAGGTGCAATTCAAGAACTTTTCTATTTTCTGGCCAGCTAGCCAACACCTCACTTGGATTTCATGGGGTCAATGTTAAGAGTTTGTCTGCATTTCCCTGAACTTCAGCCTCTTCTGTCTGTTCTGCCCCACTATGAAGGGCACATTTGCAGATAGGGGGATTATTAACTGGCAACTCAGTAGACAGCCAAGGCCTTTTGAGGTCAGTCTTGACAACATCATCAGACATGCAGCCACAGTTTATCAAAGGATAAGATTTTCTGTTTGAACATAATCCCTTCTACCTATCAAAACTCTGTACATAATGCTGTATGTCCCTAGCCTGTCACTGACTCCACAAAAAGATGATTTCTTGGGGCTATACTTGGACTGAATGGATTGACAGCCTGTGGAGTCTACACATTTAACATTTTCATGAAAACCGTGCTGTCAGTACATGTCTACATTCCCTCAGTAGATTGCTGAGCCATTTTGCTTTGCACCAAGTTGCACACTTCCAGACTCACTGCAGACAGGTACAATATCTGCCATTTGTTTACACTGTGTTTTGCCTTTATGCTTTGCCCATACAAACATTTGCTTCCCTTCTCAGAAGGAAATTGCTTGGATTCAACCATTTTATTAAAAAAATGTCCCACTAATTTGTCAAATTAACAGAGGCCTCATTAGTTAGTGCATTATTCACTATATTACTGCTCCTATTGAAGTACCAAAAATAAATAATATCAAAATGCCTTTATTTGTGGAATGAAGAGGGAACAAAAGTGGCAACCCTGGGAAGCTACAGTCTAAACATAAGCCTGAGGACATGCAATGGACACCAACAGCTTGAGGTGGTGAGAAAAACACATACATAAAGGAGTGTCAATTGTCTCAGGTTCCAANTAGGTGAGGACAGGTTTTGCACAGATATAGGTATTCGTGAAGATTCTGAATGCTTTTGAATAACTCCAAGTCTTCTCTGTGCACATGTGGGAGGGGAATGTCCTGGACAACAGCATGCATCAAGGATAAGGATAAGGACTTTTCACACCATGGACTGTCCTTCCAGCACAAAGAATTCAGTAATCTCCTAGGTTACAGGCTCCAGGTAACACACTCAGGTGTTGGTAAAGCAAATCAGATTTATCTCCTGTCTCAGCTGGAAGGACTGCGAGGATCAGCAGACATGGAAAAACAATTCTGTCATTAACACTAGGCAGTCTCTAAGGCATTAACTATTGCTGGCTTAAAAGGTAATTACCCTTCAGTCAGCTGGAGCTTAGACAACTAGTGGGGACCTGGATTCCCTTCCTTGTTAATGGATCCAGTAATGTAACATCCCGTCAACATTTCTTTTAATCTCTAGGAAGATTTTTGTGAAGATGAATAAGCATTTGTAAAATAACGGGCTAGCACACTGCTTGAACATTGTTCTCTGTTTCAGGGGCACATCAGCAGTTACACAGCTAACCAGACTTGCAGTGTTCCCTGGTCCCATCAAGTCTGAATGCTGTGCTTGTGGAAAGCACCTCCAGACAACACTAAAAACATCTTTTTTTTTTTGAAGATGGATAGAAAACTTATGTGCCAATAGGCTGGCTTAAATAAGGTACTTAAAAAATTGAGGTACCTCACTTCTCAAGGTCATTGCCTTTGTCTGCGGAAATTATTTTTGCACTGTAATGGGTAAAGACAATTCCATTTTCTTTCTTTGGGAGAAAAAACTAAAATTTTTTTTCTGACACTTCCTATTTAATAAGAGAAACCGAAGGAAAAAAAAAAGAGTTCATAAATTATTTAATAGAGGTAAAAGCCAACCCAAGAAAGCGCACTTCTGAGACTATGTCCTATATGGGAGTCACAAACAAATATTTTTATTAAACAAAACTGACATCTTTTATTCACCTAATCTGAATAGCAATAAAAACAAGAACAATGCACATATGCAGTATTAATTTCATTTTAGAAGCACTATGCAGAAGGTTGTTTTGCATATAAAAAAAGGTTCCTCCTTTACTGTTACAAAACTGAATTTCTGATGACTGCTGTTGAAAAACAATTGGATTATACAATGCTTTAGAGGATAAATTAAAAAATAGAATCACAGTTTTCTTGCAGGGATATTTTCTGGGAGGTTTATTTATCAAGAGAAAAAGAATATATATTAACTCTTCTGTGTTCCTCCACTCTCCCAACAAACTTATGTCAGAGATATGCTGGAATGCATGAAAAATAGAAAAATGTTTAACCGGATAAAGGCAGCTAAGGTTCTAGCTATGAGAAGTCTTCAGCTCTTTAGCTTTCAAAATAATGCAAAAAGATTAGATAAGAAAGAGATCAAAAAATAATTCTGTCCATAACTTTTAAAACTTTTAAAAGATGTCATTCTGAAAGTCACACACCAATTACTAGCTGATTTCAACATCCAAGGCATTAAAAAGTATTGACTGTGATTTTTGAGTTTCTAAGTCTCTGGCAGCTTAAAATATCAGGCAATCTGCAGAAATGCAACTGATTAAAATTCAGTCATTTTGATAACTCTATGTTAATTTTAAAGAGGTGACATCATGCCGAGAGCTGAACGAACTGGAGCTTTTCTATATGAATGCTCCACAGCATGCAGCCAAAACTAATCTACGATTAAGCTGAAAGCTTCTTCCTAACTTATATAAAGCTTGCTGAGCAGAAGACAGCCACGTGAAGAGGAAAGTTCAATGGACACTATTCTGATCTATGGCACAAAAATGCAAATGAGCCCATATATTTTGTGGAATTTCCCTTATTTGTTCAAGGGTAAGCAAGAGCAGAATTATCCTCTAACTGTTCTATACAAGACAGAAAAATGAAATATCCCAAATTAAAATGAGTAGGCTTTCTGCCACAGGTAAACACATAAATTGTTATGCCTATTATCTTTATGCATAATAGAATAAACATCAAGCACTGTATTGAATTGTGATTGACAATTTAACTTTCTCAAATTATAGTTTGCAATAACCAGTGTTACAGGTATGATTATTGGATTGTAAATGAATTCACTATGCCAATAATGTATTTTAAATCATAGCAATGTTTCCTTATAATCCAATTTCTTATTATTGATTTCAGGTATTACAATTATGATGCAAGAATTTTAGTTATAATAAAAAAATGCAGTGAATCAAGACTGTTAGCCAGTTAGTATTTGTCAGAGAATATTTATCCCTTCTGTTCTATTTTCCTGTTAGATTACAAATTTATTTAGTTTGTTAATAATTGCTGGTTAAAGTTGTTGCTGCTTGGTCCAGGCCACTGCACAGTGTTTCCAGGGTACCTCCTGGAGTTTACCATCACAGCTCCCCATGAGAAAGAGTGAAACGAACAACTGAGGACATTAATCTTTCTGGTCAGTATTTAGACCTCCTATGGCGCCTGAGCTCAAAAACCTGACAAGCAATTCAAGCAGCTTGCTAACACTTTAAATCTTCTAGCAGGTTTGTTCAACCAAGCACTCAAGGTGGCCTAAATGGTTTTCACCAAGTGACTGCTGGTGGTGTGTCCACCGCATTGGAAAAAAGCCTTGGAGGTACTGGGGAAGAGGTTCCTCTCTGCCTCATGGCACAGCCACGTGTTACTGCTGGATGGCCTGGCTTAAAAATTGCTTTGTGACTGTTGACTGGTGCCATAGCAAACACTCACCAGACGTCAATGCAGTGGAAATGACAAAGCTGTTTTTGTCAGTAAGTTTTCACAGTATGCCACCCAGCTCTTGAGGCCTCTCTCCCCCTTAACAACAGCTCCAAAGCCTTGCAAGACTGGGGATTTCATCCTCCTGGGAGGTCAGGGAAAAGACATGACCTGGGAAGAAGCAGCTTGTCTGAGTGCAGAGATTGCAAGATTTCATGTCTGGTAGGAAGTCTCATAGCAAAGCAGAGCCAAGAGAGGCTTTCATCACTTGTGCTGGAGTACCCCCTAGACTGTGTGGAAACAGCTTTTGGTAGTCTGTGTCTGTCCACAGTCACTTTTCAGTGGTGGAGCCGTGCAGGGCAGCACTGTGCATGTTGCCTGACACACCCGGAGACTGAGCTGGGACCGACACAGAAAGAGCAAGAGTACCTCTGAGTACCAGGTCAGGGAGACACCAAGGGAATGCTGCTCCCTGCTCTTCTGTGCCGCTACAAAAAATATGTTAAACACCACAAAAGGCTCAGAAGAGAGCCACATAAACATCTCATCAGCCAGAGAGCATACATTTTATGAGGGAAGACAGAAGGCTGATCTATCACGTTAGTGAAGAGAAAGCTGAGAACTGCCAGCCTGCGTCAAGAAAAAGCCCTGTGCTACAAGAAAGGACTTTTTCTAGTTCATGAGGTCAAGGGCCTAATGAGATCCAGTGACAGGGTGGTCAAACTAGTCTAGTTCAAACCAGGACTCATGGAAGACAGCAAAAAGTGGAGAATAATTAACTGCTAGATGAGGACAGCAGGGGAAGCAGCATGTTCTCTATTTCTCTGGGTCTCACATGTGGAGGAGCAGCAGATGTCTTTGCAAAAGAGCTGCTGCAATTTAACTACACCCTATTTGGGAAACTGCAGGAATCCTAGGTGACATGACACAGCCTGTGTTATTTAGGAGGTCAACTAAATCTTCATCATGTTGCCCTTCATCATTAAAAAGAAACGTGAGAGCACCTAGTGCCTGCTTGTGCCAGATGGATTAAAACAGGGTTTGCTGTTGCTCAGCAGTTGTTTCACAGCCAAAGACCCCAGAGAAAACGAAGGGTCCCATAAAAAGCGTTGCTCCCCATGCAGACCTTTATCCCTATATTACACAGACATATAATTTATGGCTCCTTGCAGCTATGGGAAGTCCCAGACACCCCACCTCACAGTGACTGCAGTACTGCCCAATTATCTGCTCCCATCTACTTATTTATTTAGGCTCCCAAGTTGCTCAAATGCACAGAATTGGTAAAAACAGATGCTGGGGAGGAATCAGAAGCTACTTCCATTCTGCCCTGGAAAAATACATTTTATCCAATGCAGTATCTACTGCTACAGAGCTTTCTGGCTGTTCAGTGTGAGTATCTGGCACTCTCTCACAGGTCTTTCTACAAACACCAGCAATGTCAGTTCTATCTAAATAAACCAGCATCTCTGACACCCTCTCTGCCACCCCTCAGGATATGTTCAGCTGCCTCCCAGTTTTCTTCCACACCGTTACAGACAGGCCTAGCTGTACCTATTCCTTCTTTTCCCATTCTTCTCTTTTTTTTTTTTTTTTTTTTTAAAAAGA
>VZSZ01006504.1:16228-27588 GCA_013398815.1 Ibidorhyncha struthersii | reverse complement strand
CTCTTTCAGTTCCTGCTGAAACTCTCTTCTGCCCCCTAGAGATCACCTTTTTCTCTTTCCAGTACCTGGCAGTCTTTTGGAACACATGCAGTTCAGAAAAACAGATGGGTTGCAGCCTACCGGGTCATTCAGACAGTAGGAAATTGAACGTTTACACCATAATTTTTCTTCCTTGCTATCTAAAAGGGCCCAGTAATTTTGTGGTAATCTTCCTGATGCTAAACTCAAGGCTGAACTGTCAGTCCTGTCCTTAATGTAACTGTAGTTACATTAAGAATGTAAACAGAGACACAAAATACATTAAAAAAAAACCCTGTCAGTTGCTATTCCGCTCAGTTCAGAAATTGCTCCATGTTACCAATAGAAAATAAGTCTGTTATAGACTGACAATGTTGGCCAGCTGTCGGATCATAACCATCCTCAGGAAGGACTAAAGGACCTGCATTTTACTCCTAGATANNTAACACAATGGCTCTCCATGCCTAGGTTTCTGTTCTCACTTTTTGTCTCAGTTATGGTACCAACAAGTAACAAGGGCTCCAAAAGCAAAGATTTCCCTTGCTGTGGGAAAGCAAGAGCTGTGGTTTTGGCTGCGGCTTCCTTTTTGACTCACTAAGTGTATACAATCACCCTTTGAATAAAATCTTCCTGTCTTCCTTTTTCTCTCTTTTCCTCTTTCTTTCTCCTTCTCCTTCTCCTTCTCCTTCTCCTTCTCCTTCTCCTTCTCCTTCTCCTTCTCCTTCTCCTTCTCCTTCTCCTTCTCTTTCTCTTTCTCTCTCTCTCTTTTTCTTTCCTTTTTATTTTTTTCCTGCATGTACCTAAGATAACTGCTTTGGGCATCCTTCCTTAACCCTCACTGAAAGCAGCAAGTAAGAAGCTGCACAAGCAGAATAGTTTGTCTGCGCAAATGTAACAGCGTTTATTGACTTTCTAAAACCTCTGAACACTGCTTAGCCCCTCAGCATCACTCAGAGGTGATGCTGCACATCCCACCACTTAAAAAAACATGTAACATTGTTCTAAAGAGCGCTTCCACCAACTTGTTCTCTTTCTGCCCCATGAGCACACAAGTATCAATGTTCTCAGTAAGCCTGAATTCAGACACTTTTCTTTGCAAAACCTGGCTAATTCTAACTTCCAAAAAGACTAAACAAGGATCACTCACTATGGAAAACATGAGCTTCACACTTTTGTCCCCACCTGACTGGGAGCAAAGAGGCAGTGGTCACAGTGGCATGCTGAGTACTCAGTACTTTGGTGAGCAGGAGTCCTTTTGATGATGAGCCACAGCTTCAAAAAAACGAAAGCTCAAATAAACCATGGTGGCAAACATGTGCATTGATTGTTAATGGTTACATGTGCCCAGGATGGAAAAATGGCCAACTGCACACTTGATCCTACCCAAACTCCTTGACTCACTTGCCTTCCCTACAGTGAAAACATTCCTCTGTTGCCTGCTAAATGATAACAGGGTACTCTGAGTCAAATTACCAAAGAGTACCTTTCTCCACCTCTTTGAGTTAAAGCAAAGCATCTTCGTAGAGATCACCAATTTCTTGCTATTTTCCGTTTCAGCTGGTAGTTTGTTCTGTTCCTGCCCACTTCAACTGCAGGCTAGTGAAAGGTGCCAGCAACAGTTCTCAAGGAATAACTCAAGAGTCAGCACCACTTACCATCAGCTGTGGACCCTACAACCCACTATTATTGCAGCAATTGGGGTGCCACGGCGAGAAACGAGACCCGTGTTAGAGGAAGCAAAAAGCTGTCCCAGACTCTTAAAGGATGAGGTGCTTGTACAAACTTGTCTGCTGTTCCCACAGCCTGCAAAAGAGCATGCCTGGCTGCCCACTGAAAGAAGAGGCTGCTGGAAGAAACACAAGCCAAGGAGCCAGTTGCCCTTTGGGAACAAGACTGCCCATGTCCCCCTGCCCAGGGTGCCCCATACTTTGAAGTGTTGGAAAATCGTGCTCACAGGGTTTATCAGCCTTCGCAGTTGAATGAGTGTCAGTTCCCTGCAGTTCTCCTCACCTAGCCTATTGATGCCCTTAGATATCACCTGTCCTTCAGGACAAGGAGACATGGCATTGTCTACTCATACACCTTTGCCTCAGAACAGCAGAAGGAACAGACCTTTCTGCCTCATCTCATGTACAACATGAGTTTTACATTCTTCTCTATGCCTTCCTCCTTCAACACTGGAGGTGGTGCAATGGAAAAAAGACTGTAAGTGTTGCTGAGCCCAACACATTAGATAAAAGCTATTAATTTCTCACTTGGTTCCCCTTAATAATTTCTTATATTTTATGTACTCACAGAAGATCTGAAATCTCTGGAGGCCAAACTATACACTCAGAGCCAACTCCCACATATCACAGCATGGTGACTGTCAAATATGACACACACTTACTTAGAAGTAGTAAGTCTCTTCTTAGCCCTCTGTCCCAAACTAACTCCATCCAGGCAAAAGTTAGAAAACTAATTGCAACAAAACATGACCAGAAACACAGTTGCTTAAACGCATTCTCAGATTGGCCATTACAAATAAATGCTGTTCCCTCAAGGTTACTAGTCAATAGCTCTTAGCTGATTTCAAACACATGACTCAGAGGCTGAATGCATGCCTGTCTTTTCCTACTGTTATAAATTACTGTCTCACTGTTTTCGAGAGCTTTACAGTCCAGCAGTACAGCAGATGCTAATATACTACCACAGCCTTTCTAATTGCTTCCTAATGTCTTTTTCTTGTGGTGTGTATTTACAGTCCAAATATCCACGATTATTGTGATCAGATTATGTCTACAAACCACCAATTACTGGCTGGCTAGAGATGCATCAACATAACACTGTTTCTGTGTGTGAAGGTTACAGTTTTGTGTGCTTAGACTGCAAACAGGAAACTTGAGCCTTTCCCCATTTATCACCTCATCATTGCCTCCCAGCCTTTTGTAATTCAAGAAATACCTTTCCTTGTGCCTGGAGGTGGGGAGGCTGGGGCAGGTAATAAACCATATTGTACAGTATTGCTACAATGACTTTAATCTACAAATCACTAGAAATTAGACTATACCCTGAATATCGACTTCTTAATTTCATCCCCTTTTCCCTTTTCTTGCTTACATGCATGCATAGAAACACATATACCTCGGTTTTTGTTTCCTGCAGTTTCACAGAGTTTCTTTCCCAATGCCTTACAGATACCTGGTGGTAGATGGAGCCTAGCTTTATAGCTTTTAATGCTTTAGAAGAACAGTCATTAAGATAACATGGGGAAAACCAGACTAACACTGCCAAATATGTCTGCGATAGATGGCAAAGCACAGGGCAATAATACAAGCAGGAACCCTAAAGAGGAAAGGTAGCAGGGAGTATTTAGAGCATAGGGCAGGATTACGCTATATAGGAAACACAATCAAGTCTTTCAAAATGTCTGAATTACCACATTTTACCCGGAGCACAATGTCAAATATGAAGATGCATTTCAGTTCAGATCAAAGTGTGGCTTTATTTCTACCTTCAATGACTGCAGTCTCCATTTGTTTCAACTGACTATTTTGGGGTACTGTTTTGCTTAATTTCCTTTTCAGATTTTAAAACTCTTTTTCTTAATCCTGTTTTTTTCTTAAACAGTGTCTCATTGGAGCAGGGAGCTCTTCTCAGTATTTGCTGGTCTGGTGATAGGCACAATCCCACCTGTTTCTGACACACCATGGTATAAACAGAAAACTTCAGGAAGATCTAGACAGAGACACATTCAGACATACAGTTCCTAGCACATGTTCTCCTCTGATGGGAGAAGACCCTAGCAGCCAGATGGGACGGGTAGGATCATTGTCCACATGTGTCCACATTGTGGAAAGAAAAGTGTATTCTTAGAGGAAGGAGACCAAGAAGGGTCCCACCTCCATCTATTTGTTGCTTAAACTCCACAGGGTTTCCAGTGGTGTGAATCTTGCCTGAGTTTTATGAGACATAACAACTCCAAATGCAGTTCTACACTACAGGTGCCAACTTTGAAATAAATGCTTTGCTGAGCTCCAAGAACGTTGAAGCTGTTGGTTTCTGCACAGTTGTCGTGGTTTGGCCTCAGCCGGCAACAAAGACCCAGGCGGCCGCTCGCTCAAGCCCCACAGCCGCGGGGAAAACGGNCACCGACCAGACCCGGACCGTCCCACCCCTCCGAGCCGCCACTTCCTGCCCCCTCCCCCGGCAGCTCCCCCCATAGCCCGGGCATGGCTCACAGGGGATGGAATACCTGTGTCCCCTGCCGGCTCCTGGGGGAAATTAACCCCATCCCTGCTGGAACCAGGGAGCAAGTTTCAGAACAAAACTATTTGGGGTTTTTCCCCTGCTATTTTCTTATGATGCAAAGTCATGATAACTTTGAGAACCAGTGCTGTTCCCACTAAAAATCAGTCCTGTCTATAAATTAATTATATTAATTTGTAAAACCTTTGACCACAAGATAATCTAGCCCATTCTGATCTTATTTGATCTTCACTGCAAGACACTGAAATCACTCATCACTCAAGGACTTTCAAATTAATATATCCTGCCATCTAGTTCTTAAAATATTTTCACTTTATCATTCAAGCTTGGAATTAAACAAACTTATCTTCTGCAAGTGGGGAATTTCCAATAAGGTGCTCCACATGATCAAGAGCTTTCAGAACCACAAGTTGTATGAAATCAAATATGCAAGCAAAACAAGTCTTTCAGTAGAAGATGGCATGCAGAGAGGTGCAATATCTATGTGAATGAAAGGGAGTGAAATAAAAAGAAGTTAGCAAACAATTAAGAGATTTTACAATTGAGTTGGAATTTAAAAAAGCAAATAGTATTTTTTACTATTTTGCTTTTCAAAATTATTTTTGGTTTATTCTTTTCTCACAACACGAATTAAACCACATGTAAAAGCAGAGATAAATTTAGTACTAGCATTGCTCCCCTGCTCAAAAATGTCACAAACAAAGAACTTCCCCGTGGAGAACTGTGTGAGGTAGCCACTTCCAACAGGTTCTCCTGCAGCTGCTACTTCTGTGCATACATTGCAGCAGTGCTTACTGTCAGGTTCTTTTTATCTTAATAATTCTTTGAATTTCAGGCATTTCAGAGGACGTTGTGCCGAGTTTTAACTTCTTCAACATTACATCTTCATCTAAGACTTTTAACAAAAGCATTTTGGTAGATTCTGGCTTTCTTGACCCGGTGATAGTTTCAAAGAAAACCGTCTGCATAAAGAAATACAAGATTTGTGTTGGAAGGGCAAAACAATGTATACTTGACTTTTAGAAAATAACACAAAGAATATTGACAGATTTTGGCAATGAAAATACTGGATTTTCCTAGGGAAAAAGAGAGAAAATTAATTTTCTACAATAGGAAAACTGAAAATATAGCTTTCACAGTCTCCATTTTTGACAAATTGACTCCTGAATTGTGAAAAATATTTTTGCCAAAATTTGCCAATATTTTTGCACAAGTGGTCCCTAAGAACGTATTCAAGAAAAATTACTTTTAATGGCATAACTCATGTGCTAACAAATGATGATCAGGTATATGCACAAGTTCTCAACATGTGAGCTTGAGTGCTTTGCCCAAAGCAACATAAGAAGCATTTAGCAGATTTGTAGGTCAGACCAAAGACTCTTGGGTCTCAGAGGCAATAACCACAAAACCATCCTTCCTTTGTGGTGGCCCAGATTCTTTATTCTGCAGTCACAGCTAAGAGCAACTATACAGTATTTCCATACAAAAAGCTATAACACATTTTTCCAGAAGCAAACATGAACCAGTAAAACTCTTAAAGCAATATTTTGTTTAAAATTCCCTTTATATCACCACTTTGTCTTCTTTCATGTCTTAAATGCTATTTGTTTTTTAAATATGACTGAATGATAAATTTCATCTATTATGGTCTCTTTAAACACTTTATGATATTTTGCATTATTCAGACTAACAAAAAAACCCCAAATCTCACTCCAAGTTTGACATTCTAATTAACTGGCAATATTACCATTTCTCATTCTGACCAGTTCCTTCATTACTCAGCTCAGTCTAAAAGCAGCACCAACAGAAACAATCTTTTTGTAATACTTACTTCATTGATACATAAATTTGATTTGGTTTAGGGCTGTGGGACATTTAATAGAGTAGGATGTCAGTTTATGTTTGTTCTTCACTCTACGGAAGGAAAGATATTCCATTGATTTGATGAATTTCTATTTATAAATAGAAATTTGTAAATTTGTAGATCTCTATAACAAGGAATAGGCAATGAAACTACCGACAAAAGGCTATGTTATAGGTCAGTATAGTCACTGAGCAGGAAGTGGATAGGATGTGACTTCTGGAGAATAGTTAAACAAAACTAAAAGCTTTAAATTTATGATGATTTGTCACGAGTTGCATTCATGGAGCACACAAAGGGGATTCAGGCCAAGTGTTCACAAAACACTGAGGGAAATAACTGCCTCTGAGTATCCAGGCCTTGAGCAGCACTCTTTCAGAGGCTTGTTCTTATTCAACCCAGTGATTCATGACTTAATTTCAAGGATAGTCTTAAAACTCACCAAGATTTCCCTGGAGGAGAAGCCTAAAGGTCAGCTAGTGTTGCAAAGACCACTGAAGACTTTCTTATTGAAGGAGAACCAGCAATAGAAGCCCAAATGAATAAGCCACCCCTAAGCCATGTTCCCTTCTCTAGGTCAGGTTTAGCGGTCCTGATGAGGGTGAAAGGCAGTGCTGGGAACAGCTAAGGCCAGCAGCACTGGGTGCTGCGAGCAGGAGGCAGCCAGGAGTTGCAGGAAAGGGGAGAGGCAGTGACTTCACTCCTCTTCGCTGCCTGCATGGCGCTCTCTCCCTTATGACTGCAATCCTTCCTTTCCTTTGTCTGACTCTTTCCTGCACGGGTTTTCATCAAAGTAATTGCATCTGCCGAGAAGCAACCACTTGGCAAGAAGTCAAGGTTTCAGTGTGACATCATAAATAATTGAAAGATGAGAAGGCTTGGAGCACTGGGGACTGTGGTGAGAGCCCAACAGTGCCAATTTGCTTGAAAAGTTTGTGTTGAAGAATTGCATTTTGCAATAAGTGGTTTTTCTTTTCTCCTTGTCAGACATGATTTTTCCTTGATGAGAACTGTAACACAGATTTTAGTTTTTGCTCCCTTCTGAATATTAAGCTGTGGGTCCCTCAATCAGAAAGTAATCGATTTTCTTCTTTTGAGAGGAGAATAAATCAAAAAAGCTTGACATAATTAGCCTGTATCCTGAAATTACAGCATTTTTACTTGCATTTTACATTTTACATAGTGTTCCTAGGCATTCTCAGCACGAGAAAGGAGTATCATCTCCTCAGAAGTAGACACAGCCCTCCTGCCCTGGGTTTGCATGGCACCTAGCACTATGGGAGTCCTGGTTCAGGACTCAGCAGCATCACTGCAGGAAAGGTAAGCACAAGGGTTAAGTATTCTCATGTACAAAAGCCACAGTTATGATGAGCTGACAACTGTTAAAGCAAACCACAACCATTTACCTAGTCACATAATTGATATCACATGCAAGTTGCATGAAGGTCGCCTGTCCCCCATGTACCAGTCAAGGCTCCTGCCTTCCTGCCTACCCGCCTGCCTGTCAGACACATGGGTGCAGCCCTTGCACACCCCCAAGAGCTGCCATCCACTGTTTTGCCTTCACTGGAGCAGTTAGCAATACTGACATGAAACCTTTCAGCAACAGATTTCAACAAGGCAAACAGAAGTGAAAAGCAGCTGCAAATGGTATAAAAGGTGTCGGACATCACTTGTCTTTCTGAGACCTGTCTGGTGACTGTTTACAAAGTGTGCAGAAAATTAACAAAACCAAAGAAACCATATCTGGACACTGTGACCACTACATAGGATTTCACGCAGGGACAAGTTTGCTTTTATATTCCTTGGTTATACAGCAGTTGTTTTGCACTCATGTCACCATGAATTCAGCTATTCCTGAACTTGATGTGATGAAAACCTTCAGTCAAGTACTCGAAAGATTACTGAAAAGACCTTTCCCAACAGCCCTCCTTCTGTAACAAGCAGCAGTGAGGAAGCATTTCTGTTTTCCCACCTGCAGGAGGGCAGAGAGTCAAAAGGCTGTACAGCGCAAAGCACAAGCTCCCCGTGCTGGGAAGAGAGGCGGGGCAAAAGCAGTCACCACGTTTCAGATATGAGCAAGTCTTAAGTACTGTGCAGCCACATCAGGTTTTAGCAGCTTTCACAGGTGCAGAACAGTGAAAATACTAGAAGAAAACTTAATGTATTGCATGCAGGCCATCCTGAGACTTTCTTGTTCCAAAAGCCTTGCCCCAAAACCAGAAAAAAAAACACTAGTGTTCTGTATCTGTCCAAAAACATAAAACAAGTTATTGCAAGGATGTATCTCCCCCTAGTTCTGATTCCTGTTTGCAAAACCTCTGACAGAGCAGAGTTACTCAAAGTCTGGTACTTCACAACTCCTTTTACTTCATTTTGTTGCCAGAACTGAGCGCCTGAATCAAGTTGCATCAGAATGTGAAAGCCCAGTAATGCACACTGTTGCCTCTCCTTAGCAGCCCATACAGAGTCCTACATGACTAGCAGCAGGACCAGAGCCTATTTCAGTAGGACTTCTGGCAGCAAGCATGACTGGCATTCACAGAACAAGTTGAAGAATTAATTAGCCCACAGAAATGCAAAGCTTATTTGCTCATTTTAAGTTAAAGGGCAAAAAGTGCCCTGATGCAAAAGGCATGTACGTTAAAAAATCATTGCTACATCTCAGGCAGTACAACTGCCATAGAACTCACACTACACATGCCTTAACTGCAAACCAGCTGTGCTCTTTTATCATCTCACAGCCGGTAAAAGCCCATTCTCTGAGGAGATGCTGTTGTTGGTGTTAACGGTTGCAAAACACTCCAGAGCAATTTCCTTTACAAAAGCATGATGTCAGGTGACCTTCACTTCTGTGCATGAAATGATCAAAATCTGATAAAATGGCATTCTTCCCTGAGGTAACCCAGAAGTATTTTTCACTATTTTTCTCACTGAGGCTTTTACAGTGGTTTAGTTTTTATTTGTACTGAAAGAACTTCAAGGTTCTTGCTCCCTCGGAAGACAAAAATTAGGGCTCCAATCAATTGAAAAGCAAATAAAAATTCCTTCTGAATTTTAAGTGAACCTTAATTCAGCTGTATGGACACAAAACACTTTTAGTGAAGAACGTTACTCAGAAGTTTCTGACCTCACTTTTTGAGATTATAACTTGGGCTTTCACATCTACATGGAGTTCCTAAAAATGCTACCCATCCCCAAAATGACAATTCATTTGTAATTACTGCACACAGTTGTCATGAGAAAAACCATGCACATTTGTGTTTCCTATAGGCAGGACAGCCACAGGAGGCCCCAGGTTTCCATGTGTGGCCAGTAGCTCGTAAGTGTGCTCTGATTGTGCACACTGCCTGTTGCCCTTCTCTGCCTGGGAGGATGTTGGTCTTTACCAGACATCCTGGTTAACAAAAGGATTCCCTCTACCAAGGAAACTATTTTGCAAAAAAACTCTTACATCTGTGCCTCACAGGTTGACCAGGACAGCAGTGAAATATTGTAAATGCTTCTCTAGGCATGTATTTTGATGACTAAAAGCTCCAAACATTTATAATGCTCCTTTTCCAAACTCAGGTCAACCCAAGAAACTCAGAAGTGGAGCTCAAACAACCAGGCCACATGAAACAGCAAACCTGTAAACTGCAAATCCAGACGTGAAGCCAGCCAGGTGGAAAGCAGGAGTTGGCACCAGGACTTTGTACTGCTTGACTCTGACTGAAGCTGTGTTTTGAGAGCTAGTCCAGCTTAGCTTTGTGAAGTAACAACTCTTGTGTGGGTGTAATATCATGCCTCTAAATTGCTGGGGCATCCTGACGAAATCCCTGAAGCAACATAGCAAGGGCTGACCTTGTGGCTATGAAAAATAAGTAAGGCAGAATTAGGTGGCTACCACATATTAAAATCAATACAAGATTTATTTAACCTCTTTATACAATACNAAATTAAATTAAATTAAATTAAATTTAAAAAAATATGACCAAACCAACACAATATAATAATCTCTGAAAATAATCTCCGAAAAGATGCACTATTTGTTTCTTTCCTTCCTTGTTTCTTTTATGTAGTGAGGAAATATGACGTGGACATAAGCTCTCATTGGGCCTGTTTCCCATCTGGGCAACTCTGGTTTCAGTTTTCCTGCATTCAGTGAGATGGATATGATGCACACATGGGTGATTTCATCTGTCACAAGCACTTTTGCCCCACTTTATAACAGATGCAAACTTACAGAAGCAACAGCTAATAACCAGGGACTGACTTACTCATAGTAGAGTCAGGATAGGCTTTTCCACATGCCCTTTGCTCATCTGAATATGTTGCCTAGGATAAAAATGATGCTTTGACCTCTCTATCAACATGTCACTAGCCTCAGCTTCCCAATCTGTATGGGAAATTTAGGATGCTAAACCATATGCAAACATTCAAAAGCTCTGTTTAGCATGTGTGAGGAGAAAAGAGGCATTTTCCTACTTATTCTTTGGGCTTTTGTTAGGTTTCCCTTCAATTAATGAGTTTCTTCTTTTGTAGAACAATGAAGATGTTTGGCACTCACCTCAGTCTTTTTTTGCAGCCAAGGTATTTCAGCAATCCAGAATACTGAATGCTAAATCAAAGGTTATATTTTTAATACTGTCTAACATTCAGTAATTTTTCTTCTGATACTGCATGATGGATGATTCAGTACAAGTGACAGAAAAATGGGTGAAAGAACTTACGAAGCTCCATGACACTATGTGGGAAAGTTGCAGCAAGGTGGGATCACAAGAAATAAATTTGGTGTGGATCCAGTGTGTGGTAGGGCTGAATAAGGTTTACTAAATATGAGCAAGGGGCAGGCTGATTTTGGTCAATGGTCAAAGATTTCTGACAATTTGTTATTTTCATAACCACAGAAGACATTCTGAGCAAAAACTCTTCTGCACAACTTTCTAAAGGCTTTAGAAGAGATGAAATAAATTAGTTTTTGCTGCTTCCTCAATGTATTGTTCACATTCTTCCCACAAAATGTCTCTGTACAACTGCATTCTTCCAAGCAGCATTTCTTTAGCTTTAACTCTTCTTGAACGTGTATGAATAGGTCTTACAAATCAGGCCCCCTTTCATTGTGTGTTTTGTGAAAGTAAGGAAATGAAACAATTGTAGTCCTTATGGTTATCATGAAGTAGCTGGAAAACTAGACTACACCCTACAGCCCTTAAAAGACTATTAAAATCTTGGCATTTCTAAACTCCGCCCC
>VZSZ01006504.1:0-14323 GCA_013398815.1 Ibidorhyncha struthersii | reverse complement strand
TTAAAAAGACAGAGAGAAGGGAAAGCGGGGGGGGGCTCAGGAAGACGAGGAGCTCGTGACACGAGGAAGAAAAGAAGCCTTCATCCCCAAGACCACCATGAAGCAGAGGAAAGCAGCGAACGACCCCTAGCAACCAACCGCGCAGACGCAGAGTACACCACTAAGATAAACGCCTACACCGGAAGAAGAAGAGTATAAAACCAGAGACTTTCGGGAACCGGGTGTGCACCGTCGGTGGAGGGTGAGACTCCCNTAAATCAATTTTAATTGACCGCCCCGTCTCCTCACATCAATTTGTGACACTAACTTATAACATCATGGATCCCTTTGAATCTGGGTCAGATAACAACACAGGAGATGGAGACCCTGCACTGCTGGGCGTCAGGGTACAGGCCACAGACCTCGGATGTTCAGGAAATGTGCACTGATCTGCAGACAACCCAAGGAGAGCAAAAAGCAGCAATTTTCCAGCAACACTCAGNATTTTCCAGCAACACTCAGCTCTATCAGTCAGTTTCTGAATAGGTCTTAATAGGAGCTCAGTTTTACAGAAACTTAATCTCCAGTAGCTTCCTGCTTTTTAACCCACCCCACCCCCCCGCAAACTCTGTATTTGTTCTATAGCTTACTGCAATACTTCCTCTGCTTTTCTAACATTATAATGCACAGTTTGAGAGTACAGGCTGTTTTCAGATCATCCTTTGCCATGTTGTGTATTTTTCTATAGGGCATTTCATCTCTGTTCAGCTTTTCTAGATAGAGGAGACAAATAGGTCAAGCAAATGCAAGAGAAGTGTTATTTTGCTGAGACTGGATTATTTCCCAAATACCTAACCCTAATTTAATCTATTTGTTTTAACATAGGTTACCTGCGAAACCTTTTTGAAAAGTTTTTCATTTGCATACTTTCACAAAAAGATTTTCTCCACTCATTTTTTCCTTCTAAGGAAGGTTTGGCTCATATCTTTGCAAGATCAAAAACTCAAGAGTAAAGCAGTGCAGACATCCAAGCCCACTGCTTACAGTCACTGGCACAAGAAAAAAAAGAATTTTGTATCAATGTTTTGAAAGATCCGCTCCTACTCCCCCTTTACTGCACTGAACTAAAAAAGCAAATCTAATAAGAGGTCAAAACAAAGTTTTACTTTGCTTGGCAGTACTTTCACACACAGAAGTTAAGCAGGTGGTCACAGTGCTCAGACAAGGCCAAGACATCACTGTCCAGCACTTAGCACGCACTGGACTGCATTACATAGCTACCGCATTTTGCTCCAAGTGACTACACCTGCATCACACTTAAGTCTGGCAATTTCTAATTGATCCTTTCTGGCCTCACAATGCAGGAGAGTCTCCACCTATTTTCACTGCTGCAAAAACAATTTTGGAAAGAAAAACATTCACCATGGTGATGGTGTTCCAACAGCAAAGGCTACAGAGCCAATATACCACTGGCATCCCATGGCGTTAAAAGAATCTATCAGGTTCAATTCCTCTGGCAGGTGGCACCAATTTGTAACAGCAGTGTGGAAATGAATATACTTTCCTGTCTCCAGTTTAGTCAATGTTGTTGGGTGAGGAAACAAATACCTCTTTATCACAGCCTGAGCTAGACTCTCTTCTCCTTCCTCATTTCATCACACAGCAGAAAAATAGGTTAAAAAAAGCACATTTAGAAACCCTCTGGAAAGAAATATCTTCACCTCTCCACTTTCCTTCTATACTCCCTAAGCAGATTAAATAGCTGCAGTAATCACTAAATTACAGTCACTACAGCTCAGACAAATATAGAAGGACAACACACAGACACTGTGGCTGAGACACAGCAACAGCATCAACCCACATCCCAATGGGATAAGAGCTGTTTAAAGGGGAGGCAGTGGCACAAGGCTGTCCTGGCAAGTGCCCTCACACACAGCGCCTTCTGCAAAAGGGGACTGGCAGCTGGGTGCACTGGTGCCTGGAACAACACAGAGGGCTGGCATTAGCGCCGAGAGCCCCTGTTGGGCAGCAGCGCTGCCCGCTTATACAGCCACCCAGGACAGCTGCAGGCAAGGGTGGCCCCAAAGTTTTGGCTGCAGGGAGCAGAGAGAGAAGGGACCATCCCCTCCCCAGAGGATAGCGCCTGGGGAATGTAAGGCTGGTTGCATTATGCTTTGCCAGGACTGCCCCACTCAGCATGGGAGGTGGGGTACAAACAGGGAGGCAGATCTTCCTTGTAGCCAGTAATGCAATACTCAGGACGGGAAATCCTTGTGACAGATGCATTTGGCTCTCTTCACGAGAAACGATGTGCACAAAAAAGGATCCTATGAGCACAAGTCTGACAGGGCACAGCCGAGGCCATGGGACCCACATTTTCTTCTAACTTTGCACACATGCTCCTCAGCAGAGATTTTTGGGTGATTTAAGGTTCAAGTGCTTAAACATCTGCACTTACTCTGACGATTTTCAGTTTGAGCCTTCTACTTAAAACAACCAGAGCAGAGGCACATAGGCTGGTTATTGTATTGGAGGAAAACAAGGAAGAAAACATTTCAGCCCACCAAAGTGACGCTGAAGTATCACTTGAAAAAAGTCATTTCAGCTGCAACTCGCTTATAAATGATTAAATAAATACCTGAAGAGGTGTCTTTACTACTAGGACTGGCCTTCAGAAACTGGGGACCCAGAGACCAGGAGACAGTCTGGAGCAAGGAAGACTCGCCTCTGATGGAAGAGGATCAGGTTTACAGAACACCTAAGCAAACTGAACATACATAAGATCATGGGCCCCAAAGGGATGTGCCCTCTAGTGCTGGAGGACCTGCTTTGATGTCATTGTGAGGCCATGCTTGATAATCTTTGATCGACTATGGCAACTAAGAGAAGTGCCAGAGGACTGGAGGAAAGCACATGGCACTCGTATCTTCAAAAAGGGCAAGAAGGAGGATGCTGAGAACTACAGACCAGTCAGCCTCACCTCAATCCCTGGGAAGGTGATGGAGCAGCTAATCCTGGACACCATTTCCAGGCACATGAAGGACAAGAAGATGATCAGTAATAGTCAGCATGGAGCCACAAAGAGGAAGTCATGTTCAACCAACTTGATAACCTTCTATGATGAAGTGACTGGCTTGGTAGATGAGGGGAGAGCAGTGCATATCATCTACCTGGACTTCAGTAAGGCTTTTGACCATGTGTCCCATAAGATCCTCACAGTTGAAGTATGGGCTGGATGAGCCTACTCACTTTTTGAGTCTGTAACACAACATATACATCCCAAGCATGGTGGTGTAGGACTGAATCTGTTCTGCTGAACCAGAAGATAAGCTGGCAGGAAGTCCTCTACCAGGATTTGGTGCACATCATCAGGCTAATGACATCCTCCTTCAAAGATGTGAAACATCCTCCTCTAACTACAGGAAAAGCAGGAAAGCCAGGCTAAAGTAGGGCTGTCACCAGGGCAGGGCATCCAGCAGGTCATCAGGACCTCTCTGCCAACCTTTGTCTCTGCCACTGCGGTTCTGTGTGACTCCTGGTGATTTACCATAACCCTGCATTGTGTCCTCATCCTTCCCTCAAACAAGCACTGCCTACTGTGTCTTCGGGTTTGCAGTATCTCGCATGATCCCTGCACAGCTCCAAAGCACAACTGAGTCTGTAGCTGCTGTCATAACATAAATGTTGCTAAGTAGGAGTGTAACCATGGAAAAGGAAAAAAAGGAGAAGAAAACAAAGAAAAAGGAAAAAAGGAAAAAAGGCCAGTGGCTTGCTCTCCCATGAAAACAAACATGAATGCATAAACATGCAAAAAAATTAAAACTAACAAGATACTAGAGATCCTCATATAAAACAAGCACATGCAGAAGTACTTTGTATGTGTTTTAAATAAATGCAAAGTAAATATGGTTTCTCAAACCATCCACCATGTCGACTGAGAATTGTTTTCTCTTTCCCAACATACTTTATAAAGGAAGGTGGGTTTGTGCTAACTGTAGGAAAATGGGGAGGTCCAGCACAAAAGGCACAGTCCTCACACATCTCTCTCTGTGCTTGGTCTGCCTGAGCTGTGTAGAGGAAAGCCAACCTCCCTTTCTATGAATGTATTACTTGAATACTACTGTAATACAAGCAACATTTTACAGCTGAAGGAGGACTTCACTTACCCTACAGTTTTAACCATGCAGGCACACTTCTGCACCTTATTGCTGCCTTCGTGAAGCCCAGAGGAGGCACATGCAAGGAGCAGACTGTAGGTTCACAGCTGGAGAAATTCACTGCCCTTCTCTGATGTTCCCTATGGTGAACTCACACTGCTGAAACACATTAGAATGAAATCTTGCCCCAGGGTCCTGAACCAGACAACCTCCTCTTTTCACATCAGACCACTTAAAATAGTATCATATTTCTCCTGCTGGAAGGCACTTTTCCACATATACAGCCACATTAATACTGAAGCAGCAGAAAAATGGTTCCTTCAGCTCTGCAGAATGCAAGTCACAGACCGCTTCCCCCAGCGGCAAGATCTCCAAATGGTAATACAAGGCAACTCTCTTTCTCAGTAGCTCCGTTGGCTGGTCCCACCATGATAATGGTTCAGTGAACTTTTCAGACACTTATACTCCTTTAGAAGGCCAGGGGACATTTACTGCTTGGTTGGGGTTTTTTTCCCCACACTGAATTTGAGGCATACAAGTGATTATAGGTTGCAGAGATCTTATCCACTGGCTAGATTTTTCAGCTGATGTGTATGGACTGTGAAAATCAGATCAATCCAGTCTTCAAGCAATGCACAGGAAGGGCCACTTCTGTTTGAGTGGCATCTTTTGATGCCACTACCACAAGAGCTGCACCAGGTCTGTATTTCCTGCAGACCAGGTGAAAGTGGTGTCTGGTGTCACCAGAAGATGGTGTCTGCCTGTGTAGCTGCCAGCTTTGAGACAACTGGTCTACCATCGCTAGAAGTCCCAGGTATGAACCACAAGCTGCAGTAATGTGATCCACATAGTCTGTGTATTTGCATCCTAGCAGTGTTTTTCATAACTAAACAGCACAAAGGTTGACTTTCTTAGTATTACACAGAGCAACAGAAGCATTTTCACTAGAAAATGTAAGCATTTTCTCAAAAAGACACTTTAACACTTTTAGCACTTTAAACACGTATCTTTTGTAAAGGTATTTTTGATAATGAAGAAAAAAGGAGATAGATCTGATTAAATCCTCCTTCACTCCCTAAGCAACCAAACGTAATTAGTGGTTGTAAAGGAAAGCTTGAGGCTCCAAGACAATTCTGACGTCTCCAAGACAAACCCGAGCCTTATAGAGCTGATACAAACAACCCAAAAAAATGGTCACTTAATTGCAAGTATTTTTTTCACTAGAAACAGCTTTGACACATCAAACTGCTTACACAGGTGTAGTGCCACTGGTGAGCTTGTAACATGCAGCATCATGCAGCATCATGCAGCAATGAATGCCCAGCACTGATTTAGACATTCTGGCTTCAAATCATCCTCTCCCTAAACTCAGAAACATGCCTGGGAGAACTCCAGCAGTCCCCAGCTGCTCACATATACAATGCAGGAGTCATGCATCTCGGCAACACCTGAAACTTGTCAGGGACCAGGCCCAAGATGAGAGAGATATGCCTGTTCATTCTACAGCCATTATTTTCTCAGAGTGGATTCTGCCAGGCTTTTCGAGGTCTGCCTTTGCAGTCACCCTCTGAAAAGCCCCACAAGTCCACATAGTTCAACACAGTGCAACAGCAGGACAGCCTGAGCTTTTCTTTCTGCGTGATCACAGGAACAAGCTGGAACAGCTGCTGTCAGTCATTTCTAGCTTGCATAAGGGAGACTCTGGTAGAACTAAACTGAACTTTTTTTCCCTACCTTCTCCTCTTTTGAACTCTTTCCTAATAGACTCATTAGCCTAAAAATCCTGGACATTTCCATCATTTTCCCAGTTGATGATTTTTGGGTAAGTTACACTATCTATCCACAGCATTGAATCACAACCTAATGTTTCCTGTAGTCTACACGTTTATTAGGTACTTCAAAAAGTAAAAAGTAGAGTCCCATTGGCTTAAAAAGCTTGAGGAAAGAAGAAAGGTTAAGTATAAAAATATAAATCCACAGATTGGACACCTGACCCTCACAAATATCTGAAGTCCATGACAAACCTAGCAGTCAGTCATATACTGTGTAAATGAAAGTGCTGGGAGCAACCTGGATGTAAAGTAATTAAGCGCATCCATAGGCAGGACTGGGTCCACAGATGCATAAATGGTAAGACTCTTGGCTGGTACAAACAGCACAGTCTGAGTGACTTTTCTGCAACTGGAGACATTTGATGATTGTTTAAAGACCTCATGTGAGATGTCTTTACTAACATATGTGGTAACACCCAGGAACTCAACACCCAGGGACTCATATTTATTTTACAATTAAAAAGCTGATGACATTTAAGGTAATTTAATTCATAGAAACTCCATGTGTAAATTAAGCAACATTAGGCAGACTATGCCATCTGGTGCATATCCCCTATCACCACAGACTCATTAACCCCACAATTAACTTGTACTGGGCAGGAGCAGAAGAAAGGTCAGAGTGTAAGTTTGTGAATGTAAAAATAGGAAAAACACTCAGCTACAGAAGGAACCACAGACCCACTGCAATCCACAATGCAAGCTGACAGCACATAAACCCAAACAGTACCTGTTAGAATATTACTTATGCTTTTAGTTTCATAATTTGCTGCATCATCATGGGAGCTCTGGCAATGGTGACTTGTAGCATAGTGTGCTAATAGTGTTATTTTATCAGCAAGCTATTAAGTTGTCACAATGGCAGAAGAAATATTAAACAAATTGTTTAAAGGCCACATTCTCTAAGCAGCAGTATTGTTATTTTAAAATATTTCTATATATCAGATCTGTATAGCGTTACTTCTGCATTAAAGTTATGTAAAGACTAGAGGTATTCTCATTCTTTTGATGGAAAATTATGCATTCTGCAGCTGCAAGTCTTAAAAATAGCAGCAGCAACTAACAAAAATTAATTCTGGTTGTTACAAGGCAACTGAAAAAGGTACTTTCAGAAGGTTGTTTTGTTTGCTTTAATTTTCACATCCTTATTGTTGAAGCAATGTTTTCTTTTTCGACTGCAAAAAAAATAAAAAGGGGGTCACATGTTTGTCCAGTGTAAATCACTGAAGCACCACTGATTTGTGGAAATCTGGAATCTGTGGCAGAAGTAGGGTAACTGCATGTCTGTCCTGTTTTCATAGTCCTTCCTGGGATTTTCTGGCTGGATACTATTAAGCAGACCAGCAGGCCTGCTCAGACATTAGTTTGGACGAACTACAGCCATTGTTACGTCTTTTGTAAAACTACAGTAGTTTATAATACATGAGGCCTCTGCTCTTACCTTCCTGCTATCTTCACACTAATGTCATGATCTCAGTGAAATGCAATACTTGCTACTTACACTAATCACTGGGGGTTTTTTGTGAAGTGACAGAAAGTGTCATTGAAGCTATTGGGGTGCGCTGTTCAGGATACCGTTGGAGTGCACTTACTCAGGATAATTGGCTTTTTTAGTTATGACTTAAAAGCAACCATTTTTAGAAGTTTTCTTTGAAAAATCTCTGGTGGGATTTAGAGCACAGTAATTTTACGAGGCTGGACAGGAAACTGGCAATCGAATCTCCAAGACAGGCGTGAGCTTCTCAAAGTTATGTCCCTCCATCCTGAATGGCAATAGTATCTATAATTTAAAATCCTTCTGACACCCTCAGTACCTGCACCCTTTCAAATGTGCCTCAATCTTCCGTCATACAGTGGCAGTCATAAATGTTTTGCATGCACATAGGGTAGTCACATCCAAGGAGATGTTCTGTAATCACTTGGTCATTGTCTCTGAACAAGGCTTTGGCTCCTCAAAGACAGCTGTATCTGCCAGCTACACTGGATACTGGGATTCTTACAAGGCTTCAAGAGTTTTTGGTTCATTTCTCTTGTGAGGGCTCCACCTCTGCATTCAGTAACAGCTTCAAGTTACAATTTGTACGCAACAGGCATTAGGCGTGCTATTTGTACCCACCCTTTGAAACTGAAGCAAACCTCTTTTAAAACTTGGCTTAAACACCCAACAGTTGCTGTGTTCCTTATTACAACTACATTTTATTCCAGCTGTTGGGAGAATACATTTAGAGGTAGATTCAAAGACTGACACTCATCATACGGAGGTCAGTCCCAACAACACTGACCCACCTCTGCCAACAGAAGAGGTCTAATGGTGGGAAAGTTCAGGCAGCAGTACTCTGTCTGGTGTGCACAGAGCCCACTGGAGACATTTCACACCTCAGGAGTATTCCCAAGCAAGACTCACAGCGCAATTTACAGCAGCCCTTAGCAGAGACATAGGATAATGCTGGAAGGCCAAACCTGGCAACAATTCACCATGACCTGTCTTTCCTTTGGACTGAATACAAAAGAAGATACAGTAGTGTAGAAAGAAAACCTGGTGCTCTGGCACTCTTATTTTTGGCTAGGCTCCTGAGCAGTGACAGATAAATACGTAAAAAGTTATATGGTTGCAGCTGGAGGAACTAATCCAATGTCGCAGCTGTCAACAGCTTTTAGGCTCTTCATTTCCATGCCCAAGTAAGAATAT
This sequence comes from Ibidorhyncha struthersii, assembly GCA_013398815.1. NCBI lineage: Eukaryota > Metazoa > Chordata > Aves > Charadriiformes > Charadriidae > Ibidorhyncha > Ibidorhyncha struthersii. The sequence continues at coordinate 5,669 of VZSZ01006504.1, read as the reverse complement.
AGTAATGGCCCCAGCAGGCAGGACTCAGGGCTGACATGTCCTGCTCTCCTTCCCAAAGCATATGCTGTGGACACTCAGCTCATGCAGATGGCAGGTCAGAGCATCAGAGGCTGAGCCCGTCTGTCCCCCTGACTCTGAGGAGCCCTGTCTGCTACCTCAGGTACCCAGAGCCAAACATATGTCCCTTTTCTCTGTCTGTCTGAGAGTGACTAAGCTTGGTGTGAAATGAGGAAATATCACACTTCCCACAGAGCTGAATGACAGGAAGATCCAACCCTTTAATTGCACCAGATTGCAATAAGCTTTAAGGCAGCATCTTGGTAATAAATGTTAAAAAGTATTGCCAAGACATGGTGCCTGTGGATGAGGAATTAAAGAAAACAGGGCATGGGAAAAGTGAAAACCTGTAAAGGTTTGTCAGGATGCCTCTGGTTTGACACACGTCTCCATTAGCCTGAAGTAGAGCTTGAACTTGATTTGAAATCAAGTGAGAAACCTCCCCTGGAACTGTCGGTGTGGGACAACACCCACACCTTGTGCACACAAGGGGTTTCCAAGCAGGAAAAGCCCAGAGGCAATGTGGTTGATCCCCTCTGGTTGGTCTGCAGGAGTAATAAAATAAAAATTAAATCAGCAGGCCTAATTTGGCCATAAAGTCAGTGGATCTGGCCTTGAATTAATGCATGAGTTTAAGATGTCAAGGTGTCAACTTTACAGGAATTTTATCTCTGAAGCTAAATGCTGCCTACAACTTTTATGAGTGGAATACAACAGCAGCCAGTTCTTCGCACTCAACTGATTCTACCACTCCATACTCAAGCACTCTTTTCTCCTCATTTCCCTCACTCCTCTCCTGACCATCTCTTCTGCTAAACAGTGTCACTAGTGAAGAAACTGAAGACAGTGCTTAACTTCAAATTCGCATCCCAACAACACAGCAGTATCTGAAACCAAGAGAACAATCGGAAACTGACATGAAAAGAAACATAAATTTACTGTAAATACAGCTTCAAATGAGATAAATATACCAATACCACAAAAAAATAGCATTTGCTTAGAACAAAAGAACCTTAAAAACATTCTACAGGTAAAAAGGAATCCAAGCTCTTCAAAAAATTCCAGCTTACAGGACTTACTTCAGGACCCTCCTGGAGGTAATCTTCTCTCTGTCTTACGAGAGAGAAGAGAGGCTTAACAGTTGCAGTAGCTCATGTACCAGTAAGATGTGGCAAATAGAAGTCCAGGGATTTGGTACATAAATACTTGTATAAAACTTTTTCACTACTGCTACTCTGGTCGTGGATGTTTTTCTGAAACGGTATGTATTCATGCTGATCTCCATCTGCTCAGGGCAACAGCAATGTTACTGCGTATTCAAAGATGAGGGCAGTAAGCATGAGTCATTAAACAAATTACTCTTGCATACATGTACACTGAACACCCACAGGCCCAATTACACATAGGTAGCAAACCCATCACTTGTTATAATTGTGTTACACGTTAGCAGAAAAAATTGCAGGGGGGAATATCTTATTGTGAACACCAGCTTTTAAAGATTTGGTGGCAGGTGCCTACCTATGAAATTGAACTTAATAAAAACATGTTACTGTAGTATTTACAAACAGGTAAAGAATTATCTGTAACATAGCACTTCCACCTTTCCAAAAGAGTATATTCAGTATTCCACTAGAGCTACCCAGAGGCCCGCTAGCACTCAAGTGATGGAATCACAGAATCACAGAATCATAGAATCAAGAATCATAGAATAGTTTGGATTGGAAGAGACCGTTAAAGGTCATATAGTCCAACCCCCCCTGCAATAAGCAGGGACATCTTAAACTAGATCAGGTTGCTCAGAACCCCGTCAACCTGACCTCGAATGCTTCCAGTGATGGGGCAGCTACCACCTCTCTGGGCAACTTGTTCCAGAGTTTCACCACCCTCATCATAAAAAATTTCTTCCTCGTATCTAGTCTGAATCTACCCTCTTTTAATTTAAAACCACTACCCCTTGTTTTACTGCAACAGGCCCTACTAAAAAGTCTGTCGCCATTTTCTTATAAGCCCCCTTTATGGAAAGGCCGCAATAAGGTCTCCCCAGAGCCTTCTCTTATTATCTTCTCTCTATTCCTGCTGCTGATGCTCAGAGGGGCGTTATATATTTTTCAGAAAGCAAATGTCTGATACATACTCTGATTGATTGGTTGGTTGATGTTGCCTACAAATATCTCAGGACCTTTAAGATGTCTTTTATGTGACCTAATAAGTTATGTGCAAAGAGGAGACATGAGTGCTCTGCCATGCACCTGCAGGTGGGACTTTGACCCAGCCTGTGCATGTGCAGCAGGGCAAAGGAAGAAAGACACACTCACTCGTAGGAGCTGCAGTCAAGGACAGAAAGGGTAGGAGCAGTTGCTGTGCAAGGCACCATCCTTATCCAGAGGTCCTTCCGCAGGAGAGCTCATGAGAAGGGGCACATGAAGAGATGGTCCAAGCAGGCTGAACCATATGACATGGCAGCAGGCTCCAGTGCAAGGCTGCACTCAGGAAGACCCTGAGCCCAGGGGCCACGTAGAAAACACACACTCCATAGAGGCAGCACATCTCCAGCCTCCCTCCAGCTCAACGGACCATGCTCAACAGCCAGAACTGGTGAGAAGGGCCATGCCTGGACTCCCACACCAGGAAAGGGCCAACAAAATTTGTAGTTGAGCAGCACAGTACAGATGCTTTAGAGTGCTCATGGACGTGCAGCATGCATAATGAATGCAAGTGCTCACTACCAAGTTAAAAACTTACAGGCCTTGTTAAATGTCCGAAATTTCCCATAGTAGGAAAAGAGGGCTTGGAGGAGTTAGAGTTTTTGTCTTTGCAGCTCATCCTCCTGCTAACACAGAAGGCTGATGCTGTCAGGACTAAACCATGTACAATGCTCCACACACAAAAATGTCTTATCTGTCCTCTGTGGAGAGCAGCAGTGACTGAAATGCTATTAGTAACAGCAGGAAAATAGCACTGCACAAGGATGCTCAAGGCAGGCTGAAATGAAACTGGAAACGTATATGGAGAAGGAATACAGTGAAGCCTGCCAGAGCTGAGCTGACTGAAGGGTGGGAGTTGTTTAGCTTAGAAAAGCAAAGACTGGAGAGGATATGTTTGCTGTCTCTAAATTGATTGGGACTAAACATCAGGGGAAGAACAGAATTATTTAGGCTAAAGGAGAGCATTGGCACAAGAAGTGGTTCAAATAGGCTTTGAATATATTTAAGCTGGAATTTAGAAAAGGTCTTTCAACCACAGTTATGAAGCTCACTTAACAGGTGAAAGGAGGACAAAACCCGAAGGTACTTTTATACTTAAATTCAAGGAAGGTCTTAAAGTATCAACATTGCTGAAGAGAGCAAGAGACCAAGACAAGACCAAGACAAGAAGGGTGAAGAGCACTGTCTTCATTTTACATTTCTTGTCAAGTTTCTGTGTAAGCCATTATCCAGCATTGAGTGGTCAGACTGTAGAGTTTACTTATGTAAACTTATGTACTTACTGTACTGCTTACTTATGTCTACTTAATGCATGTAGATGTGCAAATGCAATAAGCAGAGGCCAGTGTGATGGATACAGTAGTTTCAATACAGATTTGAGCTCCTGAAAGATCAGACACATACATTTTTGGTCATCATCTGTAAACAATAGCCACCAGAAATATGAAGAAAACAACTTTCTCACCTGGATACTCTATACTTACTCATATACGTATGTATTTGAGTCAGAAAGTGAACAAGAGGATGGATACTAGTTCTGTAAAAGTTCTGATTTTCATGTTTAACAGTTATCCATACACTAGGCTGATGGTGTTCTTTCCTTTTCCAGTAGGGCATTTCATTTTTTTACTCCTTTTACGAGTACATCAGCTACTCTGTTACAATTGCAGGCATGTTCTAAAAGTCAGTAAAAGTCATAATTTCAGTAGGCAAGTAGGCCTGCTGAAGTTCTAATGAAACCAGTGTACAAATATCTGAGCTTGTGATCTTACAAAAAAAGACGAGGCTTGGAACTGTTGCAGAGGAAAGTGGAAGAGAAGATCACATAATCAGCTGTGAGCTGGAGACAGGAAATATGTCTTAAAATTTCTTTTTTAATGACAGCAAATACTCAGAAAGAACCTCTAGTCACTAACATTTACACAACACCAGACAGAGAGGTATCACAGTTTTCTTGGTTTTTAACAGGTTTGTAGTGAGCTAGGTGAGTTGCAAATGTCAAATAGTATATTACAACAAAAGCTCTTCTGACAGGCAGAAGAGCTTAGTAGTTGCTCGGTAGTAGCTCTTCAGTGCTCTCTCTCAGTAAGCCAAGTTTCAGCCTTTCACTATGCACTGAACAAAGGATCCAGCTATGAAACATGTCAGAACCAGTGCCACCCTCAAGAGCAATAGATGTTATGTTCCACTCTGGATTATTCATGTATGACTGTCTGACCCAACTTCAAGGCCACAATTGCTTGGGAGAACATGCAGAAGAAAGGAGACAATCTGCATATGTTCCCATCAACTGCTGTTCCCCATGGAATGCAATAGCAAAGGCAGATGAACTATGCAGAAAGACACCTACTGTGAAACATGACTGTTCTAGGGGAGAGCATCAGCTGAAACTAGGTGCAGTGAATGCATCCTGCAAATCTGAAACTCATTCATTTTTCTGTAGGCCAAAACCCATTTGTCCTAGCCCCGATACAGCAATAGGACAGCTCAGATCTGCAGCACGCACTGAAAACTCTCCCAAGGAAACACGGGCTCCCTCCCATCTCACATGAATCATAGCTGCAGAAGATAACATACACCAAATGCTTGAGGACGTCTGTCACCTAGATAGCAGGCTGGTTGGAAGTGGCTGACACCAGTGATGTTTATTATCCTTACATGAGCCAGAAACATACTAAGTCCCAAAGACTGGGGGGAGCACAGACAACGTAGCATTGCTGACATAGCTCACACTGGAAGCTTACTTTAGTTTGAGTTTCTGAACTGCAGTTCTGAGGCTGACCTAAAATATTTTGCTCCTCCTTATACTTAGTACTTAATTCTAAATTTGGGGTTCTGCTCATGACTGAGCTCTTGGGTGGACTGCAAAAGTTTCCTTGGAAGGGTTAGTCCTGGGCAGTTGGGGGAGGATATGGAAAACAAGGATGGAGAACAAAACCAGAGGATTTTCACAGTGTCTTCTTTCCTAGGAACAGAAAAAAATTAAACCAAAAGAAGAACCTTCAAACTAGGAAAAAAACAGACAAAAAAAACCCAAAACCACCAGGCTGAAATGTATAAGTTTTGAATGCCTTTTTTATTTTCAGAAAACAAAAATTGAAATTACATTAAAAAGAAAAAAAAAGTGAAAAATAGAAAGGAAATTCTGGATAGTAAAGAGGACCACATTTCTAATATGCCAAAAAATTTAACCAGCCCTAACCCATATGACATGGCACAGAGTTGCACTATAAAACCACACTCAGAAACTGGTTTAGAGGTTTAGTTTTCTGGAAATGAATACCTCTGACACAAACAGTCTCATCTATACTAAGATACCAGTGGTTGAGTTCTCCCTGGGTGTGAGATATTTGCAAAATGCAGAGTTCCATGCTAGGTCATGTTCCATGCTCAGGTGGAAGAAGGGAG
>VZSZ01006503.1:0-37640 GCA_013398815.1 Ibidorhyncha struthersii | reverse complement strand
TTTTGCCCTTGAGGAGTGGTGGGCCTTCTGATTCTCAAAATGCTGCTGCTGTTTCTCTTTGTCTTTCCGTAGAAGAGCTGTTTTCTCTGAATGCTTTTTTATAGATGTTACAAGGACCTTTGCCTAAGTTGAGTTTGGATCTACTTGAAAAGTGTAATACTACATGTTTTAGGAGGCTCAGCATACCAAATACCTTTAAAATGCCTCTAAAGCCGTAACTGGTACACCTCTCTTTCTCCAGGATAAGCCTCAGTCCTCTTACTGAATTAAAGCAAAGAGAAGAATGATTTAACCTTTGAGTTTACAATGCTGTTGATTTTCTTCTCCCCTCAGTAAAACCCCTCCATCTTGGGAATCCAAAATTTCTTATGCACTGTAAGTCTCCACAGCATTTTTTTTTTTGGTGCTGAAACTAGAATGCAGCTGAAAATGAATTAAATGTTGAGGATTTTCAAGTGGTTTGGATTGTACTGGAGAAATAATCAAATAAGCTTGACGGAATTGAAATAAGGTTTGAAAATTCAATTGTTTAGGAAAACATAATCTTGGGAATATTACAGACAGGCAAGCAATATAATGGGTAACAAAAAAACCCGAACCCAAACAAAAAAAAAACATGCTGGGAAGACAATTTAAATTATTCAATACAACTGTTCAGCTGCTGTCAAACAATCTTTGCTTATTGCTTCCTCTGCATTTGCTCAAAGACCAGCCCGTCCGGGGGCTGCAACCCTAAAACTGCCTCCCAGATTCTTGATTAGAAGACATCTCCATGAAGACCAAGTGCAACCCAACGCCCAGGCTCATCCCAAAGTCCCTGTCGGGAGCATGGCGCCCAACCTGCACGACCCTCCAAGTGGAGCATCTCGGGTGTGGATGAGCATGAGCACGAGCACGGATCCAGCCACGTGGACGTACCATGATCCCCAATGCACTCCAGGTACAAAGCAGTTTGGAGAACGGAGGAAAACTTTTTGGCAGGCAGTAAGCAGCGAGACCGACTGGCTGTGGGTTGGTTGATCCATGTAATGGCCACTCCTGTGCCACAGGGGAAAACCCTCAGCAAACTTTGTGTTGGATCCAGCACGTGTTGGATCTGTCCCCACTTGAATGGCAACAGATGTTTAACTTCACTCTACGCAGCACATCCTATTTTTCCATTCATTTTTCCACTGCAACACGAAAGCTTCACTAACTTCAAGCAATTTGTTTAATTAATTGCTAATCAACAGATTACAAAAGATCAGCATGTTGCACCAACGCCTCTGTATCCCAAGAACAAATTTCCATAGGCACACTGCTACGTCAATCCTTCTGAGCTGACCGGGGACTGAGATCATTGCTACTCAAGGATCATTTGCCTGTGGCTGAACCTCTAAACCTTTTCCACTTGTTGTGTTTTGAAAGACTGATAAAGACAATATTGAAACTTGAGTGTTCAGGAATTTTTAGTGGGTACTCCGTGAGCCAACATGGTTGATATTTAGGCAGAGAAAGAATACACAGGGAAGGCAGGACACAATTTCAGGACTTCTGTTGCAGGCATGAAGCAAGCAGAACAGAAACCTGACCCTGAAATTAGCCCACAGGTATGGCAGGAAAGGATAAAGGATAGGGGAGGTAGATCGAAAAGGTATGAAGTTGGCGGAATCAGTTTTGGTGCCCAGTCTTTGGCCTGTGCCCTGTAACCCAGGATGCGCTGCGCTGCCCTGTTTTGCCCATGGCAGCACCCAGCGAGCTTGGCTATGAGCAGAGCCTGTCCTCATGACACAGCCAATCTAGCACCCCATCAAAAATTATTTTTAAAATATAATTTATGCCAGTCAGCTTTTTCTTTTTTTTTTTTTTTTCACAGAAAGAAGGTTGTCATGATAAGATCGCGGCTCTGGCTTACAAAGGCAAATGTGGTTATTTACTGTATGTTGATTTATTCAAGGCCACATGGCATCTTAATTAAAAATGCCGTTATATATGTTTAGAAGGAAACACTTTAGATTAAAACCTGACTCCCTGACAGCTACGGAAATACAGTTAAAAGAAGTGAGCAACTGCTGTTGAAAGCACTTCCCATAAATCCATCTCTGTCATTTCTATTTTATTCATGATCATTCCTCGAGTCTGCAGATGAGGCAATTTACTCCTCTCAGGTGATTACCATCTAACAAAATGCCCTTTAACAGTCCAATTATTCAATAACTCATTTTTGGAACAGGCATGCAGATGACGGCTGCAGCATCAGGGCAAGGCATGCAAGCATTGACTTAAAACACGGCAGCCAGGTCCTCCCCAACAACCACCTCCGAAAAAGCTCTGCTGACATTTTGTTGAAATAACGAATTTATCACTCAATATGGATTCAGAGTAATTTTTACCCACACAGGAGAAAGATCAGATGATGAAGACCTTCTTAGAGGTTAAGGAAAGCAAGGTGCATGGAATTAGAGATAGGATAAACTGAGATTTTTATCTCATTTCCCAGTTTCTAGCAATAAGGCAAGTACTAGAACAGCATTGTCTGGGACAGAGCCATCTTCATTTGGGAACCTAAAAGACAAGGTTGGATATTTTCTTATAAAGACCTAGTTTTTCCTTTCTCTACTAACAATTCAGTGGCATATGTCCATGGAGGTTGTAATGGACCTTACAGTGGCTTAGGGACACTGTCACTTTTCAGTTGCCCAGGACCCCGTGAAGACAGCACTGAGAACAGTTTGCTTATGAAGGGTGGGAATTCATTGAACGTAAGTTTAACTTGTCATCTGAAAACAAAGAGGAACAAAACTTCCTGGATTTCTGGTGCCATTTGCTAAAGTTAAATCCCATTAAGCCTGAATCTGAAAATCCAGTCGGGGATTGGTTTCCTCCAACAGAGGATCCAGGAGATGCTGAGCTCCTCCCTTCCCTACAACTGCAGAGGAGTAGAGGCCGTGTTGGACAGAACATCTGCTCTCTCCAGACCTCTCTACGTTGGTCTGATTAGCTCAACCTCCCCATCTGTTTTGAAGGGTGGGTTTGGAGCAGATGACCAAACATCAACTACTCTGTTACTCTATGCTCCAAAAGAAAATTCTGATTTCTCCTGTATTTCCCTATTCCAGATAAGGGCTTACACTTTATTTAGCTGGTTTGAGTATCAAGCCAAATTGATTTCTTTAAGTAATACCTTTTATCTTTCCACGCTGGCGCAAAGCATTGAAAACCCTGTGTATACAGATGCGTGTGGTTGTGCACACGCATATTCCAATTTGCTCTGAAAGTCAGCATCGAAGTTTTCTATATCTAACAGTTTGGATTTTCCCATTAAAATCAGGATCTTCTTGATTTGTAGTGTACTTCAGGCAGCTGGTCTCCTTAGCCTCCTCGTTAGCAGCTTAACAGAACACTAATTCACCACGGGTCAGCTGTAATTTTAGGAATTATTAGGAAGTTAAGGATTTTTTACTATCCCTCTGAGGACACTTTAGCCTAAGCCTGATTTGTCTTCACCTATAGTTCAATTCCACAGCATAACTCCTGCAAGCATGTTCCGGGACATCATTTTCATTGTACTTAACGCCCTTTCTATTTTCTCTACACTTTAAAATACATATTTCCAATTGCATTGGGAACTGCTGGGGCACACAGTGAGTTTGTCTTCATTGCGCTGTAGGAACTCTTTTCATCTTCTTCCAGAAATAATTAGGCTGATTTATCAGTGTCTATATGAAGTTTAAATTCTTCTTCCTAATATGCGTCACCTCGTATTTTTTGAAGTCACAAGTAATACGCTGCCCAATTCCCATGGTTTAAGTCACTCCAGTGATTACCGTCCTCCTTAGTTTTTGGGAATCTGTGCGTTGTATTTATTGGCAAGTCACTTGTGTGATATTTCCAGAGACAGTATATAATTGAATTTAAGATGCATTTCTGATGCTCATAAAAGCAATAAAAATGTCACCTTCTGCCTGCACATTAAAAATTCATCCCATGCAAGTAGAGGACAAATGCATAAAATGATCATTACGATGTGCAAATGTACTAGATACAGGAAAACGAGACCCGTCTCTGACTGGACATAAAAATATTAAATACTTCTGTGCTGAAATGGCAATATTTATTGAACTTTTCTAAAGTCGCTGAAGAAAAAATGTTCCCATTAGTAACTTCGCTAAGTCCACTTTAGCTTGCTTCAAAAATGTGATTTGTACCATTATTAACAAGAATGTGGATCCTGCGTGAAATGAGAATTAGTTCCCTGAAATAAATCCCCCAAAATATACCATTTCGTGTTAAGTGATCCTATCCAGACAGTCAAATTATCTATGTGACTGCTTTTCTGATGAACATGTAGCGCCAAAGGGGAGACTATTAGCATTTTAAATCTATTCCCACTCACAACAGAACTTCAACACTTATTTAAGGTTCAGAAACCCACCCCTGAGTTTGCTGTGGACAGCTGTCTCCGTGGAACCGGGCCAATGGTGCTGCTGTCATTTGTCTTTTCCCTTCTGATATGCTGCCCATATGTGCCTTCTGGGTTCCTATCACTCTCTTTAAATTTTTTTTTTTCAAATCTGAATTTATATTAAAATCACCAAAAGATTCCAGCCTCTGTGGACAGGCCACGGAAACAATATTCAGAAAACCCAACTATTTTTCTTGATTTGAGCCAGTCTCAAGCAACTGGCTGCTCTATCGCAGTGCTTCTGTTTTCCCTTTTTAATTTTTATCTGTCTTAGCCAAAGAAGCAATAAGCCCTTCAGGGCAGTCTGCACAACTCTTTGTTTTTTGCCTGCTCAGCGCAAAGTAAAATTCACAGGTAATTAAGCACACTGTGAGCCATTAACTCCTCTCAAGAGTCTCTTCTTAAAATTGGGTCTACAAGTAGAAAATAAAATCCATCTTTTGCTCATTTGGATTATTTTTCGTAAGCGTGAAATTAAGACCTATGACCTCGTTTTTCCCGTGTCAGAGCTGAGTGATGCTGGTTCCTGTGGCCCCGGGGCCAAGCCCCGCTCGTTCCACCCCATCGTGTTTGGGATCCTCACTGAGAACCCCGCATCGGCAGCACCGCGGAGCGTGCGCGGGCTGATGAGTTTTCCTCCTCTGCTTGCCCTCATTCAAATGCAAACGCCTCCAGAAATTCAGTATTGAGAATTTTCTATGCTCCGTGTTGTTGCGGTGCTGATAGCTTGTTATTCCTAAGACACATTGTAGAGTTATTGCAAGACAATCGTTTGAAATTATTTAACCTAGCAGAGTATCTCAGTTCACGCTCTAGCAGCAGGCAGATTTGCTGGAGGTGGTTTGTAGCCCCGGCCTGATATTGCTCTGTACCATCACCTACTCGCTCTGAGTAATTATTTTCTGACAAAAATCTACACTAATAGGGGATTTATCTTTTAAATATCAGCATCAAGATGCAGCTGGTACCTTCTAAACAGGAGAAAAAAACCCCGGAGCAGGAACCTTCTCCCCAGGTCCTCCAAGTACACACAACAAACAAATGCCATAATTTCAAAACCAAACCCAAACCATCACTTTAATTAAAACTCATCAACAATTGCTCACAAAAGCCAAGAATACTTGCTTCTCCAAATGCATTATTTATTAAAAGGGAGTCGTGCAGTTTTGGCCACTCAAAACTATTCTTACACACTACCGGAGTTTGCCATAGGGGTCTGCTTGGAAGATATCAGGAGAATTCTCACACCATGGGAACACGGAGTGTGCCAGAAGGCTGTTCTCATCCTTTCCTGGGGAAGCCACTCTGTCTGGCATGGAAAAATGCCTTACTTGGCCAGCCAAAAAAAAATCTCACGGAAGCAAGAGTCTCCTGAGATCAAGGTCAAGCACTGGGTTAACATCTGCACTTCTTTTGGAGAGTCTGTTCACTTGGGGTCTCTTCACCAGCAGAGATTCAAATGTCTGAGATCACCACGGTTAGGATATTATCCTGAGGAGCAGGTTTAGGTCAGCCCGAGAATGAGAAAAGAATTTTATCTTGAACTATCAGATACAAATCGGTATTTTTTGGCTCAAAACAGATTGAAGAAAGAGCAGACCTCTGTTTCTCTCCGGTTTGGCAAAAGCTCCTACGCTCACCCTCAGTTTCACTTCATTTGGAAGCTCCCAAAGAGGAGCCAGATTCTTTGTTATCTTCAAATCAAGATGAATTTAACACTTTCGATTCATTCAATAGGAAAATGTAGTTCATTAAAAGCCTTTCCTTTTTTTCTGGTCGGCTCGTTAACCAAAATCCCCCTACCCCAGGTACCCCCAGCCTGGCACACATAAGTAATATAAGCAATTCATCAGAAAATTGGCTCACGTCACTTAAGACAATATTTTCACGCATAGTGTGACACGAAGAGAGATAGTGTGAATTAGGGGCGAGGAAGACAAAATAATCAGTTTACCAAAGCTATAATCTGTGGGAATTTAGTGATCAAATAAGCTGTTTTGACTCAGCAGGATATCACACTAAACAAAAACTTCTGAACGTAAATGCCAATGGCTACTTTCTGTAACAATTTATTTTCTGCTAATTATACTTGCCTATCTCTAGAGCAATACTCTCTATATCTTCATACTTGAGCTTGTTACACCATTCTGAAGGGAAACTACTATTTGTATGTATAAGGCAGATTGCCAAGTCTCAAGACAATTACAAATAATAAATGCGATACACATCTAAACAGCTATTTCTAATCACATTAAAGGCTTTGTACTTAATCTTTCTTGTACTTTGCTAACACAAAACACAACAATTACCAGGTAAAAACCACGTACTCTACTCAGGGAGATGAATGAAGATGTCGTCGGAGAACGGCATACGCAGGGCCTTTTCTAACCTTCCAGACGCACAACAATAAAACCAGTGACTTACGCTACTCAAGGTGTTTTCTGGTTGGAAAGGCATCTTCAGATTTGAACGTGCAAATAACCTTCCTATTCTCACTTCACCACGACGCACCACCCCCATAACCACGAACCATGGCGTTCAAACCAGCACCAACACGGTGCGTCTCTTGCAACTACGAATACTTCTGGCACTTCAGAGCCCATGGCTGTCTTACCTGCTTGACTTCTCAACTCCCCCATACTCCTCCTTCAACCATTTTTGTACATCGGTGGATGCAGTCTCCACCCAAGACTGCAGACTTCACATACCTGTATGCTGCACTGTTCATTGAACAAGCTTCATTTGACCATCACAAGCTGAAAAATACCCCAAATAGTCAGAATAGCGTGGACTCGGGCTGAAACAATAGCAAAGGCATGAGTACTACCTTCAAAGCATTCCTCTTGGAGTGAGTTTCTTCTTGGAAAGGCTGTTGATTCATGCCAAAACACATTGCAAACATTTTTTCTTGCCTTTGAAGATCAATGTCCAATTTCATTCCATGGGTTATTTAAAAAGAAGAATAAAAACCATCGCTTTCTTCATATTTCTCATCTTGTTCCAACTTACAGGACAGAGAGAGAGGAGCATGCAGAGGACAGATGCAACATTTGGAATGACGTAAATCACAAAGAGATATAGAAAATATCCCCAGTGGCTGGCCAGGTAGCGGGACAAGCTTTATGAGCCACCACCATCCATCATGCTCTACAACCCATGTCCAGACCACGACGGTAGTCTCACACTGCTCTCAGTCTGTAGGGTGAAACTCAGAAACCCCCTGCTACTGCAGCACAGCCATAAACCCAGCCACAACAAATTAAGAGGTACTAGATAACTAAAAGCAGTGAAAGTTAAACTCAACGACAGAAAAAAATTAATTCAGGAAATATCTGACTCAACTCCCTTTGCTCCTAGGTCCGTCACTAGTCATGGGTGTGTGTGGGTATCAAGAGGAGGAGCAGAATCTGCCACTGACCAAAGAAAGAGTAAAAATTCCCTAAGCCACCTTCTTCAGATTTATTTCAAATATTTGTTAAAGCCTATTTTCTTATTTTACCTGCCGAATTAGCTATTGATGAGCTCCCCAAGCTGTAGGCATGCAAGAAAAATAAGTATAGTATTGCAATATGCGGGACATGAAAGCAGATGAACCCAAACGGATTGCATTAGTATAACACATTTAAGCATCCTTCATCCTGAATATTTTACAGAGGAACAATGTAAATGCAGAAAGGATCTCTTTTCCTTATGAATAACTGTTGTTATCCCATGAATATACCGTAATATTATCACAATATTTCACTCACACCTCTAATTGCACCCAAATAGCAAACTAGCAGCTTTTTCTGCGCCGAGGCTTCATCTCCAACGTGGCGTGCTTTCACGTCTCCAGCAGAATCTACAGCATCTTTTTGTACTGTCAAGGCCAAAATTAGACGAGCTATTCCTTGCCAAAGAGTATCAAAGGGCGGCCTCACTGCACGCTCCCTAGCAGCAAGCCCAACGGAGGGCTGGAGTTTAATGAGCTATTCGTTTGGAAGCGTGCCCATTTCTTTACTTAATTTGGCCTTTAAACTGTAATACAGTTGGGTGTACAGAACGTGCTCCCGAGTTATGCGTTGGTGACGAGACGAATTCAAAGACCCCGTCCCTATTCTTCATCTTGATACAGATGTTCTGTATTCAGCAACACAGTTTGTTTGCAGTCAGCAACTGTTTCATCCAGATTACTAACGAAGATTAAAATCACCCCTTCAGAAGGATTGACCAATTCATGCGTTTTATGCTCCCATATGCACGGTTCCAATTTGCAGAGGAAGTAATAATTCATTTTATTTCAAAGCTCCTAAGAGCCAGCGCAGGCTATTTCATTTTCGCTTGAACAAACATAGACTTCGACACGTATTAATCCCCAAAGGATTTCCCATCAGCACAACATGATTACGCAATCTTTATTCAAATGCGTACATCTGAAGGGTTTTGTGTTTATTAAGAGTTAACTGAAGCGACAGCTAATCAGACTCTTGAAGAAATCTTTGTTCTTGTTGAAATACATTTTTCTCAAAGGTTTACTAAATGGCCCAGGAAAAAAAAATAAAAATAAGAGATTTGAGGCACAAGTGGCACATCAATTTCCATTTTTCCATCAGTCTGCTTCTCATCCACAGCTGGGTTAGCTGGGCAATGTGATAATTGTCAGCCATCCATAAGGAAAGATGAAATGAAGACTAAAGCCTTTGATATGCAAGTTTGCTTACAAACCTGTATGGGTGGTTTGGGTTTTTTCACTGTGGTTCTCTTCAAAAGTACCAGCCAGCCTTTTCCAGACGAGAGAAAAACCGCTTCTTCATAATCTGTCTAAATGTATTTAAGTAACAGTTATCAAAATGCCTCCACCTGCGAATCTGTATTGGATCTTTCCGATTTACAAAAAAATAAATGCCAATTAGATAATTGGGAAGAAATAACACCTTTCTTTGACTTTTGCCGTGGTCTTTTTTACTGACCCCATTAAAGGAAGGTCGTGGCTGGCAGACAAAAGCACTGCTGATATTACTCCTACCCCACAACCTTTAATTTCTTAAAAGAACCGATGCCACCTAAGCCCCACATTACTCGACAGGGTGTAACTCCAGTTATCCCAAGTCCTCCTCTTTTCCCAACAATTTAATGTCCAACGCTCTGATTCAGGCCGCGCATCTTTCACACCAGGCAATCCATTTTCAATCTGTGTTTCTAAACCATCCTTTATGGTGGAGCCCGAAGCATGTTTTTGGCCGACACCACGTTCCTAAGCACTATTAAAACTGGTGCCAGGAGAAGGCAGCAAAGGCAGAGGCTGTTTGCATTGAGTCTAAAGCCTCGTGCAAAAAGCTGGGTCTTAGTGCTGCAAAACCGCTTAGTAAACACTAAACAGATTCACAGCAAATTTAAACTTCAACGAATCTTTCATAAAAGAGTGGACTCCAAGTTAACGCACTGCTAAGTACTTGCTGAGGTTGTAAGTCCTGCCCGAATGTTTCAAACCAAACCTCGGTGTCACCAGAAGTCTTCTATCGCCGCTCAAAGCCGAGGCATGACTTTGAGGGTTTGGGAACGGTGTAAGCGTGGGCACGAATTCAGGGACCATGGAACAGCTGTAAGGGACACAGTCAGCTGAGACACTGTCATCAAACGTTAAATATTTACTATTTGCCCTCTAAGGTCTGAAATTTTATTCCTGTTTTCCTTTCCTTCCCAGATCTCAACTTTCCTGGCTGTGCCTTGACGCTTAGGACTCACCACTGTAGCAGAATCTACTAGTGGCAACTTGAATTTGTCAAAGTACCATAACAAGCCTGGTAATAAAATGACTCCACGTTTCACTCAGGCAAAGTGCGTGGAAGTCGCACACCAAGGTCTTCCCGGTAGCTTCATCAAAACCACTCTGCAAGTTCCAGGTGTAAAGCGAAATGTCATCCCACAGCAGCTAAATACAGACTTTGAAGCCTCAGACAGCTTTCTTGCACACACCGCTTTAGGTATTTTAGCATGTCCATTCAGTGCTAGACGTGATAAATAAAAGGATAAAACTCAAGTCTGTGTGAGCCTTGTTGCCACTGTGACCTCCTCGAGTGCATCAACATTTCCCTGGAGCTCTAAACAGGAAAAAAAGAAACCCAACAAACCTCACAACCCTTAAGTCAGGATGGCTACAAACAGCTACACCTCGAGATTCCCACCAAGCTGCAGCGGCGTCACCATGGTTGGGAGGAGGAAATCCCAACAGGCCCTTCAGCTGAAAGCCCGTGTATTGTCAAACCTCAACCTTGAGTGTTCAGAAATATAGAAAAGAGACTAAACTACGCTGTTGAACTACACACAGGCTATTAGGAAGGTCATGTGATTTCGACGCCCATTAGATCATTGTAAAAATAAGCCTGTTTAAGACCCAGCAATTAAACTAATGTAAATAAACAGCACTTAGGCTCAAGTTGGCCTTTTCCACTAGGGATTAAGCAGTTGCCATGGAAATGAAGCTGATCCTGCCTGACCTATTTTTCCTATATACGGTGGTCATCATGTGCAGTATTACTTCTTGCTGTGGCATTTTGCCTTGATAAATACCTAAACTTGAAATAAAAAGATCAGGTTTTTAACTTGTAAGGCATATACAACCCCACATTTGTTGGTTTGGTTTTTATTTTTCCCATCGAGGGTACTGACTGCAAAAGTCCCAGCTATATTTATTTGACAGTCAATTTTTGAAGTGCAGTTTACATTTTTTAACTTTACTTGAAATGGGGAACCATATGAAAAACATGCCATGACTTTGAAGCTAAAGGTATTCAGAAGTGCTCAAGAAACAAAAAAAAGGGACTGAAAAAGCAAGACAGCAAGGTGATGCAAAAACGCTACACACCACACGTCTACTAGAAAGCAAAACAACGGTGATGGATACAATTACTGTTAAGAACGTGGCATTTTTTTATTCAAGAGGTCTACCCAACGGTGGCTGAGAAATCAGAATGCCACGGCAAGCGCAAGGTCCTGCACACGGGTCAGGGCAATCCCAAGCACAAATCCAGGCTGGGAGGAGAATGGATGGAGAGCAACCCTGAGGAGAAGGACTTGGTGGTGTTGGTGGATGAGAAGCTCAACATGAGCTGGCAATATGCCATCGCAGCCCAGAAAGCCAACCGCGTTCTGGGCTGAATCAAAAGAAATGTGGCCAGCAGGGGGAAGGAGGGGATTCTGCCCCTCTACTCTACTCTGGTGAGACTCCACCTGGAGTACTGCCTCCAGCTCTGGAGCCCTCAACATAAGAAGGACATGGACCTGTTGGAACGGGGCCAGAGGAAGCCTCAAAGATGATCTGAGGGCTGAAGCACCTCTGCTATGGGGACAGGCTGAGAGAGTTGGTTGTGTTCAGCCTGGAGAAGACAAAGCTCCGGGGAGATCTCAGAGCCCCTTCCAGTACCTAAAGGGGACTGACAGGAAAGCTGGGGAGGGACTTTATATAAGGGCATGTAGGGATAGGACGAGGGGGAACAGCTTCAAAAAGGAAAAGGGGAGACTGAGATTAGGTATCAGGAAGAAATGTTTCCCTGTGAGGGTGGTGAGCCCCTGGCCCAGGTTGCCCAAAGAAGCTGTGGCTGCCCCATCCCTGGAAGTGCTCAAGGCCAGGTTGGACGGGGCTTGGAGCAACCTGGGCTGGTGGGAGGTGTCCCTGCCCATGGCAAGGGGGTTGGGACTAGGTGATCTTTAAGATCCCTTCCAACCTAAACCATTCTATGATTCTATGTCGATCTTCTGCCACCACTGTCCCCTGTGGCTGGCCATGGCAGTAGGGCAGGGTTTTCCCCTCATCTTGAACCAGCTACTGCTTTAAGCTAGTTCACCACTATCCACCTGCTGCCAGATTGCATTTAATTCCACCCTGCCTAGTGCCAGTTGTCCAACCGCAATGCCAAAACACCAACAAATCCCATACTGGCCCACGAGTTTCCTCCTGAAATCCTCCACAACAGTATCCTCAAACAAACACATACTTCAACATGTCCTACTCTCAAGGAAAGAGATCCCCTCCACCTCTCTGGTGACCTGTCCTGACCTGCATCATGTTTCCAGGAGAGGTATTTGCTCTTATGTCCAGCCCAAACCTCTGTAACCTCAACTCATGGCCGTTGTCCCTTGTTTTATCACTTGCCAGTATACAAAGAAGAGTTTGACTCCGTACCTTTGCAACTGCCCCCGCAGCAACATAAGACCACTCTTAAATCCCCTCTTAGCTCTCCCTGTGTCAATCTCACCAGGCTCATGTGGGGCCAAAACCACATTGCTCCAGGTGTGGCCTCTCCAGCACTGAGTAGGGGGACTAAATGCCTACCGTGACCTGCTAGCCGTGCTCTTCCTAATGGACTACTCATGATGACAGTACACTCAACTTGTCCCCCACTGTACTGGCCCATGTCCTTCACTAAAGATCGCCGGTCCAGCCAGTGAGCCCCTGGCCTCCGCCGATGCATTGGGTTATTCCACCCCAGGAACAAAACCTCTACCCTGTACTCCATGTTGAGTTTCATGAGGTTGATTTTGACCCAACAGACAAATTTCTCAAAGTTCCTCTCAAATGCTTTGCCTTGGCACCAACAGCCCCTTTCGCCTAACTCCCCCCTGGATGCATATTTGCTGAAGATGACTCCATCCCACCATCCAGGCTGTCAATGAAGACGTGGATTATCTGCCCCAGTATCAGCCCCTAACTTACTCTGCTTTTCACTGGCACCAGCTAAACATCAAAGCCGTTAACTACCTCTCTCCAAGCCTGACTGTCCTGCCAACTTTCAACCCATCTAACCATCCGTGCATCCAGCCCATTTGTCTTCAGCTTCCAAATGACATCGCTGCAGGCAACAGTGTCAAAAGCCTCAAAACAAATGACACACGCTGCTCCCCCCTCGCTCTTGTAGTCATTTCCTCGTGCAAGGAATCCATCACTGAGAGCACAGAAATTTCTTTCATTATTTCTGAAATATTCCATCAACAAATTATTCGGCCCTAAAGTGGCATTTTTCATCAAATAAATGGTTTGCCCAAATGCTTTGCTTGGCATTGTGTATGTGCAGGCAAACTCTGATTTTTCATTAGGATCAAAAGACAGTTTAGATACACAGTTTTCAAACATGAAGCCTAAGATATCCTTCTAGTAATTAGTCTGTACTCAAACTTTTCCACCAGCTGTGGGAAAAGAAGGCACTTTTTCTACTACTTTCTCTCCCCAACATTGCACATAATTTAAACATTTCAATTTGCACACAGACAAGCATGGTTTCCTTGGAGCCCGTTAGTAATTCTCTAAAAAGTTTTCTTTTCACCAGAAACTTCAGCTGGTTTTCCAATTAGCAATTCAAGATGATGAACAGTTTCGCACGGAGAAAAAGTACTGGCAAACATAACCTGAAGGCACGATTGACCCTGGCCAGACCCACCGCTTGCATACGAGCGCTGGGGAAGAGCGTTTCTCTGCCATGGACTTTTCATGGTTAAAAAAACAACATTGATGAAAAACACTAGGATTCAGTTCACGTGACAGGTCCACTGCCTATTTAACTATCACTTTGGACCAACACAGGAAAAGCAATAATGGACTAACACTGCTTTTGGGAAGCCATGTTGCATACACAATAACTAATGAAGAACATTAGAGAAGGACCTAGGGGTGCTGACTGATGAGAAGCTCAACATGAGCCGGCAATGCGCCATCATAGCCCAAAAGGCCAACCATATCCTGGGTGGCATCAGAAGAACTGTGGCCAGCAGGGCGAGGGAGAGGAGTCTGCCCCTCTACTCTGCTCTGGTGAGACCACATCTGGAGTACTGCCTCCAGCTCTGGAGCCCTCAACATAAGAAGGACATGGACCTGTTGGGGTGGGGCCAGAGGAGACCACGGAGATGCTCTGAGGGCTGGAGCCCCTCTGCTGGGAGGACAGGCTGGGAGAGTTGGGGCTGTTCAGCCTGGAGAAGAGAAGGCTCCGCGGAGACCTTAGAGCCCCTTCTAGTACCTAAAGGGGACCGACAGGAGAGCTGGGGAAGGACTTTCTACAAGGGCATGTACCAATAGGATGAGGGGCAACGGCTTCAACTGTAAGAAGGGAGATTTAGATTAGATATCGGGAAGAAATATTTCACTGTGAGGGTGGTGAGACAGTGTCCCATGTTGCCCAGAGAAGCTGTGCCTGCCCCATCCCTGGAGGTGTTCAGGGCCAGGTTGGACGGGGCTTGGAGCAACCTGGGCTGGTGGGAGGTGTCCCTGCCCAGGGCAGGGGGGTGGGACTGGATGATACTCGAGGTCCCTTCCAAACTAAATCATTCTATGATTCTATAACATCCAGGGTGTTACTCACAGCTCAGTTTTCAGTGTCTGTCGGTTTAGGCCGCAGGTTGAGAGACTCGACAGTCCCATGCGAGCATCTCTAAAGCCGCCTCATTTGGGCAAATGAGAGCAAAATATTTATCAGCGTCATCAAAGTACTCGGCTTTCTTTGTAGATGAAGGTGCTTTATCAATTGCAATTGAAAATCTGTTAAATAATTTAAGGCACGTAAATATGTTATTTACTCCCAAGTCTTCTAACAAGCTGAGGGCTTCCGTATGTGATCAAATACACTGCCGTGAAATTCAGGCATTTCCTCTTAGAAGAAGGGGGAAAAAAAGACAGAAAAGATAAACTTCAGCCTGTAACCTGCCAAGAAATGCCCATGTAACTCACTCATTTGAAAAATAATAATGAAGATAATGATCCTCCTTTCACATAGGACCTGATAGGTTAATACCTTATTATTAGCTGAGCAAAAGGAAGAGAAGTTTGGAAGCCTCCAAGTGTATTTCTACCAGTATAAAAGAGTTTTGGAGTGGCTGCCACCAAGAAGGCAGGTCTTGGCTTTGCCTGGTCAAAAAGCAAAATATTTTAAAGCAGACACCTGGCACTGCTGAAATCCTTCTCCTGAGCATAGCTGAACGATTCCTGGGAGGACAGGAGACTGTCAGAATGCTTTGGTAGGTATCTATTTGTAATTTGAGCATGAAAACAGACATAAGAATAGGGAGTGCCTGGTGTGATAACGCCTTGGATAGGTGGATAAATGTTGGGGTTTTTTTGTTTTTTTTTTTAATGAGAAATGCCAGACACAAGGACAAGCTCTGAAATGTCTGTGACTATCAACTGACTACACACTAACCAAGGGCTCCAAAACCGCCCTTGGGGCCCATGAAGGAAGAGAGTTAAATGGATCATGGGAGACTTACCCTTGAAGAAGAAGGTTAAGAAACAGACCCAGATCTTCAAATCTATCATGCTGGTTTTCTTTTCACCCAGAAAGGTGAGTCTACCTTGCTCAGACTTTGAGAGCAGCCAGATGCTATACGCCCTCCTAAATCCGTTGCGTTTGTGCTTTTGCTTTGATTTCCAACATACTCGTTAATGGATTAATAATCAGATACTGATCGCTTAAAAGAATCTGAAGGGCTTTGACCTCTCTGGGGAGCTCTGGACACTTGGCCCAATTCAGCCACCCTGATCAAACCATGAGAGATGTTGCGTGCAGGCACACAGGCAGCACGATAAATGGGGAACATTTGCGGCCATAAAAGACAGATAAATGGATGAGCATCACACCCCTTGATATTTTCAACATTGCCAGTAAATCGTATCAGTATTGTTTTATAAATGAATGAGTGAAGACTACTGTATTTTACCTGGATAAAGGCTGCAGGACTAAGTCTTCTCTGATTCCTCCTGATTTTTAATATCAATACTTGCATGAATCATTCTCAATGGGTATCAGTTCAATTCCAAATAACAGATTAGGAACTTATAAAAGTCAGATAATAAACCGTATACTCTGATTCCTGATGCAACACTTAGACTTAGGACTTTTTGAACCAATTGCTTAAAGCAGAATGCAATTTTTTCAAAAATAGTAAAACTTGATTTTGAAATGAATGATACAATCCATCATAATCTTTGTCATGTTGTTTCAATAGTTAAGAACTACCTTTGTCATAGCACCAGGCTTATTGCTATCCTGGCTCAACTTCTGGCCACACTCCTTCCTTTTTTAAGAGCCTTTTATTAAAGACTTTTCCCTGCAAAGACTCCTACCACCTGTGACCGTGCGTTGTCTTCTCTAGGTCAGACTAGATGGAGTGAGCTCCTTGTGGCCCTCGGTATCAGGCATCTCTTCCAGCCCCATACTCGCTCTTCTCTCAACTCTATGCAAGGTCATCTGTGCGCCTCCTGAATTACGGACACCTGAGTTGGGCGAGACCTTGCAGCTCCAGAGAGCACAACATATGCGAGCTCATGCAACTGTCCTGGCTTTGACTGTCGGTCCAAGGACTTTTTCAACCTTCTTTTTGGTTCTTCTCTTTGGTCGACCTCCTTGCAGGTGTCTGATTACAGAATGTCAATGCTTCCACGCACATCATCCAGATTTGTTTCCACAATAAAAGACCAGAAAAAGATTTCCCAAGGCTTACTTCTCACAAGCCCACTGTTTCTCACAGTCCTATCATCTGCTTGTACGACCCGAATCCCCTTTCAGTTGCTATGTATTTTGTCCAAGATCAGTATCAACCCACCTAATCAACAGCATCCTGACATAAACTCAGATTCATTAAAATCAGTGTTAATGACTAAAACCTCAACCTCAACAGCTTTTAAAATAATTCCTGGATGCAACCTACCTAGACTTGCTGGTTTTCAAATAACTAATTCTAACAGCTGTTGAACTTCATCAACGTACTGAACAGCTGGATTACTACACATTTCCACCATTTCCAATTAATTTTTATTTCTTCAGACAGCATTACCATTTCCATCCCTTACAATATATTACGGGACCAATATTACCATGACCATTAGTTTTTCCTCTTGCATGGCCCTTAGCACTATAAATTCTGTACTTTTTCTCGTACGCTTTTGCTTTTTTTATCACAGCTATACTTTTCTGTAGTTCCTACTTCATCACCACCACCCTTCCTCAGATATCCCAAAAGACAGAGTCATTAATGCCAGTATGCCTCAGAAGCTGCCTGTTGACTTAAGTATCTCCTAAATACCGTATTTCATCTCAATGTTGTTCTGTCTTCTGTCTCTCTCTTCCACCATTTCGGTATGGGATCCCAAACTGGGACTGTCCCCAGCTGGCTTCTTTGGCCAGCTGAGGACCTCCTGGGAGCCCATGGGTGGTTTGGGTTCAGGTTGGGCTGAAGTGCCACCCTATGCTGCTTCACCTGCATGCCACCACACTGGTCAAGTATCAGGGGTACCTTCTAGTTCCCGCGACGACATCAGGGATGTCTTCTGTTTTACAAGATCAGCCTATTCCCATCTGTCTACGCCTCTGCTCTACTTAATCCACCCACTGCAAGTCACAACTGCTGTGCATCATTGCTCATCTTGAAACAAAACAGAAACGTGAAGCATAAACCATGCTCTGAAAAACCTCCAAAAGGTCTCATCATTCACGATTCAACACAATTCATCTATCTTCAACGCTTTAAGCATCACTGTTCAGCTCTGTTCTGCCACAGCGAGGGCGCGACCGACCGACCTGGGCATTTTAAATAGTTGATAAGTCAAAGACCCAGAGATTATCACCATTTGGCATCTGCAAAATAACAACTGAACAAGTCTTGCTCAGTTATTCTGGGCTGCCTCCTCAGCTCATATCTTGTAAGAGAAACCTCAACAAAGCCATCCAAGGCTATCCAGCATGTAGCTAAGCACTGCAGACCTTGACTGGGAGATCATGGTACCTTTCCAGAGTCTTAGATTTTAAGTTACACTGTAATGTGATCAGAATAAAACAACCTCAGTATCTAAAAATTTCATCTACTTTAATATTTGCAGCGTAACTCAAATCTTAAACAGTTTTAGCAAGCAAAGGAAAACACTCTTCTTGGTATATACAGCCACAAACATCCACATAATATTGCAATACAAAATGTTAATTTGAGAAGGATGAATTACTTCAAACAAACCCTAAAACCTTAATAAATCTCCAGTTATGCCTTATGTTCTGCACTGAGCTGTGAAGAGCTTGATTTCTTCGGTGCTGCAAAAAACGCAAACAACTAAGTCATTTCTCAGCCCAGTTTGCACCGGAGCTCAGGAAGCCGCTGTCCTCTGAATCGTGACAGCAACTAATAGTTAGGCAGCGAGCAAGGATTGGTTTTGACCTGACGCAAAATTACTGACAAGAGTTTTCCTTCTCCAAACAGGCAGGGTGTCAGATATAACCATCCACGACGGCTCCGAAGCACCACTGCGACAACAGAGGACCAGATTCCAGTCCCCTTTGTTTCAGTATAAAACCACGCTAACGCTCACTTTACCAGTAATGACGTCCTGTTGATTGATCTGTACCTGAAATCACACTCTACAGGTGTTGAAAAGTAAAATGTGATTCTCATCGTGTGAACAAATGATAAGTGATGACAAATAAAAAAGACAGCATTTACTCTTAAAAAAAAAAAAAGACAAGGTATTTGGAAATTAAAAATAAAAAGTAAAAATAAAAGAACACATACAAAACATCACCAAGAAAAGCTCTTCTGTTAACTGATGGCACAGAATGGATTAATTCATTGATAGTCACGGCCTTATTCTGGCTTGACTTCATTTTTTTGCCGTCTCTGCCTTCCTCATGGACACCGACCCCTTTGCCACTTTGCTTCCCACGGCTGCTTGGCTGCTTATCTTCAGCAAGTTTTACAGAAGAGAACCACAGCCCAATCCCTGCATTTACCTCCAGGAAAGGTGCAATAAAACCATTTGCAGCTGCTGTTGGATAGCATTGCAAATTAATTTTTTTCTTAAACCGAGGAACCAGACACTCCATTGGTCTTCCTCAGAGCATCTGCTATGTGAGGCTTGCCATATAACAAATAAAGGTATTTTGACCGATCTGAACCATGACATTTCTTTAGTTCTCAACTGCTTCGTGTTTTTTTCTGCTCATTTAAAAGAAAATAATTCTCTCTTCCAAGTTAGATGGAAGGATTGCTGACTCAGCTGAATTCTTTTGTTCTTGTTGTGTTTTACCCCTGCAACAGTGAGTCTTTACACATGATCTCTCCTACCTTCCTTCTATGCAAAGTTACAAAGCTTTGCTGCTATCACCTTTTAATATTTAACGATGAACGGATGGTCTTTCCCTTTTCTTTCTATGCAAGTATGCTTGAGGAGCCCAAATGGTTAGGGGTGGACCTGCAGAACAGATTTTATCTGGAGGATGTTGACTTGGAACCACTACAATAGAATAACCTAAAAGGAGAAGGCAGTGAATTAAATCAAAATCTTGTGCCTATTGACATGATGAGTGCACCTTTGAAACTGTTTTTCCTTACTGATAAGAGTCATTATGAGGGGAAAAATGTGGCTTTGTTCTCCTTTGAAATGTAAAGACGTTATCTCGTGTAGCACAGCAATCCCACCAGCAAATTAAGATTTTACCTCACCAAGAAAACTCTCGAGTTGAATGAAAAAACCACGGGCAAAGAAAGTCAAACGCTTTAAAATCCTCACCATCCACAGGCATCTCATTACCGCTGCCACCTGTGGCCTCCATCACACACCTCGTGGTTTTCATTTCTGCACCCCCTGGTCCCTGCAATTGGCTGTTTCCCACGAGACATTATCAATTCATCATTTCAGCAAAGCCCTAAATTGCCCCATGGATGGATGTTGGGAGCAAAGTCACTCTCACTCACCTTGGGTAAATTATTTACTGCTAAATTGCAGATGGGCAGCAGTAAGCAGCAAAAAGGGTAACCACAGCACGCCCCATCGAGACTCGCTTTGGTGTGCAAAGGGCTTGTCTGTGCAAAAAGAGTAGGTTTAGATTGGACATAAAGAAGAAATGTTTGATGATGAGGGCGGTGAGACACTAGAACAGGTTGCCCAGAGAGGTGGTAGGTGCCCCATCCCTGGAAACGTTCACGGTCAGATTGGACGAGGCTCTGAGCAACCTGGTCTAGTGGGAGGTGTCCCTGCCCACGGCAGTGGGGTTGGACTAGATGGTCTTCAAAGGTCCCTTGCAACCCAAACCATTCTATGAGTCTAAGATTCAATGATGTTAAAACAAGGTATAGACTTATTCCATTTGTATTAATCCACATTTCAACTACACCAGACACAAAGACCAATGCCATCTTCAGCGTGGTCCAGGGGCTGCTGTCTTCAGTCCCCTTAACTGGGTTATTGCAGCTGCCTGACCCAAATGCTCCCATGTAAAAAAAAAACCAAACAATTATTCCTCCCATTTCCTCATGCTCTGAATCAACAGGAACATGAGACTGTCACTGTCTCTTCGCTCTCCTCCCTTCTCCTTGCGGTGTATTGCCTTCAATAAAGATTTTCCTTAGATTAAAACCTACTCAGTCAATATTAAACTTCCTAAAAAATATCTGCCCTAGCCCCTTCATACGCATTAACAGCATTCACAAGTGATTGCGGAGGCTAGACTGTGACTACTAAAATAATTCATTACAAAAAGTATTTTAAAAAAATCTGGCCTTCTCTCCATCGAAAGATGAGAAAGACTATTTTTCTTGTTAAAGGGCAAAAGAAAATTGACAGTTTGATACCGTGGCGCATCATTTCAGTTCTGCTTCAGTGCCTGCCTGTGCACCGTGGTGGGGTGAAACCACCTCCTCACGCTCAGCCGCCTGCAAACAGAAACTTCCTTCGAGATATCCTCAAGTGTCCCCAGCGCAAAGTGAATTTAAAGCAATGCGGTAAAGACCAGACAGACAAGATTTTGTGCGATTTCCAAAGCCGAAACAAGTAGGTTTGTTTTTTTTTTTTTTCCGTGCAAGGCTTCTGAAAAACCACAAAACCCGTATCGCAGGCTGTCTTCATACTTTACGCCTGAGTCCGAGAGGTGCGAGGACCTCCTGAGAGCTCCTGCGGGCACATTGGGTATCTTCACCTTCTGCACCTTTACACGCAGCTTCTCACCTAAAAGCATCCCTGAATCCTTCCCACGCCTGCCCAAGGAAATACAACAGACTTTTCCCTTCTTCTACCTTTAGGCCCCCCCCAGCTTGCTTCCTGACATCTTATTTACTCTCCAGTTTGCATCCTGGAGGCTGCTGCCGTCTTCCCCTGCTGTGGTAACTCATTAACGCTCTTCCCCGCTGTGTCCATCTTGGCCGACCAACCGCCTGGCTCCAACCCGCTGTTGCTCCCTCTTGCTCTTACCCAGGGCGGGGGGAGGGACGATGGGACTCGGCGATCCTCGGCAGCCCATTAGCTGCACCCTGTTGACACATGCACGGATTCACGGCCCTTTGCATGAATTACAGCCTGGGACGCGGCGCTCTGCACTCCAATTTGTTGTCAACAGTGAGAAATCCAAGCTGAGCAACACAAAACCAGTGGTGGTACGCGTGGCTTTCTAAAATGTCTGTTTTCCCCAATGCTGGATATAACACACGATTTATCTAACCAAAATACAAAAGACTAAAGTTTCAGTCTTGCAAACTCTCTCAATTCATCTTAGCTTTGCCCGCTAAAGCTCCAGGTTGAACTCCCGGTAGCTCCTCGTAGCACGGTGAGTTTAACATGACCTTCAGAGAGCCAAGGGCTAAGCTGTACTTCCACCTCATCTTAAACAAAACCCCAAACAAAACAAATGAAAAGGGCAGTGCACAGACTTTTTTTCTTTAATTTGTTGCATAGCAGTATGAATTCCTTCTTCATTTTGAGAATCAGTGAGGAGTCCTGTAACACCATTAAACCTTCCTGCGCTAACCATGCTCAAAGCTGAGTTGCCTTTCTACCCGCTTTGTGGTCACTCTTGCCTACCCTTTTGCTCTCAATTATGAAAAAAAGGATCATTTTAATCCTCGCTGTGGACTCAAGGTGGCTGTAGGCTTCAGCCGAGAATGAACTAGGTGGAGGTCTTCTCTGCAAGAGCCCCCATTGTTTCCAGGTGCCCTCTTCAAAGCTGGACCCTTCTTGCGCTGTGGAAAGAGTCCGGCCACTTACCATTTCCAGGTAAAATTGCCACATAATAGATGTGCTCTAATGCAGACCAGTCATTTAATCTTCCTTCTCTTAGCAGACCTGTGGGGTTCATGCAGCACAAGGCGATACAAGGAACTGCATCTTGAGAGAGAGAGGAAGATAGGACTTGACAGCTTTGCAAAGTGGAGTAAAATGGTGGGTGGCATACGATCCGCCTTGCTTGAGTTACGCTAACGGGAAAGAGAGGGCTGAGAAATGTCACGTGGGACCGCTTCAGAAGAAAGAAATGATTCAGAGCTTTCCACAGACAGGAGTCAGAAAGCCAGCTCAGCTGCAAAGCAGTCAAATTATGTATCTGTTACCTCTCCCTGGTTTTACTCCTTCCTGGGCTTCTTATTAGGGTCAGTTTGGGGCATGGGAGGGGAAGGTGAGCTGATTCTCAAGCTCTGTCCTCTCACCTACAGCTCTCAAGAGATGCTGTTTGGATGTTTCCAGCCTTCCTGGCTCCATCCAGCACACGGTAATCCGGACATAAGCTTTCTTGTCACCGTATCAATAGCACGGTTCTTGGATCACGTGTTTGATCTGTTGTTTGTCAGCCTGAACAGCAACAGTGGAAGTAAAAGTGGGGTAACCTGACAGAATTCTTGGTTGCCTCTGACGTCAGATGAAACCCGATCATGATGTAACAGTCCAGCTTGCTCCCCCTACAGACACTCCTTGGATCATCTCTGGAAATCTGGACATCCTAAAGGTGGGCGAAAGACAGATCTTGTGGTTGTGAACACCCTTCAAGATGATGCTCTCGGCATTCAACGTCTTGGACTGTACACCCATCCTAGTGGGGCTGGTCCTTGAGCAACATCCTGGGATGAAAAGGACACTGGTCTAGATGGGCTCCTGGTTTGAAGCAGTGCATCTGTTCTTGTATTTAGCTCTGCATTAAGAACAGATGCATTTATTGTGGCTGGAAAGCTGCCTGGCAGAAAGAGACCTGGGGGTTCTAATTGACAAGCGGCTGAATATGAGCCGGCAGTGTGCCCAGGTGGCCAAGAAAGCCAACGACATCCTGGCTTGTATTAGAAATAGCGTGGCCAGCAGAAGTAGGGAGGTGATTGTGCCCCTGTACTCAGCACTGGTGAGGCCACACCTCGAGTATTGTGTCCAGTTTTGGGCACCTCAATACAAGAGAGATATCGAGGTGCTGGAGCGAGTGCAGAGGAGGGCAACGAAACTGGTGAAGGGCCTAGCAGACAAGTCATATGAAGAGCGGTTGAAGGAGCTGGGACTGTTTAGTTTGAGGAAGAGAAGGCTGAGGGGAGACCTCATCACACTCTACAACTATTTGAAAGGACACTGTAGAGAGGTTGGTGCTGGTCTCTTCTCACAGGTAANCAGGGAGGTCGTTGAGTCACCATCCCTGGATGTGTTTAAGAGATGTTTAGATGTGGCGTTGGCGGATATGGTGTAGGGGAGAACTTGTAGAGTAGGGTAGATGGTTGGACTCGATGATCCCAAGGGTCTCTTCCAACCTAGACAATTCTATGATTCTATGATTTATTTGCCTTATGGAAATACTTTCCCTGTTCCTCCTTCTCTGCTATCCCCTCTGTTCGCTTTGTCTACATTCCAGTGCTCCACAAAAGTTGTCTTCTTTAAGCCAAATTCCGTTTTGCAGATTTAGTCAGCTGAAACAATCTTAATGTACATACTTCACCAACTTACCGTCGATCTCCAACTCCCTTTTTCCAAAGCTTCTCCCGCCTTTGCCTCACTCTCTTAATTTATCTCCCACTTCTATCCAGTATAATTTCACCCTAAGATGCACTTTGGGAAACATTTCATGCGAAACCACAGGCAATCTTGCAAAGACAGAGTCATTTAATAAAGCTTCACACATTTTTGCAGTTGCTTTCTTCTCACTGACAAACGACTCTTATGAAATGCCAAAACCTTCACCCTCAAATCATCAAGCTACTCACACCAACCAATTTCAGTACGTGTCACCACAACGAAATACATGGCTACACACAGAAAAACTTTACCAGCTTCATTCCCCACCCAGATAAGCCGCGAGTGCATAAACTCCTGTTTCTTAGACATACCCAGCTCAGTTCTGCCACATCTGTCCAGATCACAACTTCCCACTTACGCCAGTCTGGAGTTGGATAAAACTGTCAACGAGATTCAAGATCAAGGCAGAGCGCCACAACAAAATGGTAAAGGCTGAAGTGCCGGGCATTTTTTTTCAGCCACATTAAAGTTTTTGACATGAAGTTAAACTCTCGGGCTAAGAAGATTCTTTAATTTTCTTTCTATTAGCGCTACTGAATTTTCATTTGTAAGATTCAAGATTGTGCGCCTATGTGTGAACTTCCTTTAAGTTTCCACTTCTAAAGGTAGATCCTGCCTCCAAGACAACACAGAGCATTCATCATTTGTTCTCCTGATCTCTTCCAGAGTCTTGGATGAATCAGAGTTTACACGGTGAACCGGAACACGAGGCCTCTTTTTACGGAACATTTAGGAAGGTTTTTGTTAAAAAAAAAAAGACAATATTTACTCTTCCGAGGCTTTCTGGTCTTTCTGAAGAGTGGATATTTTTACCCCTCCTGAAAACTTTTATGATTTAGCAGGAAATTATTACGCTTGCCACAGCATACGGCTTTTCCCCATCTTTTATTTCCTGGACAGATTTATTTTATAAGTAACTGCTTCCTTAACGAAATTATTCTGATCTTGCTTGAAGGCAATTGTTTTTAGTACAGGCTTGAGAAGAAAATAACTATAACGTTATAACAATGAAAATCACAGTGAGATGTACAGTTGATTTTAGCATAACTGTAACCTCCACTGCAGAATGACGCTTTTTCTTGCTTGTATAAGAGCAAATATATTCAATGATATAAAGAAAGCACTAAGTTGGGTAAAAAATAAAGACAAAATCTTCACCAAAAAAACCCTATGCCAGAAGGAATTACTAAATCTACAGAACAATGTTATATTTTGACTTTTTACTCTTAGCTGCTCTACAAACTGGCTTGATCTAGCATTGTTTCAGCCACACAATGAGACACCAAAAATTTACGTTTCAAAGGGAATCGTTGCTATGATTTGTCGTTCAGCATATACACAGGGATCAAAAAAATAGTCTGTATTTTCCATTCCTTCCAAGAAGTAGGTGCTGCTAGGGAACGAGGCCATCTTTTGATCACTTCAAGGATCATCCGTTGACTTCACCAGCAGCAGAAAGGGATACACAGACCGGTTCCTCATAAATACTATGAAGAAGAGGATGTTCACTTGCTCCTTTCTCCAGTATATTGCAGTCGATTTAGATAAGTCAGAAGAGTTATCTCAAGCTTTATAAGCCCATGAAAACCATGTACTACTTACTACTCCTTGAAGCAAACCAGGCAACAGCCTTCTTGGCCCAAGACCCACAAGGAAGGTAGACCTGGATTTCTTAACCAGGGAATGTACTTTTTATGGTTTTCTTATGGCATTCAGAAGAAAGGACTGGACAATACACACTCTGGACAGAAAAGGGTGAAACTAAGGAAACAGTAGCTGACCTGTGTCATCCATACGTTCCTTCTGTGGAAAAACAGGGCAAAACCACAACACTGGTGGTGGGGTAGTATTTCGTACAATGACTACAAGGAGCCCCGGTGATACCAGTGCCCAGACTGCACTTATTTTCAGCAAGACGAGCGCGAAGATATGAATAGTCTTATTTCACCCCCAAAAGCTTCGTTTCTATTGTGTTCTGTTCCTAGGTGAACGTACGTTATTGAAGACAATGACCATTACGTTATTGTGACTAACGACAAGATTAGAAAGGGTAACTTTTTTAGACCAGCGTCAGCAGAAAATAGCGCTGTCCAACCCCACTGACTTTTCTGTGAAGAGGTACCACTGAAACCTTTGTTTCTATTTCACCTGATTTCTTAAAAAGAGCATTTTCATTCACTTAATATAAGAAAGAACAATAAGAACAAAGAATAAAGTCAACAACTGAAATGCTCTTTGTTTTCAAGGCTTAACCTATTTTTTCCTTAAAAATATTTAGAAGGAAAGCATCCTTAAAAATGAGCATTTAATGTAATAAATGGGATTTAAGTTGAGCTTCAGATAGCTATTGATACAGAGAGCCCAACTGAAGACACGATGGTTGGATACCGTTTCGTAATGACCTGCCTACAGCTATCTGCCCCATGGTACAATTGCTGCTGAGGAAGAAACCTTTTCCTAAGTTTAAATGGTAAGATTTAAAGAAAAAGAAATATTTGCTTGCCTAAGGTCTTTCTAATGAGCGGCTCGACACACTGTAATAGGCTGTGACCAAGAAGCTCACATACAGTGCGAGAAAATGCTTCTCAGTTTCTTCCTCACACTATCTGCTTCAAAATTAAAGCTGGGCAGGCTCTGGGGAACCTGCATCCAAATTGATCTTGATGATCTTTTAGAAAATCTCTATTAAAACTCAAAGCTTAAGAGCTTAACGTTTGCATAGTGTCTGCTTTGAAAGAGCCCCAGAAGCTCTAACCCCCAGAACTGATCTTAAATTCATTTTTTGGTTTTGTTGACCAGCGCGCAAGAAAGGCCGATCCTTGTTAACATTTGAATTTATGATTTTTTAAACCCTTTCAGTAGGCAGCAGGTTTTGTTTTGTCTCCTGAGTTTGCTTGTTAATAAACATAACCGAGACACCTGGAAAAAGCTAGACTTTGATGACTACACTTTCATGTCATCTCTGAGAAGCAGAACATCTCCATGGAGCTCCTGGTCCTCTCCGGGGAAACGCCTTGTCCTTGTCAGAAGTCATGCTACCTGGCCAATTATTTTAGTTTCATTATTTTATTTTTATTCACGACTGAAAATAATCACAGGCGGAACTCTTGGCCGCAAGAAGAGGCCAGGAGGTGGGATGTCAACCCAGCAAAGAACCAGCGCAGTGAGTTGGACAGGTCTCCACATCCGTATCTAAGTGACTAAAGCTGCCTGATCTTCAAGTAATTCCTCAGCCGCGGTCCTGGCTAAGCTGCGGTACGGCCACGCTCGGGCTCAGTGTATCGGTCCCATGGGATCACCATCCTGGCTTCGCTTGCCCTGACCCATCCCTAAAGCCTTGCCTGCAGGTCACGGGACTGTGGTCACCCTGTGACAGCCCAATTTTGTGACTCCCCAACAAGATCACCACAGAGATTTAGTTAGTATATATACGTATTTATATATTATTTTTTATATATATATATAAAATATATTAAATTATAGCTATCTATACCTATCATCATTACTATGTAGTTTTTAAGTCCCCTTTCCCTCCAATACAAACCGGAGAAAAACTAATTTAAAGTTGAATGAATACAGGCTACTCCTTGAGTTTATGTTACGGAATGCCCAAGTAAATGTACCGTGCATTTTTTCCCCCCCCAATTTTAGAAGTCTTACCTTTGGAAACACATAAAAAAGCAGATCAGAAACAAAAGCAGATCGAGCACATGACACAGCAGGGTCAAAATAAGCATGCCCACGTTAGGGAGACCTGGTACCTGTCATCTGATATGGCTGTGGAGGATTCATTTTTCATGCAAAACATCCTTTTAAAGGGGGGTATAACATTACTCAGGTCACTACTTTGCAAACTCTAAGATCTTCTAGATCTTACAACAGCGCATTTTCCTGAAAACCCCTCTTTGGGAAAAAGCAGCTACTTCCAGAAATGAAGCAATAATTGCTAAAACATTTCCCTCTGTTGAAAATTAAGTCCAGCTTCCCCCTGGAGAGAGAGAACAGGAGCCCAAATCTGAAGGATTCTCATCACATCCCCATCCACCACAAAGAGAAATCATCCCTCAGGTATAATTTTACTTCTCGCGCCGGTTTTGCACAGTGAGGGGTTGTCGGTTCAGGGGGCAAATGATGCAGCGGGGGAGGGTTTTGATCTGGGACAAGCCTGGTGTGATAACATCTTAGTAACGACAGGATTACTTACAGCATCACATTGACTTGGGCGATTTTTTTCTCCAGGATTCGGTGACATTACGCTTCGATTTGGGATATATTTTGCTGACATGAAACATTGGCTGTTCTTTACTGCTGTGGCATGCTTGAATTTACCGAGACATTAGACATCACTTTGGTAAGGAGGATTTGTTCCACTTTTGAGATTGGCAGCACGAACCAAAGGGAAGTTTGAGAGTCAAATTTAAGGAGCGAAAGACTTGGCTTTATGTCTTTCTTCTTGCTTCTCTAAGCTGTATTTGCCGCAACCTACAGCTTTTGCTTCTCTAGAAACTCTAGAAACCTCTAGAAGCACAAGAACACACTTTGAATGGACTTAGCTGCTTTCTATAACAGTTTACAAACCAGAATTTTCTCTAGGGAGAGTGGGTTTTTTGTTTAAATGAGTATTTTCTTTAATAAGGTACACTTCCAATGACTCACATTAAAGCTTTTTCTCTCACACCTCGGCTGCGTGACTCTTTGCCAATGGACAACTCATAACGGCAACGAAACTAAACCGCGGCAAGATTCCTCCTGGGGCTGGAGGATATGGCTTACAGATGGTTAAACAGCGAAGAAAGGAAAAAGGAAAACAAAAAATTATGAGAAGGAAACAAAACAAATACTGCACTCACAAAAAAAAAAAAAGTTAAAAGATGAGACGGCAGTTTCACTGTAGTTTTTGATAAAGTAAACAAGTGTCATACCTTTTTAAAAATTCCATATACTCAGTATGCTTGATGAGGCCTGTCCTCATCATTATTGTTTGAAAACATTGCCGATCAATAGCCCAAAGTTTCACATTTACGAGAGCTGGAAAAAACAAGACAAGGGGAAAACGTAATTAGCAAAATGTCAAAATTTGAAAAACCTGTTTCGACTGCAGAGGAAAACGAATTCATTCATGAGAAAGCATGAAAATGGGTACACACTTCAAAACAGTAACACATCAAACTCATCCGCTGGACAATGGGCTTAAGCATGCACTGAAACAATCCCAAGTATCTGCAGTTTCCGCTGTAGTACATGTACTTTTGGAAAGATCGCCTGAAAGCAACAGTGAGATGAGAAGAAATCAATGCAGGCTGAAAGCAAGTGAGAAACAGGGGGTCCCAGGGTAACCTGGGACACACCATTACCTATGCCACCGAGCGATCTGGGGGAAGTTTTAGCGCATTATGCTATTTCAGAGACAGCAAAGTTCATTAATTTTTCATCCTACTCCCAAAGTACATGACCAGTTTGTCCTTGGCCTTGAGAGGTTTTCCAGAACCCAGTCCTGTTATATCCTAAGGACTGAATGTGTACCAATTCCGGACGTTTTGAATCATTTTTTTGCCAACTTTAGTTTTCCGGTCTCTGATAAATTCCAAGACGTCGATGTTGTGCACCATGTATTTCAGAAGCAAAACCCCGTTGTAAAACCAAACGTAACAGATCACCATTGCGTAAAGTAGAGATGCTCAAAGAAAACGGGATCACGGCAATTACTAGATGGGCAGAACCCCAAATTGTCCACATTTTCATCTTAGATGTGGCTTAGACATTTGCATTAACACACACAGTTTCTAAGTTTGCACACACACAGTTTCTAAGAGAGTTTCTCCTTAGAGAAACAGCTTAATTAAACAAAACTACTCTGGAGAGCTCTGTACTTGCATAATTTATTTTTTTTTCAGAGAGTAATTGCAATAAATTTCATCTGTATATCCCATTTCACTACGGGAAACAGAAACGAGCAAAAAGACTTCCAGCGAAATATATCCAAATATTCTCACGAATAAAAATCCAATAAATGATTTTGCTTTTATTCGCTGGTCCTTTAGTTCGCAAACACCCTGGTTAATGAATTTTTATCCCCAAGCGCATTTGCAGGATGTAAAACCTTCCAAGTGCACGTTCAGATTTTTCTTCTCAAATCACACTGCGGATCTAAGGGAAAGCATCACATCATTTAAAGCCTCTTCTCATTTTCAAGACAGAAACTCCTTTTTGAGAAGCGTTTTTATTTTTATAATCAAACCAATGGGAAAGAATGCCCTATAGCTTCAGTATGAGAAATTTCTGTAAAAAAAGATAATCAGTCTTTCACTTTCTTCAGAGTGGAAGAAACAATTAGTATGAATAGGATCTCTATTTTTCTGGGTTTTTTTACCATCTTCTACAAAATAGGGGGTTTAATTGATTTTTAGACGAGCTCTATCCTAGAGGAAGAAATGAATATTGTTCAACGGGGGCGGGGGAGGACTCACTGAAAAGGACGGTCTCCTGCTGTACTGGCTGACGATGATAAGGGTTGGTATGAAGTCAATAAAACCTCGGAAAAATCCCAGTAAATTCACTACGAGCAGGAAATACGATCTTGTAAAGCAGGTGCTTTCTATGGAGGTGAAGAGATGTAGGTGATTTGAGCCAGCCGGGCCATTTCAGGATGGTTTGTATTCAGCGCGATGTATGATTGTCACGCAAGGTACAAAGGCAACTTGCTTAGTCATGAATGGCAAAACCACTGATAATTGAATATTAAAAAAAAAAAACAAACATGAAGCGAAGGTGAAAATAATGAATGAAATACGGGTTGGGTGTTGTTTTATTGGGTTTTTTTTTGATTAAATATCCAACAGCATCCTAGTGCCCTATCATGAACACATCTTATTAGTTCATCAAAAGTATTTTTTCCAAGTACACCCTTTCTTTAGAGTAAAATTCAAGTTTTCACCTATTCCTCTTTCAGTCTTTGTAACAAAGGCATGACCGTTTAGCTGACACCACTAGCTGAGTAAGCTCAGAGGATAGCAAATGCTTAAATTCACCTTTTCTTTTCTATCATCTCATGTAATTCAGAAAGACAGAGCATCCCCCCCCTAAATAATTCTGTCTGCTGCTCCTTCCCAATGTGTTTTACCGGATTCATCACCTTACGCAAACGAGTAGCTCTGAAAAGTAAAAGGCTTCACGCCAGTACCAATACTGGCCAGTTGGTCCTTAATGGACACATTTGATCAGCATCTGGGACCGAATTCCTGTTGGAGTCCATCACAGCGCAGTCTCCTAACTGCACGGCCCATCAGCCGCATTTATAGGCTATATGTTATTACTCCTTAAATCAGGGACAGATGGCAATCAGCTGACTCTTGTTTTTCACGTATGTAGCGAATGATGAAGGTACTCAGCGGATTTTCCTTCCCACAACGGGTTCAGATATCACTGCAAAGATACTGCCTATCTCTGAGGTCCACACGGGTACCGTGGAGCCAGATAAGCAGCGAACGCTCGTTCTCCTCTGATCTTGAGATGCTTTACGAAGCGCTACATTGTATGTTGATATCAGCCCCCAAAGACCAGAGAGAATCGCGGCTGCATGGCCCGTGCTAGGTAGGCTCTCACTCAGGCTCTTCCCGCACTTAGGTAAACGGCAAATGTAATTTAGTACCTCTCGAGCAAAATGAAGATCCATTTATTGCTGCTGGAAATCATTCCGTTAAAACAAATCTCCACAGCTGGCAGTCTTCATGGGAGCAGAGGACCAGAGGCTCACTTAACCAGCCTGGAAAAAGTCACGTTCCCCTGAAGGCAGCCCCTAGTAACCCAGGTTATATATACACACAACCACACTTATATATATGAGTGTATATATGTGTGTGTGTGTGTGTGTGTATATATGTGTGTGTGTCTATATGTATGTGTCTCTATATATGTGTATATATATAAAAAATTACATATACACACATAAAATTATTTCTGATTTCAGATACAGTATATATGATATATTACATAATGTATACTATGTATTTTATTATTGTTTTTTTAATGTATACCCCCAATTATACACACAGCTGTATACTAGCTAACTGTACTAACAAGGACCAGGCAGCTCAGGAAAAGTTAAGTGCAGACAGTGCACTTCTGCACTGCTAATTATAATCAGCGCTCATACTTTATATTCACATTTATCCTGCCTAATGATAAACAGATGTTTTAATAATGGCTAATCACAGTACAGCTTTAAATGTCAATAAGACCCTTATAATCAAGTGTGAGCATCATCTCCTGTTACGCTTAAAATCCTCTGTAAACGTGTTAGAGGGTTACTGAAGGAACAGTATGAATTCTGTATGATTTGATGGTATTAACAACTTCAAAGAGATATATTTATGAGTGCCCCGAGATGAAAAATATGTATATGGGATGTACACCACAAAGTCAATTCCGCCGTGAATAACTGAGTCATAACAGATGCAGACAGAGGTGATGCAGAGATTTTCTGGTCCGTCCCTCTGCAAAGAGCGTGTGTTGGATGCTGCGGGTAAAATTTTCTTTGAAGAAATTTCAGGAGAATATCTTATTCTCTGACTATGAGAACTACAGCCATAAAGGAATATGATAAATAACAGTATGAAAACAGATGTGCATACATATATCTGTAACGGGAGTTGCCTAAGACTACTCAATAATATAAAATAGTATACTGCCATCAAAGCAGCTAAACTGGAGTTATACTACAATTTAAGTTTATTGCCTTTTTTACACTTTTTCATTATAAAACATTATAGATGGGGTTTTATTTTACCTTTGCAGCAGCACATAATGCAATCACTGATTGTCCTAGAAGCCACCAAGATTTCGGCTGGCACGCAAAAAAAAAGTAGCAAGACTATGCGGCAACTATACGTGTGCTCACAAACTAAGGTATATTATAAAATATATATTGTCATATACACTCCTCCTTCACTCTGAGACGTGGATAAAAATAGGGATGCCCAGGACTGGGACCTGTAAATGACTCATTATATGACATAGCTCTCCCGGTGAGGGTCTCAGACGATGCGGGGCATTCTGCAGTCACTGCAGAATATTTTAATTGCATATTGGAGACGAACAATCCCATCCAAATGAGGATTTGGTGCGAGCTCCTAACAAAGGCGCTAGATAAGAAAAACATGGTTAAAGGGCAGAGGGGTTAAATTAACCTCAGCAAAGGCACAACTACTGCTTTCTGGCAAGATTTCCTTTGAGAAACGGATTCAGCTGAATCTGAAACTCAAGATGAAAGTTAGTCGGTGAGAGGGCTGAAACCAAAGCAAAATGCTGCTGGATAAACAGGGGAGAGCAGTGAGGGCCGAAGCAAAAGAATCAGGATTTCATGGGTCAAAACTAGATGGGGGTGGAGATGTTATCACAAAAGTTTAAATTTGAAGCGTTCATCGAGGTCAACATTTACTTTCTGATAAGAAGTGGACTGAAATTATTTAAATCAATTATATCAGTACCTTTCAGATACTTCTCTACACCAAAATCACCGGTTTAAGCCAATAAACAATTTCAATAAACAATTTCAGACTTCTTTTCCAAAAAGAAGTTTTTCCAAAAAGAAATCTTCTTCCTATTCATTTACCCGGGCAACCTATGAAAATATATCCCATTTTGAAGAGGTGAAAAGAAAGCTACAGCTTTTCTCTCCATTGCTGGCAAAGGCAGTCCAACAGGGGGGAAACTGCAGTTTTAAGCGAAAAAGAAGTATTAACCAAAGAGCAACATAAGTATTCTTTATGTTATATGTGTTATATAGTATTATCTATTATATGTTCAAATATAGCTGGGGAAGTCCTTCAGGTGCACCTGCTAAGATGTGCCTTAAAATAAAGCATCGTTTTGCATAGGAGTATTGGAAAACCATCTTCCCACCACAGATTTTAGGCGCGGGGTGCTTTTCTGCAAAGCCAATCACCAAACATCCTTTTAACCACAGCCAGTGGCAGCAAAGCCTTATCAGTAAATCACTAAAGATGCTTTAAATCCTTAAAAATCAGAGCGACCACCAGAATAGTACCCAGATAGGTGTATTATTTCAAAATGAAATGCGATACTCGTACGGCCCTGCAATCCTTCAGCAACTTTCCAAGTTTTCACGTGCTTACTAAAGCCTTCCCAAGTTTTTCAAGGCTCACCGAGTGAATCACGCTCAGCTCAGGCGCTTGCTGGCAGCGTTAGCGGACCTGAAACTTTGCCTTGCCTCACGCTGCAGCCAGAATTCATCACCTCGTTTTAGCTTTTAGGCTGTTTTATTCAAATAACTGTTTGTTTATCTGCCCAGGAAAACCTCAGGCAAAGAAACAGTGGCACCTTCGTGCCCTTAGGGCTTTTCTTACCATAAGGAGATGTAAAATTTCCACTCAAATTGAACCATCTTCCCATTTGGGTTTGATTTTGCAGGGATTATTGTGCAAATCACCATCGGTGAGAACACAGTCATTTCCAGTTAGTTGCGTTTCGTCATGTGTATCGTATAAAAAGGTGATGAAAAGCACATTTAACTAAACAGAAGGAGCACGCTGAATTGTTTTACCCCTCCAGACACACCATGAATCGTGACCCCAGCAGACTCCGTTTTGGGATACGGCAGGGAGCGATGCAGAGGGGATGTACTGAACAGCTGGAGGCAAGAACAAATTATTCTAGTCTCAGATGTTTCACGTTTCTAACAACGATGGCACCAGCACAATGACGACTTCACCCTGATGCTATCCTTTTTCTCAATAGGGCCTTTCCCATAACTGCCCAGGGAGATTTTGCCACCTCATAGCGTGCAAAGGAGTAATTTTACATTTGGCCAAGGAAAGATGCAACATTCAAGCAGAGACAGAGAAACATTTAAATACCCCTTTTCTCCCACTACAGATTATATCCATGTGCTGCTCCTAATCTGGGACAGTTTGTCAAAAGGGATGTTTAGTAATAAAAAATGAAAACATACCCACAGAAACAACATAAAATATTATTTATTTTTCTTTTTCCATTCTTCGCCAGAGTTGTGGCTTTTCCTGGCAC
The DNA here is from genome assembly GCA_013398815.1 of Ibidorhyncha struthersii. Classification (NCBI taxonomy): domain Eukaryota; kingdom Metazoa; phylum Chordata; class Aves; order Charadriiformes; family Charadriidae; genus Ibidorhyncha; species Ibidorhyncha struthersii. Next base: position 2,400 of record VZSZ01006503.1, on the reverse strand, counting down.
ACAGAGAGCAGGACGGGAATTAAGGAGAACTAAGAAGGAAAAAAAAAAGGGCAAAAAAACTTCCAGGAGGTCTAATACTAATCCTAACGATGGAGCGCAGGATGATCTTGGATTCCCAGCACCTGGGGAGGTGTTACGCTCAATGCTGGCATTACGGCAGCGCTTCATACCGCACAATCAGTTTTTGGGGTGCAGGGTCAGGATGGCAGCAGGACACCTCCATGTGGTCTTTCTCGTGATGCTGGGCTACAAACAGGGTGTTTTGCCCGCACGGTGGCAATTCTGCATCGCGGTGTAAGTGCAGGATGAGGTTGTTAACATTTTCGTCTCTCTGCGGAGTGCCTATGTTGTAACGGTCTTTTTAAAGCACAGGACTTCTTTGAGCGCCTGAAATTATCAACGTATTACTACGACCTGAAGTAGGTAGAGCCAGATTTTGCCTCGACTTTCATCTCACGCATTTTTGCCCCGTCTCTCACTCTGAGCTTGACTAACTTTAATTCTGACATCAAAAGTGTCCATATTATGGGACAAAACCCTGCTGCGCAGCACGTGGAGGAGTGACGGTTACTGCTTTTCAAAGGCAACAACTGCTTCAATACTCGAGTACTTTTCAGGACATAAACAAAACTAATTTCCAAATTGGATCTTCATGATTTTTCACTAACAAAGAGCTTCTGCTTTGCCTTGGATACTGCAACGAAGGGCGCACTTGTCACGGTGCTCAACCTACCCCCCTCTTTCCCCCTTTCACGCCAGCCCTCTGTCTCCCTGCCCAACGCTGAGGAGGGGAGGCAAGGAAATCTTTAACACTTCAGCACAACTGCACCCAAGTCCTTACACCAAGAGATGCTCTTGCATGCATATTTGGGATTATTTGTTATTAAAGAGAGCTAGCAATTGTGAGGCACCTGGCAGGAGGATGCTGTGTCCGTGAGGTGGATCCTCACCTACACGTGGTGTCGATACAGGTAACATAATCTCCTCTTTCTACGAGCAAGAAGCCCTCCCTTTGTTTTTTTGTGTTTTTTTTTGTTGTTGTTGTTTTGAGAACTACACACTGCACTTTCATATACTCAGATTGCTGCAGACAAACAAACATGGGCATTTTGTCATACTAAATGGATAAAACATTCAAATCCAGATTAACAGCCAAGTCTCAGAATTGCATTACTTTTTAAAGAACTGGTTTTGGCTGCTGTTTAAGCACTGGTCTCAGCAGGGACTAATAATATATTCAGGCTATGTGAGGAGGAAACAAAACCGGAGGGACACGACTCAATGGAAGTTCTCCAGATAGCTCAGCTTTCACGATAATAAACCGTGAAGATCCTGAACGTCTCAAGGAACTGTATACACTTTGCATAAGAATGAAACAAGTCTGGATAAGATCAGATATGACTAAGAAAAGAAACCGATGGAAACGGTTATTAACAAACCCTGCTCTTTTTCACCTCTTATTCAAATCACCTCTAGTATTAAAAAGTCAGCGACCCAGATTTTAGGGGTAGTAACATCCGCGATGAAGAGATGCGGGAAAAACCGGGGCAAACGAAATGAAACACCGCAGGTGTACTGTAGAAATGACTCAGTGGAAATCACGACCACACTTTCTGTTCATCTTTAGTAAGAAACCAGTCCATGGAATAACACTTCTGATATTTGATTATAATTAGCAGAATTCGTTATTGGTTTTACTGTGGTTTCTTTCGGTATGTTACGCTGGAGAATGTGGGCCGACTCCTTCTCCCACTGAAGTGACTGGGCCCTGCGGAGTCAACAAAATGGTCTATTTAAAATAAAAATTAAAAAAGAGGTCAATTCATCCCATTGCCCATGTTCTGCTGTTATTATTCTTCGAAGGAAGGGATGCTCTTGGTGTCTGAAGGACCCTTCCCATTTGTGCTATGGGCTGGGCTGTCCCTAACGTTCATACGTGTCACTGAGTGGATGACCTGGTCCTACTCCCAACTCCCCCCGTGTCTACCCCAGGGAGGTCTTGCCTCTTTGATGCTTTGGCTGCGGGCGATTCCCCCTGTGAAAATCCCATATTGCAGCAGGAGAGGAATAAGCATGTATAAAGAAATGGCAGCTGGAGTTTAGCTGACTTGTGTGAGCCCCGAGGCCCTCGTAAAGCTTCAAGCCAAACACTTGTTGACTTCAATGGAGAAGGCTTCATTGTTATTCCTCCATCATACGGCTTACGACCTAAAATACCCTTACAGTTAAGATCCGACAACGTCTATCAGCCAGCGCTAAGTACAGTATCTGGATTAGACACTACATAGGATCCCAGGACTTTTCTTGCCAGAAGAATGAACCGAATAATCCAACATTCTGCTCTAAGAACCACCTTCACCTGTTGGAGAATGGCTCCAGGAACGGGGACATAAGTCCCTA
>VZSZ01006502.1:0-12405 GCA_013398815.1 Ibidorhyncha struthersii | reverse complement strand
AGGGCTCTGAGCAACCTGATCTAGTTGATGATGTCCCTGGTCAGTGCAGGGGAGGTCGGACTAGATGACCTTTAAAGTTTCCTTCTAACACAAGCTGTTCTATGATTTTATTTTTAAAATGACATTTTTTGTAATTCCATGATTATTGAATAAACATTTTGGAGATTTTCATATTATACCTACTTAGATCCTATGGGACTGAGGTTGGAAAGGACCTCTAGATGTCTTTAATCCAATGTCCTGCTCCAAGCATGGTGAACTATGAGATCAGACCAGGTTGCACAAGGCTTTATCCAGTCAAGTATTGCACAATCTGTTTGGGCAACCCGCTTTACTGGTTGTCTGCCCTCATGGGGAAAAAGTTTCTCTTTATTGCCAGTCAAGATTTCTGCTCAGCACTTAAAATTTTATAAGACTTGGGGGAATAGTTATTTTAATAGTCTCATGCTAATATTCAGTATGTTTAAAAATAATAATAAAAAAGTTTAAGTCACTTTTAATAGAAAGGACTAGTCTGTCCATTCAAGAAATAATGGAGTTATTCTTTCATAATGTTTGTAGAGGAAACCAAACTAATTTCAGAAATACAACTGCAGGTGTATGTAGGGTTTTTTTTCTTTGTTTGTTTGTTTCTTTGTTGGATTTTTTAAAGTGGGTAAATGCTTAGTAGGCTTAATAAAAGTACTGAAGAGGAATTTATTTTCCCACTTCAAGGTAGGTTAACTTTGAAAGACTAGTTTACAAATAGTTTACAAAATTAATAATTGAGTAAGGTATGGAAGGTAAAAAGAACTATGGAAGCAGTGAGGAATTCCTTTTGACAATCAGGTAGTTTTAATATGGATTTAATAGTTTAGTTTGATGAATTCATACACATACAAAGGATTCTGACATGTGCATCCCTTTGCAAGACACATCGCTGTTGCTGCAGCCTATTTCCTTTCCCAGCTAGTATTGAGTCTTCTGGGATTCTTTATTGGTAAAATTGCTAAAAAAAGTTACACCTGTTCCACTCTTACATTCTTTAAGGTATGGGGAACTAAGTATGTATGTGTGCAGACAGTCTTGATGGACACTGTTAACTCATCCCAATTTGTATACATAAGAATAATATGGTTTGTGAAGAGCCACTGTTGTAAAGTAAGTTCTCGTGGTATTTGGCCATTCCTTCACAGCAGTTGGTTGCAGCCATCATTAAAAAGATTTTTTAAAAAATAAGCTAGACAGAAAGAGAAACTGTATGCCACAGAGATTATTTTTTTTTTCTTGAACAGAGCAAATAGTTCTTGCTGTGTATTGGTTGTTGAGAAGAAAATGAAACAAAGATTTACATAGATTTTTGGATTGGAAACATGAGTTCTACTTTTTGATACAGACAGACTTCAGAGATCAGAGTGGTGTAGGTATTACATTTGCCAGCACATTAAAAAAACAACCAACAACAAAACAAACAAAAAACCAAATTAAGTTCGTTTTGGTCTTAACATGACAGGACCCTTGGATAGATTCACTGTCACAAACTTGGATGAGATCTCAGTCATGTTATTCCTTTTGTAGACTTATTCTTTGTTCACATCTTTTAAACTTATTTTTGTTACAACAATCATTGTTTCTGCCTCTGTTTCATTCTGTCACTGTGCATTTCTCTTCCTCTCAGTTCGCAGGCAGTCTACAAAATTAGTTACCTTCAAAACTTGTTAGCTTTTGAACACAGCAGCCTGTTTAATAGAGTTTATGCATGTTATCTGGAGAACTACTACACATGTCCATCACTTGATTGGCTTTGTATTGTCCTTTAAGCACTGGCAATTAAATTAGTTGCTGTTATTTCCTGAAGAGGAGAAATCTTTTATTTTAATTTATTGTAACACATGCTTATAGAAACAAGCACTGAACTTGTAAAGTATATTGTTTTGAGTTTACTGTTAAAGCAAAAATTCCATTTGATACTAGTCAGGGTTAAAATAATTTGAATGGAGTGATGATTGTGTTTCCTTCTTACCTTAAAAAGAAGTCAGCAAATAGATTTTATTCCATTGACTGAAGAAGTTTTTAAATACGGTGTTAAGCTACTGAAGTTTAGCTCTCTATGTAAACACCCAAATACTTTGTGATTGTTTAATTGGGCCCAAGCACAGGGCATATTGTTCTCATGTTCATGAAAAATAAGTTGTAACACTACATTTTTAAGAGTTTCAGTTCTTTTTTCTAGGACTTTTTGTGAAATTATCAACCAGAAGTAACAGGAAAAAAAATCACCACTTTTCTTTTCTCTTTTAATTCTTTGTCTTGGTTTCAGCTGGGAAAGTGTTAATTTTCTTTCTAGTGATTACTGTGAAAGGAATGTCAATAATGCATATTGATTTAGTTGTTGCTAAGTGATGTTTATACTTTTCAAGGACTCTTTTCGGCTTCCCATAGAAGCTGAGAAGGAGCATAGACAGAACAATGGAATGGCCAATGGAATATTCCATACCATAGATGTCATTCTCAGTATATAAATGGGGGTTGGCCCAGGAGGTGGGAATCTGCAAGCACTGCTTGGGAAGGTAACAATTCACTGGGTGGTGAGAGTGACTTGTGTTATTGTTGTTATTATTATTGTTATCTTCCTTTTCTGTTTTTGTTCTATTAAACTGTCTTTATCTTAACCCACGAGTTTTTTTTCCTTTCCTTTTCCCCTCCTTTTCTCCATCTTCTCCCTGCCCCTCTGGGGGGAAGGAGAACTGCATGAGTGGCTGTGTGATCCTAGCTGACGGCTGGGGTTAAACCATGACATTCTTTCTGCATTAGCACTAGCACAAAGCTGCTACAAAAACCCAAGATAATATTATGATTTGGGCTATATCTAAAACATGTTGTTAATCCAGCAATTTAAATATTAACAATTATTGGGAAAAGAATAAAGAATCTTATGCCATTGAGTAAAGTAGGCATGATATGCCTACGTTTTGAATAGCTTTTCATTCTGACCCTCTTATCTGAAAAGGTTTTAGGACAACTGGAAAAGATTTGGAAAAGAGAAGCAAGGAGGATCAAAAAAATACATGACTTTCTTGACAAGGAATGACTAAGTTGAGGACTCTTACTTGAAGGAGTCAAATTTTGGAGAAGTCAAATTTGGGAGAATATTATAGCAGTCTACAAAGGTACAGATGGTATAGAGGACATGAATAAGGAACAGTTGTTCATTGTCTCTTTCTGTACAAGAACTAGGGATTTCCCAATAAACTTAGCAGAAGAGACGCTCAAGACAAGGAGAAAGGAGGCAGCAACTTATGCAAGACTTAGTTGATATTGAAACTCCTTGGCAGGTCACTTCATAAAGCTTGACATTTGCATAGGTTGAAAGGTCAGCTGGGCAAGTTCACAGAAGGAAAATCCATTGAGTGTTGCTAAATACCCAGAAGCACATCAGTCTCAAAAAAAAATCTGAGCTCAAAATAGTTGAAGTTGAGGAGAATATTGGGATAATTGCCACTTTATGCTTGCACTAGCGTTATTCTTTCTCAGGCATTCTCTTAGGGAGTTGTAAAGGCAGGGTACTGGGATAGCAGAACCTTTGGTCTGGCCCATGTTGCACTTCTTATGTTCTTCTTTTTGTACCAGGTGTGGTCTGTCATACTAAAAAACTGCTGTTCTTTACAAATTACCTTTAGTACTAAGCCTTTTATCTGCCCTTACTCATGCTGTATATGGGATAAAGACGTGTATGATCTTCTCAGACCTGTAAAATAATTGTTTACAATATACAGAAAGTTAGAAAAGAAAGAAAGGCTATATCCATAATTAAACTTATAAATATATTTGCAATCTGTTATTGCTATAATTTATCTCACTTATTTCTGTACAACAGAACTAAAACTTGGTTAGTAATCATAGCTGCTAGCTGTGTTTTCCTCCTGCCAGGGGTCTAGGCTAGTGGCTTCCTATAAATGGTTTAGCATAATATATTTTCTGCTGTGTGGCAGGATGCCCCCAACCATGCCTATGTAATTAGTTTTGCTAGTCTTCCTTTTTCCCCAGACTCTCTTGCATTAGAACACTCCAAAATGCATTGCCCTACGAGCTGCTCGAGCTGCTCTGAGTGAATGTCCTTTGAACAAAGGCTTTATGTATTAGTTGCCAGACTTCCCAAATGCACTTGATACAAAAATTATTAGCAGTATACTTGGAGTAGATATGCAGAAATTTCTGTTCTGGCCTCTAGGCCAGCTTTAGCTAATCACATCCATGTACCTCCATCTAAATTTTGGCAAGGTACTGAGAATGCAATGAAACTATGGAACCACTTTTGAGGAACAGAATACTGCAAGTTAAGTATTACCTACATTCTGGTGACAGTGCAAATCCTCAATTTTCTCTGGTTATGAAGTCATGATTGTCACTCAGGTGAGTAGCTCTACATTTCTGATGCACTAGTATAAATAATTTTACTGTGGATCAGGAGCTGTCCCATGGAAAGAAAATTAGATACGCCATAGAAAAGTTTTGAAACACTCCTTGTAGTTCAGCTAGATTTAAACTGGGTTCACGGTCTCCAGCTTGCAAATCTTGTGCCTTACTGTCATAATTGTAAAAATTCTACAATTTTGACTTCTACATAGGGTTTATTCTGAGAAAGGGTTTTTTAATGATTTTGTCGAAAGTTGCCTGGTTGAGGAGTCTCAGTGTTGAAGGGGTCCTAAAACCTAGCTTGAAATAGAATTAACATAATCTGAAGAAGAAGGATGGATTCATCTAAGATTGGGCTAAAACTGCTAGAAGGCCTGGAGCTCTGTATGATGTATCATGCTATCTGTACAGCTATCAGTAAAGTGATTTCAGTATACCAAAGACATACTCAAACCTCTAGCTAGCTTGGGTGCTGACACTAAATGCAGAAGCACAGAACTTGGTGCAGGGTGTAAACATGGAAAGAAGCAAGATGGGTCTTTGGGTAGCTAGTCTAGGCTGAACCTATTGATGCTGCTATGACTGCTGTGTTGATGTCCCTCAAAATTATTTTTATAGTAGGATAGGCCTATTTGTAGAAGCTAGTTGATGATGCTTGAGCCATCAATCAATCTCTGGTAATTTTAAAGCTATGGAGAGAGAACTCTGCGGGAACTTATGTTCATTGAGGATCACAAAAGAAAATACATGGAGGAGGGGAGGAATAAGTTAAAGCAGCAAGCCTGTACATTTTGGATACAGAATAGAAAAAAGGGAGAAATAACTTCTAATGATGGAGAAATCAAAGCAGAGCAGAGCGTGAAGTGGCACTGCTAGTCTGAAGCCTGCAAGGGAACTGCAAGTGCCTGGCTGTTTCTTTAGTGCAATAGTTTGCTTATAAAGCTGTCTCTAGAGTAATTGTAGAGTCTACATTGTCAACTAAAATAGTCTAATGAGTTTGTAGAATGTTCATTTGCCTTCATGATATTGTGGTTGAGCTGATGCTTTCTTTCTATGTAGTCATGTATGGTCTGCAGAAAGGTTCTGATTAGAAGAAGAGCATAGGGAAGGGAAGTATTCTGTCTTTTCCAGAGTTTCAAATGATGTTAATGATATGTCAGCAGACAGCAAGGAATTGTCTGTATTTTTATGCTACCTAATTTTAATCCATGAAAAACTACTTTTCAAGGAATGAAGATTGCTCAGTGATATGTCGTATCTGAACCAGTCAGTAGTATTGGTGTTATTAGAGTATTTTTTTATATACTAGCAGAATACTGATGTTATCCTGTTAAGCTTCTGTAGGTGTCTGTCTTGGATACTGAACTAGACCATGATCTAACAGTTTGTAGCACTTGTTATTCTGTACTTTCCATTCTTTTATTATCTTTGCATTATTTTTGCTGTAGCTGGTAAGAACATGTTGCTATATCATGGCTTACGTTGGAAAAGGAAGCTTTTAGTCTGGATGACTTTTACAGTCTTGAAAAGTGCCAAAAATGTACATAAATACAGATAGTCTTAGAAACCAGAAAATGATTAAAAAGTCTAAAAGTATTCCTTAAAACCACAAGACTTTAAAGCTAGTCCTCCAATTTGTGGAATGATTACTTTTTAACAGTGATTTGAAATGGTGTATCATGGCCTAGGGTGTGTCTCAAGATGAGAACTGTCTCAGGTTCTTCATCTTGTCTTTAGAACTATTTTTTTTTACAAACTCATCTATGAAGTACTCTATTTTCATGTAACTACTATCTTTTGCAATAGCTCTACTATATGATCACATGACACATCAAGATAATGTTTAAGAAAAAGCTGTGTTGATATATTTTTCATGAAATTAGTTAAAAATTTTTTTAGATATTCTAGGGGTGGAGTTTTTGTTGAGAGAATATTTTATTAAATCATAATCTCAAAATCAGCTTTGTACATATGTCCTAAATGGCACCGATAATACTACTGATTATGGTAAACTTGCAACTGCTATTCTAATATTACATTGTCAAAATTGAAGAAGACAGATGACAGCATTAAAAAAAAGTTGTTTCAGAACAGAATTTATATTTACTGTTCTGACTGCATTTGCAGTTCAGAGAGAGTAGTATTTAAATGTTTCATCTACAGTGCAATTATTTAAAATATTTCTTTTCATACAAATTGGGAAAATTAGAACTAGAATTAGAGACAATTAGGATTAGAGAGATTTAGAATTAGTAATAGTTTTTCTAGCTATAACTCAGTTTCATTTATCCACCCAAGTTAAGTATCAGAAGTCCAATAGAGCCAGACTTTGGTTGTCTGTGGCAGTTTTAAAGACATGGAAAACTACTAATAAAAAAAGCTATTTCTGTTGAGTGATGTGTAACACATATATTATGCTTTTCCTTCCTTGGTTTAAATAGCTGTTTTCGGTTTGAGGTTTTTGAGGAAGAAACTAAATAAGACGTGTACTTTATTTTAAGGCAGATTGCAGTTGTGGTGTACCACTTTCTGTAAGGCTAAGCATATGCTGTAGTAAAGCTTTTAGAAAGACATCAAAAAGTATTGTTATAATGAATGTTTCTGTAACGATTTTTTCCACAGTTCTCTAGCATTAGTGACATTGTCTGCACTTGCAAAGTAACCACTTTTTTATCATAGCCAAGTATATATATGCAAAAGAATATGGTGAAACTACAAGCTACTGACTGTTTTTTCATTTTTATTTTCCATAATTTAGAAATAGAAGTTGGGATTGTCAGATAGTTTGAGGTTTTTGATCTCTAAGTGAAGTCTGAGATTTGCTTGATTTAGCAGTAGTTCAGTTTATAGTTCTAAGTGTTAGAACTAGGTTAACTTAATTTTTTAAAATAGGATTTTTTTTGACTGGCCTTTTAACACTTATTCAGATATAAGATATATATGATTGGGTGCATACATAAATCATGTTGCATAGCATGAAGAATAAAAAAAAAGTTAAAAAAAGATCAAATTCTAATGAACCAATCGTTGAGCAAGGGTGTATGAAAGGGACAGTCCTTATTTGAATAGTTTATTGTCAAAGCATATGATAATAAAAAGCAAGTGTCAAAAAGTAAGATTTGGTTTCAAACAAGTGAAAAATAAAACCTTCCTTTCAGGGATAATATATTTGGAAATGTTTTCTAAAAATGAACTCCTCATAATTTGTAGTAGTTAGCTCTGTTTCCTCATAGTCAGGACAGAACCACTTAGACTTTATTTTGTTTTCTGACAATCTTTTAAAGTAGGGTAATCAGCAAATCTTACAGTATTATATATATAAAGTATGTATTCAACCATCTCAAAGTTATGAAGAGCTTTATGTCCAGTTGTATGTATTTGTTGGCTTTGTCTAGACTGAATTTTCTTGCATTCATGTACTTTTTATGTTTATATTCCAGCCATCTTGGTAGGTTTTTCCTCAGCAATTTGCTGTGATTTTATATTTTTTTTGTTTTCTAAACTCTTTCATTAAAAAATATTCCTTCAAAAGCCTTGGTTATTTCTGTCTATATCTATCTGAAATATTACTCAGGCATATTGGAGAGGTAGCTTTCAGGTGATTTTTATAGTAGGTTTATGTGTTTATAAGTAGCTTGTGTTTCATACTGGGTTTGAACAGTTTCAATTTCTAAAGAGTTTTTCTGCTTACTTCATTTATCATACTTGAATAACCAACAGCATATATTTTTTTTCTGTTGATTAGTTAAATTCATTAAAGTGTATCCAATGCTAGTATTTGTATATGTTTCCAATCCTTTTACAGGTGTATTGCTATTTCAGTGTTAATTTGATGCATAGTCCTTTCCGGCACAGTGGACATTTCCTATAACACATAGCTAGAAATAACAATGCTTTATAGAGACTCTTTTCTTTTAATGGGCAGTTTCACATAATCAAACTGATGAAAAGGGCAACGTTATAATTGAATGTATAAATACAGATTATCATGTTAGAAGAGATCATTCATTTTGCCTTTGTATCTACTATTGTTAATACCACTATCAGAACAACTTTTTGAATTGTAATGCAAATATGCTTCAGAAAGTTTAAAAAGGCCTAGAGCTCAAAGGAAAGTGGCAGAAAGGCCACATTGTAGTGGTGTGACACTGAAAAAGTTCAATTTATTAATCTGATTTAAGAGAAAATAAAAAAATTACTTCATCATGAAAGAGATCTCTACTGGGACAGAGGGACTCAACTTTGCTGATAAAGCATAACAACAACCCCCAGATGGACACTGAAATTTCTTTTAGATTGAAGAAGAATTAACTAAATGCTGAAAACATTAGAAGAAAAATCAATTGAATACTAAGATGCAAACTCTGCCTCTGAAGTTCCCTAAGCCACAGAGCTGGGAGGTATCAGGGAAGGTATCAGTCTGCTGTCCTGTTATCCCTGTAAGCACTCATAAATGACCACTGTTGGGGGGAAAGGCAGATGAACCAGTTAAGCTAGTACAGATGTTCTCAAATTCCTAAATTGAGAACAATTCTTAATGTGAGATTAAATAGCTTTTAAGGACCAGCTTTTTATCCTATGTAGCTTCTAGAATAAATTACTTACCTTTTTATGGTAGGAGTGGGTTGGAGGCATGATTGAATCATTGTGATGCTTTCTAGCCTTCAAATCTGTGAATTCCTGTGTCTTAATTTTTTTTTATTTTTTAATAGAGGGAACACACTTTCTTACATAGAACTTTGTGTGAACTTCATAGTTGCACAACTACATGCATTAGGCTGACAGATTGCAGAGATCTGTAAGAATCCTCTCTCCCTTCCCTAAATGTACAGCTAGATGGGAGAGAAGCATCTGTCTTCCCTTAAGGCATCTGGGGTTGGCTGTAGCTGCAACTAAGTTATCTGACAAGATAGAACAGTGCTTACAGTATTTACAGAGAACCCATCTTTCTTATATATGACTTAAGCATCCTACTCAAGTGATCGGGATCATACTACTCATCAGATTTGCAAAGGAAAGGGATTTTTCTGCAAGTCAGATTTGTAGATAACTGAGGCTCCTTCAAGAGATAGTTTGCAGCTTACATCTATGCTAATAAATTAAATAAACATGTCTGTGACTGTTTTATTGCACTGAGGACCGCTTGCACAGAACTTCTTGTGTCCACGTTAATAAGCTGACTTCTCCAGAACAGAGTAGCTGCATATGTTTTGCCTGTTGATAACTGTGTGTGGCCACCTTCTGAACTTTTCCTGGGAATTCTTTGAGATTAGTTGTTGACATGGGCCAAATCTGTGCAAGGGATCTTTTTTTTAACAATTTGGTGGACTTTTAAAACAGTTTGATAGTACAGATAATAGAATTTCAGTGTCCAGGAGTGGTCCCTTTCACTGTTTAATTTAGTGGTATAGATATACCTACATGTATATTTTAGCATGCGGCATGCTCATATCCTGTCAAAAAAGACTAGAAGTTTTTCCTTTGGCACAGCCCTTGGAGGGGCATACTAACACTTCCCGTTTGATTCATGGCATGACAGGAGGCTATTACCACTCCAATTCTTGGCCATCCTGTTGACTTGGTAATAGTCTATTTCTTCAGTTTTCCTTCTGGCTGATGTTTCAGTTGGAGTTGTCAGTGACAGCTGTACATCAATCATGCACTTCCCACCTGTCTGATGTGGCTCTTCATCAGCCCTGCAAGTGTGTCCAGAAGTCTAAAACCTCTTCCCCATCTGCCTCATCAAAATGACTTCTGATACATTCGGGGTGTGAATGGACATGTAATCAACAATCTTGCCTCTCGCCTCTTTCCACATTTCACTTCCCCAGCCTGTTCACCCACTTTATCAGGAGGCATATGATCTTCTCTTCCAACTTGGACAAAGGATTTACTTTGCTGTCTCAAAATGAACAGGCTGCCATCTCATCCTGAGGTTGTTTGCAACCTGCATATTTGTATTCTTACATTCAAATTTTGTGTGGTGGTCTTCTTATACATTCTGTCAGTGAATAAAAAAGAAAATGTATTCACATCTTGCAAATTGCATTTTTGCAGAACCCTTGTGACTGTTATCTTTTTTTAATGGTTGGTTGAGATCATTGTTGACTTGAGAACTTAACTTTTTGTTGTCTGTGGTTCCTGTCCTGGTGACAACTATGACCCATCTTCACCTTTGGTTTGTTTTGTTTTTTTGGTGGTTGTGGTTGGTTTTTTGGGTTTTGTGTTTTTGGTTGGTTGGTTGGTTGGTTTTTTAATAGCAATTAGACCTATCTAATCTAATGGGTAATCTGGATGATTTGTCATTTCAGGGGTTTCTTGGCTTGAAGCTACTATCTGGCAAGTTGACTCTGTAGTATCCTGCATTTTGGAACCCAGCATCTGTGGGTTAAATAGATTCCTTGGAAATTCAAAATAAAGTCAGAGGAAGTGGTGTCAAAATCAAAAAAGACAAGTTAGGCTGATTTGGTTAAATCATATAGAGAAGCAAATGATGGAATTGAACAGTTCAGTACACAAAAATTATATGGGCTTTCAAACAAATCACAAACAGAAACCATCCATATGAAAGGGGGAAAAAAAAGAAAAAAAAAGATCTTGAAGATCATGTAGGTAAAGTCAGTCATTCGACATTGAAAACTTAGAGGTTTTACCTATTAAACTGAGGAATAATAGAATGTATGAATGCTACTTGCAGGAAATTATTATTGCCTATAAAATTTGAATACTTAATGAAGCCATAGTTAGAATACCGTTACTATCTGGGTATGTTCTTGCAAAAATACTTAGTGTATTGGAAAATCAAATTATATTTTCCCTGGGTTTATTATCTAATTTAAGTTTAATTATCATCGCATTTTCTTACAAATACTAGCCTATGCATAATGAAGAATACTCGCTACCCAGCACAAACAGAAGGATACCATGGTCTTTGTTTTTCAAAAGTGTAACAGAAAAAAGGGATTTAATTCATATCACTCTCCTATCACAGTTCCTTGTGAAACAGAACCGAATGTGAGGAGTAACTTCAGATTCATATCTGTATGAGAGTAAGCAGATTCTGGCCATAAGGGCAAATTTTCAACTCCACTGAAATCAGTGACAGCATTTTACTTGAGTTTAGTGGAAATGGCTTTCTTCTTAAACGTCCATTTTGTCTAAGAATGCATGACTTTTTTTTTTTTTCCTATTAGTATTGCATATTAAAAAAAAAAAAAAAAGACCAATACTTCCTGTGTATTGCACAGACTTCCTTGTGTTGAGTTCTAAACTACTTTTTAAAAGAATTTGGGCAAATTTGGGTTTTCTCACTAAATAAGCCTGAACCCTGTCTGCTTTCTTTGAGGAATAATTTTGCAGGAACTTCAATAGGGCTCTGTCCTAAATGAAGAAATAAGAAGTTTGTTTCCTTAAATATGTAAAAGGCATCAAAATGTTCAGTAAAAAAAACTTTCTCTCTGTATCTGTGTTGTCTTATAGCTTTGTGACATACAAAACCTAATTATATTCCAACATATTTTTTATAAGAATGCTGATTTGATTACCTCCCCCTCTCCAAACAGCAAATGGGAAATCAGTGAGAGCTTTATGTGTGTATAGAATGGCAGAGTTTGAGCCACCTCAGTGAGATCAATGCATATGAACATTTGAGTTCAAAATTAGAGCTTACTCCTGCAAACTGCTCCACACCCAGTACCTTTAAAAATCAGAGGAATTCCATATGGTCACAGCAGTCTACGTGAAGAGAGTTTGCTGGATTTGTTCCAAAATTTAAGCTTTGCTATTTTGTCTAAGGATTTGGCTTACAGACAGACATTAACTCTGTTAGCACTGAAAGGTATATATCTCCTGATCAGACCCCTATTTGATAATCCATTTGAAAACAGTCCTTATGTCATTTTTAACAGAAATGTCTGGTGACCTCAAATCAGTAAATATTTAGGTTAAAAATTAAAGCATAAAGATGGTATCTTTTTGTCGTGGTTTAGGCCAAATCCCACTGGGGACGTG
>VZSZ01006491.1:43925-54912 GCA_013398815.1 Ibidorhyncha struthersii | reverse complement strand
CTGGAACAGATTGCCCAGAGAGGTGGTAGATGCCCCATCCCTGGAAACATTCAAGATCAGGTTGAATGGGGCTCTGAGCAACATGATCCAGTTGAAGGTGTCCCTGCTCATGGCAGGGGGGTTGTACTAGATGACCTTTAAAGGTCCCTTCCAACCCAAACCATTCTATGATTTTACTTCCCACTTATTGGCTAGCCAATTCATCTTCAGAAGTTTACTAAGGAAGAAATTGCTATGCCAAAGGATAATTTAACTCCCTCTTTCATTTGTAGAAACCTAGACAACTTGCTCTTCCCTAGTGTCAGCCATCATTCTTCCCTTTTGCCTTTTAGTGCAGCATTTAGGATTACAGATGCTGGTCTTTGACTTTTTAAAGGCAGATACACCAGAACATAATCAGGCCTTGCTACCTGACCAATTTTGCTAGTTAATAGGACACTGAATAACATCCTCTCTGCCCAAAAATTCAGGTGGGTTTTCTGAAATGCAGAATCAACATGTCCAGATGTTGTTAGGGGAGTTCAAGACTATGAAACACAGCCTGGATTATTGGAGTTATTTCAGCTCAAGTGACAAGGACACCTGTCACCTAATTCTGGCTCAGGAGCAAACCTGGGCTGTATCTCAATGTGAACAACAGTTTTCTGCCCATAGTTCGGGCACTTAATTTGGGGTGGGATATCCTATCTCACAACACTGTCCTTAACTTTCAACCCAGTTCTGCTCATGTTGGAGTCAACTGAAACATACTGACCTCTGCGTTTTCTCAGATGGGATCTCAGCTGGGGCAGGTTCCTACTCCCATGGATTTGAAGACAACTAAAGCTATCCTGATATTCTGCACAGAGAAGGCAAACGTTAGCTTAAAAGGTTAAAGATTGAATTAAACACTAAAAATTAAAACTTTAAAATGAAGGACAGGAATATGTAGGACTTCATAAATAGGCTTGCCACTGTTGTTGGAAATACTGATACAGAGTCATGGTGTATTTACAGAAGCTAGTGTGGTGACAGCACTGAAATGTGCAAGTAAGAGTGAAACCAGACTAACAGACTCTTCACTTACATTATTCATGTATACGTGGGTAATGAAGCTACTTCTACATGTTGCATTAACAGAGGAAAAAAAAAAAAATCCTGTTCCTATCCCTTCCCCTCTCTGATGTTTCTCAAGAGACATAAGGACTGGAAGCAAAGGGCAGATCTTCATTCCTCAAAAATCTGCTGTTTGCTGGAAAAGCTAAGATTTTGCTTAACCGCAAAGCAAAAACTTGAACACAGAGAAACTGTGCCAGAACACAGGTAAACAAGTATCTGTCATCCCCCGGAGCAGCAGTGTTCTCCTAGTGTGTTTTTCATTAATTCTTCTGCCTTTTTCTCTCCCCCTCCCAGTTTTTAATTTATGGCAGCTACTTCGCAGTCATAGCTGGGATTTTCTTGATCAGAAGCATTTGCATGCTTGTCTCAAGCAAATGCAAAAGGAAAATAGCGAGAGCCTGCAAAGAGCATCTGAACCATGCTGAACACGAATCAAAGGAGCAGATAACTGGCTCTGCGACACGGCTGTAGGAGTCAGGCCCGTGTGGACAGGCCCTCGTGGGAAGAGAGCTCCTACTGCAGCATGCAGGGAACAGCAGTGCAAGATGAATGTGCCACACAGCCCTGAAAAGCTACACTGAATTGTTACAGCCCTTCGTTACAACATATGCCAGCTAAGAGATCACCATAATGGCACCGTGCCAAGAAGAGAACAAATTGCTTTAGATTCTTATTTACTTGCCTATAAATAGCCTAACAGCAGTAATTTATAAACGAGAACAGAGCAACCACCTCGGCATCCCACCACGCACGCTGGCAAAGATCAGAGTTCACCCTGCCTTGCTTGTTCTAGCTCTTCTATACTGTACTGGAAAGCTGCTTCCACGCACGTTTGCTCATGCATGTGGGTGACAGGTCTAGCCCTGCTTTGCGCATACCTCATTCTGGACCAAGGAAGAAGGGATTGTGCTTGCACCTTTATATTCTTTCCTACTTACCTACAGGCGATTCGGTGACAGACTTCTCCCTTCTAGTTTAAAAGCCCACGTCAGAAGTGGCCCTTTTTGCACACAACGGTGCAGAAAAGCAGGGTTTGCCCAACCTGTCTGAGAAGGTTCACTAAAACACTGTTAAGCCACAGTTGTTTCTCGGCTGCATTTGAAAGCTGCAACCTAAACGCTGTACTGACCCCACAGCAATCTCAGCAGAGAAGGGAAAAATGCCAGAGTCGAAAAAAAAATAAAAATGAAAGACCCCCACTCCTTTCCTTGTGCTTCCAATAAAATTAAATTCAGGACTGAGTGTCCTCCTGTTTCAACAGGAAAAGAAAAAAAAAAAAAATCAAAGGGACTGAGTAGCATGGACTAAAACCGAAGTACATTGTGAAGAAATTTGGCTAATTCCACACAGGAAAATTCCAGATTAACATGAATATCCAAGATGATGTATAACTGAAACAAAAAGCTAGCATCATGTGTGCTTTTGAGTGCCAAGTGAGGGAGATCCACTGACCTTGGCCAAGGATTTGGCAAGGTCAGCAGTTCAGGATTTATCAAGAAGTTTCAAGTCTTATGGCTAATTTAGTCCAGCACAAAGGATAGTTAGTCCAGGAGAAGAAAAAAAAGAGACTGTAAATGAGTTTGCATAGTGAATATCTAATTTAATATAAGTTCTATCCATATGTTAAAGTTATTTCTGTACCACTCTGCTGCTATCTTCCAATACCTTCATCTAACTAATAAAAATAGAAAATAATTAGCATTTACAGAATAATATTTTTCCTGTAGAGACACGAGCTATCGTTTGTACAGACATATGTGCTTTTCATGCAATTGTCACATACTGCAACTAGACAAACTGCCCAGAGCAGGCAGGAGAGAAGCATTTTGTTTCAAGTCACAAGAAGAATCAGGAGGATTTGACCCAAAGAACCCAGCTAATTTTTTTTAGACTTTTTGTTCACTGTTGTGCATTGCGTGGACATTCTCTGCTGTAAACTGGCTTGAAGCAGAACAGCTTAATCAATGCAGTTGTAAAAGCAGGAGATGTACTTAGTCTCCACTAAGCAGTAAGTATTTATTACAGCAGAACTGAGGGCATGATACTCCCGTCTGAAGAAACGGAGACAAAGTCCAGTAGAGCAAGGACTATTTTGTTTTGCTTTTACTTGTGAGTAGAAATCTTTTGAGGCATTTCGCTAAAGAACTAGGTGCCAGTCCTGAACTAGAAGCTAACTAGATTTGGCATTTAAGTGAAAGAGAAGAATTTGGTATTTCCAGCTCCACAGTCTCAAACAGAAAGTTAACAAGTATTTCTCTCTATGTAGCATCTGACAAAAGGAAAGGGGTCAGCAAGTGTGAAACTTTTGCTAAAAAAATAATGTCAGTAGCAAGCTGCAGGAAAGGAGCTAGAAAAAACTGGTAGAGATAACCACAAAAATTCTTCTGTTCTGAACTGGTCAGAGCTCACTGCCTCTGTGTATATGAGGTGCCACAAAGGAGCAAAGGAATGAAGCAGACACAGTGGTTTTGGTTTGCAGCTACAGAGAATATTGTCTTCAGAAAACAGGTAAGACAAAAAAAAAAAAAGAAATACATATATATATTCCTATTCTCTCAAATTTTGAAAAGAAATATTGAGGCCAGGAGTTGGGGGGAGCATGGGGCGGGGAGGTGGCACAGGAAAGGAAAAAGGCAACTCTTAGGAGTGTTAGGAAAGACATGACACATTGGACACATTGGAGGTGGAAACAACAGGAAGGGAAAGGGAAGCCCTTACATTACCCTGGGGTTTCACCTGCAGAGCGGTATTAACCTAGCAAGCAGAGTTAGAGGTTTAAGACGCACACATCTACCTGTGTGCTCATGGACATACACACACCCGTTGGAGCGGAGATAGTGGAGGCTTGGCAGGTTATGAGCAAGGCTGGAACCACAGCCTCTCTAGTTCGGCAGGAAAAGGGAACTGAACAAATCCACCTCTCCTTGCAGCTTTTAGTATTAAGTGCTTATCTTTCTCCCAGCATGCTAAAGGGTTCCACTTAAATATGAAAATCCAGAGCTGAGCACATCACTCCCCATAGCTACAACTCCCTCTAAATACAACACTACCTGAATCATTAGTGGGTTTGGGCACGAGTCTTCCATGAAGACACAGTCCAGCAAGCTGGTAAGGCCAGTTCTGGCCAACAAGGCAGCAAACAAATTGTATCTTTGTATTCAAAGCAAGCAGGTATTAACCAAGCGCTGTGTGGGTTCCCAGAGAAACGCTAGTCCGCAGCCACCTTTCAGCAGGCCAGGAGACATCCCCAGCAGCATCTCCCCCACCATTCTCTTCCCTTCTCAGAAGCCGTTGGTAAAGAAAGAGAATGAAACGCAGAGGCAAGCCTGGCTTCTCGGAACACTTGCCTGTCTGGTTGCGCTACACACTCAAAGCACTGTGAGAAGTTTCCATAACTGTAGAACAAGACCAGGCTCCATCCAGCTCCCGGAGCTGCTCTGGGTAGCACCTGGGGCCCCTCTGGCCAGGGCCACAGTGTGTGCTCCCAGTGGCAACACACATCCCACCAACAGGCCTCAGGGTCAACTCCATCCTCTGATGAACCTTGGAAGACATAAGGAGTCNGGGGGGGGGTGGGGGGTAAAGGAAAGCAAAGCAGGAGCATTTCTCTGAAGCAGTTCTATTTTGATTTTTTTAAGCTTAGAAGTTAGATTTAGAAGCTTCTTGGCCATTTGTCCCTAAGCAACAGATTGGTCCTAATATAGAAATAATTCTTGGCCGACTAAAAGTATGAGGTATTCGATGTCCCACCTCCCCGCAGCCCCAGCAGAGCCAGGACAGTCCGCAGAGGGTCTGTGAGCCCAGAGGCCACTGTGCTGCACGCAGGGGAGGGTCAGCATCAGCCCGAACCGTACAACAGGTGCTGTGCCTTATCCATGAATCGGAATTATTAACACAAAAATGCAATCAAGTGATTGCTTTCTTGCCACGTCAGTTTTTACTGATCACTAGCTACTGCGAGTCTTAAAGCTCTATCTTAAAATTACAGCTCACATTGCTGACAAAACCTGTAAAGGAGAAAGCTTCCCCCGCAATCGCCACAGACAAGTTCTGTGAGCAAGAAAAGCTGTGATTAATTTTTATTACTACTATTATTTTTTAAATTCTGGTAACATTTTGTCAAGTTTAGAAAGAACTTTTAGGAAACAAAAAGGCACCAAAATTTCTTACTACCTTGAATACTAAAGGGTGGTTTCTGCCTTCTACAAGACAGAAAGTCATCCTAGGAAGAAACTGCACATGAATCCACAGCAAACGCACCACAGCCACAGCTTTGACAGGTAATTCATTACCTCCAGAGTTACTTGGAACTGTGCTGGCTACTCATTTGCTCAGTTCATTTGGAAGTGATGCAAAATTTACGCTGATGTTATTGACCAGTCCACGGTTAAACACATTCTTGTTTTGAAAAAGATAATCAATACCAGAAGATTTCAAAGCAGAACTAGAGTTAAGGATCATACAGGCTATATTTTAGATACAATAATTTGTAAGAGGATAACCAGAGGCAATCATTTAAAATCAAGTTTCAAGGTTAGGGCTGTTTTTTGTAATATGCCTCTGAGGTCACAGAAATATTGCCTGAATAACATACTCTTTGTGCTAAGTTTTAATAAATACAATCTCACAGTGCAAGCAGAAGCACTTTTTCAGAAGTGCCAGCTATTAAATGGAATTCAACATTTTGAAGGAAATAGCTTGTAACAGCTTGGTTAAACAGCAGTCAGTGCTTTGCTTTCATTCCGTTCTGTTTCTGAACATTCTTGTTTCACTTGTTTTCCAGGAACAGTGGAATCGACTTTCTAATGGAAAACATGTAAAATAAGCTTAAAAAAAACAGATCTCTTTAGGCTTCTTTTTGCTGCCAACTACAGTGAAAAGACTTACTCTTTTCCTTTTGATCATCACTATCAAAAGCGAAGTCAAGATTCCTCTTTTCTAAGTCTGAGCAGGTACCACTGCATCCCCTTCTTTACCTGCCCAAATGACTGGAGTGCAAGAAATATGATGAGTGTTAAAGTATTCTGAAGAAACTGAGCTCACGATGGGTTGTGAGGTGGCTGGTGGCTTTTATTGTCTGCAAAAAGGCTCTCTTCCACTTGGCTGGCAGGCTAACAATCAACAGAAAAAAGCCTCCCTGAGCATGCTGAGAACGAGCTTTAGTCTCACAGTTTCCCCACTCATTTATTTGGAAATGAGACTGTAATGGAACTTTATTCTTCCGCTATGATACATCCACTCAATTCTAAATACGTCATTAAGAACAACCTTTGATAAGGGATACAGAAACTGAAGTTTACCACCACTGATGCACCTTGATCCAGGTTGTTGATTTGCAAGCTCCATCTGTGATCACTGGCAGGTTTAGTGAGAGAAACATTAGCTGAAGTAGAGTTAGTTAAAAAGTAAACTTGCAAACGAATTTTTACCAACTGTGAAGAGCATTTTTATGAAAACCCTGGTGTGCCTTTTTTTTTTAGGTAGACTATGAATTGCTGGAAGGGAGCCGTATGCCACAGCTGGATTTATCCCACGCTGATCATCTGTGCGATTGGATTTTTCTCCACAATGAGACCATCAGAATCTTTTCTGACTCCTTATCTAACCGGACCAGACAAAAACCTAACAATTGAAGAGGTATGTAACTATTCTTTTAAGTAATAATTAAAATGCTTGAAGCATCAAGTCTTACAGCAATAACTGAAGGTGAGATGAAGTGTTTAATAATACAGGTATAATTTATTTAGAGACTCATATTTAAGGTGCTTCAGAAAAGACTAAGGAGTCACCTCTTTTGCAGAAAGTCAAAACTTTAAAGTCCCTACATTCTTAGGACTTTGAAGCCACTCTGGTGGTTAAGAAACAGAGACTTTCAGCAAAATCAGCTCAGCCATCTCCTCCCCCCTCCTCGAACTCCAGAGGAGGGGCAACACTATGAATTGTTTATCATGTAATTGATTACACCAACAGTGACATAGTGAGTACAAGTCATAAGAAAACTGAGCAGACTTCTGCTTACAAGCTATTAGATTATTACCTACGTTACAGGGCTGTTCTATGCCTTCATTAGCCTCTGGAGGTCAGATTTACATTCAAAAAAAGTTTGTGGGTTTGGGGGTTTTTTTGGTTTTCCTTGACAAAAGCACACACCACAAGTTTCCTTGCTCTACTCCTCTGTTCAGCACTGGCTGCTTCAGGAGTACACTTCCCAGCAAAAGGGGACGTAGTTATCAAGTGGCTGAGTCATAGAGCTAATGGTATAATTAGCAAACACAAGCTTGGTACACCCACATACAGCTAATACAAAGAACAATCATTCCTGATGTGCAGTTGCAAGCGTTAAGGCAGAATCTGCAAGCGTAGTGTAAACTCAAGGTTTCTTCCAAATAAAGGTATTTGTGGTGTGAGTTGTTGGGGGTTTTACCCCACCCTTTTTTATTTTTTTTTTTTAAGCACAAAATTACTTCTCTAGCACATGAAATACACAAATAGCATGATAGGATGCCTTAATTCTGATTTCAACAATAATCCTTAACTCCAGAATAAGTGTAGGGCACATACTGGCTCTTTTAGCCAAACTCACTTCCAGTGAACTAATTCCATAACTTTGTCAAATGCTTAAAAATTCTCATTAAAGTTCAGAGAAACAAGAGAAGTCACTCAAAGGTACAGCAAACCTGCTGCTCACCATGCAACTCACTCCATGACTAGTTCAGAAGTAAAAAGATAACCAGCTGCTACTGCTCCTCCAGCATTTGAAATTAATTCCTTTCTAGTCTAATTGCTTAAGCTAAGAACAAGCAATCATGAACGGATACCCTAGCAGGTCCAGCAATTACTGGATAAGACCTCCCCAAAACAGCCAACCTGCACATCACAAAGAGAACTTTTTCTATGACTGTATCTAAAAGAGGCTGTACCGCCCCCACCCCCCCAAGCTGTAGTCAAGGTGCCCGGGCAAGCACTGAGCTTTACTGGGGACAGCAAACAGCACCTTCCCACCTGAACGCAGGTCAGTTTTAGACAAAGAGAAAGGATTTCTGCTCAGAGCATCTATGTATTGAAGGCCAACTGAAATACTGTTCCATCAAAGACTGTCTTACTACTTACACGCTACATTTGGAGAAAATACAGAAGATGAAGATAACATAGGAACAGCCACACACTCACTATGTGCAGTTCCAGTTCGCACACTGTAAGAGGCATGTGCTCCTCCCCCCTCCCCCCCAGTTCTAACAAAGTAGAGAGATAACCAAATTATACGATGACTCGAGTAAAAATTAAATAGGCATTCATTTTCAGCCACTGTGGGGAATAGAATTTGATGCTAGACAGACTTTCCTGTGACACAATCACTGTTATAACTGCTTTTAACAGCTGCACATCAGAATCTGCCTCCTCCATAGGCATTTATTAGAATTATTTCTTAAGCGAATCTACCCATTTCTATAGGAGAGCCCAGCATCACTACCTTTGCCTCTGAAGGAGTACATTTACTGTTTGTAATTTAAGGCAGTTTAGGTTTGCACAATTCAATGTTTCCTGTCACCCCTATTATGTTCCCTCACTACCATTGTCNTCTTACCTCGCGCTCCTTTTCCCAGTCTTCCTGATTACAGACTACGTGCGCTACAAGCCCATCCTCCTCCTCCAGGGCATCAGCTTCATCATCACGTGGCTCCTGCTCCTTTTCGCACAGGGAGTGCTGGCCATGCAGATGGTGGAATTCTTCTACGGGATGGCGACAGCCACCGAGGTCGCCTATTACGCCTACATCTACAGTGTCGTCAGCACCGATCACTATCAGAGAGTGACAAGCTATTGCCGAAGTATCACTCTGGTTGCGGCCACTGTTGCCGCCGTGCTGGGACAGCTGCTGGTTTCCTTAGCAGACGTATCCTACTTTCACCTTAACACCATTACTTTGGCTTCCGTGTCCCTGGCATTCGTGTGTTCCTTTTTCCTCCCAATGCCTCAAAAGAGTATGTTCTTCCACAGGAAAGATGTCTCACAAGCTCTCCCAGGGCCAGACAAAGCTGTGGCCTCAGTCGGTGCCGACGGGCCATCGAGCTGCCAAGAGGACGAGGGCTCCGTGTCTGCTGAGAGGGGCCCGACCCCCGCCCGGCAGGCTGACAATGCCAAGCCCCGGAATCACGCGCTCAGAGTACTGGTGCAGCTGAGCAAGGACCTGAGGGATTGCTACAGCTCGAGGAAGCTCCTGTACTGGTCCCTGTGGTGGGCTCTGGCTACAGCAGGCTTTAACCAGGTTCTGAATTATGTCCAAGTGCTGTGGGACTTCAGAGCCCCCTCTCACAGCTCTGCAGTGTACAATGGAGCTGTTGAAGCAATAGCAACTTTTTTAGGTAAGTAAAAGTAGTTGCTAATGATCTTTTAACTCATCCTGTGCTGATGGCATTCTTCCGAATGTCTTCGGTGCCTTTCTGTTTATTTCCTCTGAGGACCAAGGTAAACAGCCACAGCCTCCAGTATATAACACCCAAACAAATAGTGTGCAAAGCATGTTTTTACTGCACAACTTTATCAGTTGGGTCCTTAAAAATAATCTTACAAAAATATATAGATATAAGCTTTCCCTTCTTAGGGGAGCCTCATTCCACCAAAGCTTTTTAAGAGTTTAAGTTCACAGCTCTGTTTAGACCACAAATTAGCCCCAAATAAGCGGTTCCAAACCCATTTCAATGACACCTTGCCTATTCCTCCCTCAAATACATTAAGTAGGTGGTTTAAAAATTAAAAGAGCATATTAACAGATACACTGCTCTAGAGGGTCTGTTTAGACAGTAAATTGAAGATCATTTGAGGATGAGTGCTCCTCAACAAACACTCTGTGACTCCATCTGTATCCTGACCAATGAGTTTGGGTCTGGACATGGCATACAAGGAGAGGCTGAGAGCACTGTTATTGTTTAGCCTTGAGAAAACAAGGGATTCTATTAATATGTATAAATATTTGAACAGATGGAGCAAAGAGGACAAAGCCAGACTCTTCCCAGTGGTGCACAATGACAGGACAAAAGGCAAGGGGCACAAATTTAAACAAAGTTCCATGTAAACATACAAGGACATTTTTATTATAAGGGTGATTTAACACTGGAACAGGTTGCCCAGAGGTGTGGACTCTCCATCCCTAGAGATGTTCAAACCCTGGACACCATCCCGAGCTGCTTGCTTTAACTGGCCCTGCTTTTAGCAGGGCTAGGCGACCTCCAGAGGCCTCAGCCATTCTGATTCTCATTATAGTTACTTGGTCCATCCAAATGACATTCCTCTTTGGCCACAAAGACATATAGGTAATGTGCCACTTCATTTAAATAGCTGAGCAGTACCAATGGAGCCTCATTTTTAAGACCACATTTACACAGTGGTCTCCTCTTTCCTACCAGCAGCTTTATCTCCTGTTTCTACAGGGAACTCCGGTTTCTCTTCCTCCCTGCAATCAGCATGGAAATACATTTTACTGAAACCACCCCCAAACTTCTCAGAGCTGTATTCCCAAGAGCTTTCTTGCTTTTACACCCTCTGCCTCTTGATACTATTTCAGAGTACAGAAGGCACTCACAGTACTAGGAACCTCTGGTTACAGCAGCGATGGGCCAAAGGAGTAGGCCTGCTATGACTCTTTCAATTCTGATGAAGAGCACATGCAACCAGCAAACGAAGTCCAATTTTGCACTAACGTGCTAGCCTGCCTGAAAACATCTCTGCTGTATAACCCGCCTGGATCAGGCTTCTCTTTGCATTTCAGCTACTAACCTCAGCATATTGTGTTTCAAAGAGCTTTCATAAACCCACAGGAGCCTCTGTGCTAGAGGAACATTAAAGAAAACCTTCTTAGAGCAGACTCCAGAATTTCTCCAGAATTGGGGGG
>VZSZ01006491.1:25413-38190 GCA_013398815.1 Ibidorhyncha struthersii | reverse complement strand
GGGAGACATTCAAGCCCCGCCTGGACGCTGTCCTGTGCAACCTGTTGTAGGTGACCCTGCTCTGGCGGGGGGGTTGGACTAGATGATCTCCAGAGGTCCCTTCCAACCCTGACTATTCTGTGATTCTGTAATTAAACTATACACCATACTTTATCCAGCCATCCTCAGCAGCAGAGAGAGACTTCAAGTCTGTTTTAACTTTAAATACACCAAACAGGACAAAATCAGACATTTAAGTGAGGAATGCTACTATAAGCAGCTTGTTGTATAAGTTGCCTGTCCCCTGCTTTGGGACCCCCAAAGCTTAAAAATAAAAAAAAAATACAGAAAATACTACCCCCCTCCTAGGCACGCAACAGAAGTCAAAAGCACTGGCATAATAGTGTTTTTACAAGCAGTGGTCAAGTCTTTCAGCTCCCCTAGAAATAAGTAGATCGAACATTCAGGCAGTCAATTACGAGTGAAATGTCTTACCTTCAAGAATTTTCACATTTGTCTCAGGTGGGCTTGCACATCCTTTTCTCAAAAATCAATCTGATCTTATTTATTCCTGTTATCTTGAAAGCTGTTAGAATTTTATTCTCCAGCTGGTCAGAAACTTTTTTTAAGCTTGCAGTTTATGCATTCATGATATATTTACATTATTTGCTTAGTTCCAGTATTACATTTGAACTTAAGCCAAGTTCTCTGTGTTTAAAACACCATCACCAACTACTCTGATGCAAAGTTATATTTTTCTTGAACCTTACTATTACAGAGTAGACAAACCAGACATTCCCGCCCCCCCAATTCCATTTTAGTATGGCAGGAAACATTCCAGTAAATTAAAAAAAAATCCATTCATTAATTTAATATGCCACAGAAGGTCTTCCTAATATATATCAATTTTAATAAAAAGAGTGCCATTACATCTGTGGTACCCTGGCCTGCTATTACACATACTGTTCTGATCACAACTAAATTTTGTTCAAAGACTGTCATTAGCTACCCATGTAACTATGCATCTTTTGCAGGCAACCATTTCTCGAGTAAATACCCTCCTCAGTGTTTCCAGCGTCCTTCATTACACAGCTATTCTGTCAAAATAATTCAAGTTCACTTAACATTTTCTTGTTCAATAGGTCACTTCCCTTGCGCTGGAACAGCAAGCTTAATCACAAAGACACAAAGAAACATATTCAAGTAAGGCATGAGAAAGTTTTAAGCTTAACTCACCTTTAAGCATATTGCTTTTGATAACTCATCTGTGTATGAGACTCAAATACGTACATTTTAACCCAATAAGATGTTACTGCACAGAAATAATACTACACAATTGTTTTTTCTAATATTTATTTTTTTCACCTGCAAACTGTAGCAAAACATGATCAGCTTTATTATGCAGACAGGTATCCCTCTAACATTAGAGATTTAGGCATGTATAAATAGAAGAGCTCTTAGGAAAGGAAAACATTTTGAGAAATGAACAAACCTTCAATTTAACTTCATGACTTCCGATACCAATGGTTAAAATGATGTAGCTCATTCATTCCAAGAGATACAACAGCACCTTAAAGTGGCTGATCTATTTCCCAGTAACATTTTTTCACATAACAATGTGTTAAAGTTACAAATACTGATATGCACAAATAGCTATTTTCTAGGAAAAATATGTACAGTACTGCAGCATAATGAATGTGGTATCTGCAATAACTTATTAGCCAATTTTAATATACATGATACCGCTACTTTTTACCTGCCAGTTCACAGGTTCAAGGATGTTACCACAGCCCTCTGTTTTNTTTTTTTTTTTTTAAAGGTACACAATGCAGGCTTTTATTTTTACTTCTTAAAGACTTCTTTTGTGTTTAAAGCTAATATCAGTGAAACAAGACAACAGTGCAAGAGGCGCAGAGATGTTATGTGACCACATAAGAGTTCTTTTGGGTAAAGTGTCTATAAGGCTATAAGAAAGGATTGGTTGATGAGCTTCCTGTTGGAAATTGTCCTGTTGGTGCACCAGCCTGGGGGAAAATGAAAGAAGAAAACTAAGACAAATATTTAAGATTTCTTTCCATATTTTAAATCATAAATGCAGGATACTTAAAGAAAACAACCCATTCGGAAATATTTCTGGTTTATGTTGCAGTTGTCTTTAATTTGGTAGTTCCCTGAAATTACACTACTGTAAGAGCATGGTATGCAAGTACCACTGTTTTGATATGAACAGCCTTACAAATGTCATGCCATTGTAATAATGAATTGCATTTAGGAGAGTCACATGCTGTCTTCCCTTATTTGAAGGAAAAAAATACCTTTGTGTCTCTAAATTAAGTGTTACAGATTATGACTCTTCAGACATAGAGAAGTTATTAATATCATGCAACAATTCACTCACCATAAAAGGGTTACTAGATACTCCAACAGCTGCAACTTGTCCAAAAGGAGTTACTACAGGCTTTGCCTGTCCAAATGCAGCAAAACCTGCTCCTTGGAAAGATAAGTGACAAGTATTAATACTAGTAACCAATCTTCAAAGAGTCCTTTATTGCAGCTCCCACACAAAAATAAGTGGAAGCTTAGACTGCACAATCAGGAAGATTGATCCTACTTAAACACTATCAGGAATATAAGTGTAAAAAGAAAGAAATATGGCTGGGCTTTTTGTTTGTTTTATTTTCAACTGTTTGGAACTAATCAAGTTCCAGTTTCCACATATGCACTTTTTTCAATGTTATTTTACCATTTAAATTTAGGGAGGAAGTACTTCCCAATTTTTTCTTGCCTATGTTCTATGAAGTTAGAGAAAGTGTTCTGATCTGTTGCAGACACTCAAAAAATGAAGACAAAACAATCCCTCTTGCATAAAAAAACATTTAAAACTGGGAATACTTATAATTTAAGTATCAGATTATGATAAAGTTTCAGTTATGTCACAGCACACAACCAAGTCAGAAAAGCTTAATTACAGAGCCAAACCAACATGTGGGAACTCCTCATCAGTATTATCAAGTTCGTATAAAAATAAATACACACTCATTATTGCTAACTTACAGATAGATCATTTTCTGTGTGTTTCCGATTTAAACAGGACTTTCTAAAATGTATAGACCTACCATTTGGCTGCTGAGCAAAAGCAGTCTGTTGAGGGAAAGCTGCCTGGGTTGGGAACGTGGGCTGCTGGAAGTTGCCACTAAAACTAATAGGAAGACTGTAGGAGGCAGGAGTTCCAAATCCCGCGGGCATGCTAATGGATGCAGTACCAAATGTTGCTGCTGGTAGGCAAAAAAACAACATTCAATTATTTGTAAGAAATCACTTTTTTCCATGAGACAAATTACTATAATGCCACATTAAGAAAAGTCTCCTAATGCCTCGGTGACCATACAAAAGTCAGGTTCAACTTCTACAGCCACTGAACCAATTTGTTAGCTTGGATCACCACCAACTAGATGCATAATTTACTTCTGCACTTTAAAAATGAATGGAATCATTTAAAATTTACTAGATCCAGCACATTCAGATGTACTTTCTGAAGAAGAAATTACTTTTTATGTTTTCTATGTTATCGTATACTTCCCCCAGAGTTTTTCCTGGTAAAAGTATGTACATATCAGAAGCAAGCACTTTCAGGCAGCATAAGCCCCTCTGTTTTTCTCCTTCTAAGAAAAGCATGAAAGGATCTTCCTACTTCAAGCTGCATTACAGGAAGTTACAAGTCAAAAAAACACCCCATCATAAGGGATACATGCATTCCCTCTCTCTTCATCCCATCGTTAATATCACTTGAAAGGAAATTTTCACCATGCACATTATTTGCACACAAAGTTCCTGTTGCAAATGCTCGTACTGTTGAGGTAAGACTTAAAAAAAAAAAAACACACACAAACTTTTCATCTGATTCTCTGCTGAACCTTTCAGATAACACACAGCTCACGCTATTCCACATGCCTTCAACCAATATACAGCACATCAAGTGCAAAAATGTAGTAACAAAACCATTATTTGGTCTTTGGGGAGTTATTCTTGAAAGAACAAAGGTATAGAAGTTTTTTTGGTACAAGTACAGACACCAAGCATTTTAGTCTAGTGAAACATTAGACGGTACTTTTCTTTTGAAAAGTTACATGTTAGTTTTTATGCAAGCTCAACTGTTTAAAAAAATATATTTAATGAATATAGCTTAATTATCAGTTGAAAAAATTTACCCAAGTATTCAAGGGCAAGACATTGTACATACATAAAATGCTGACAAAGTACACGCAAAACTAATGTACTAACATTCTTCAAGTTACAGATAGCAGAGAAGCTATTCAACAGGAAAACTTGCTAAAACAACAAACAAAAGCACAACAAAACGAGCAGTGACTGGGGATATCCCAAAAGGCATCAAGCTACTGTCGGTAGAAACTTCAAGAGTCACTCAACTTGTTAGCATTATACTGTGACCAGGGAGGATATCAATAATGGTTTTGTTTTAGTTGCTTAATAGGTTGCCTATGTATGCTCTTCTCTCCCTCTGCCCACACCCGCTCCATTTTAAAGACACAGAAAGTCTTCCGAAATTCTATGTGCAGAGAACCAGATAGCTATCAATAAGCTTTTACAAGCAAGAACAATTAGCCACAAGAAAATTGATACCAAATGTGGCCACCTACCAAAATGAGCCTGAGGAAATATGTGAGAGTGCATTGCTCCCGAGAGGCCTTACGGAAGCCACAAAGAGACCAGACAACGTCAGATCATTTATACGCTCTTGAAAAGTCATTTCTTAGTTATATAAAAATATAGACAGGCATATGTACCAAACACTTTTTCCACTGCATGACCAGCAAACAGATTAAGATAAGAAAACCATTCCAAATAAACACTACAAAACAGATCTCCCATGTAATAAATAGCAAAGTTCATGCAGAAAGAAAGCTCAGCATGAAAGGACAAGCTAAAGTTTACACCTCACATAGAAAGGGGCAGAATATCATCTTTACTTATAGTCATTATCTCTGTTATCTAGCACACAGTATCAGTATAGCTACCAAAGGGTTAGAACCTCTGCAAAGCCAAGGACAGCAGTTTAGAAGGTGAAAGGACAGAGTTGCCGTATTCAACAAATTTATCTAAAGAGGCTACAAATTCTTAATGACGATCCAAAATAGCACCATTAGGAATGAGATTAAAATAAGGAAAGATATTTTGGGCATTAAACAGCTGAATAAGTTTAACTGCATAATATCTCAAAAGGGACTGAAAACAGAATTCATTTTAGCAGAAGACATGAATTTGATCAATTCAGTTTTAACTCAGCCTGATCAGTTTAATTAAATCTACCTAAAACTCAGAGCAAAGCACAACTCAATGTTAAAATGCATACATCAGCAGATTTAAGTCTGTGGAAGTCGAGTTAATAGATAAAAGTGCCAAAGTTTAGCAGTGCCTTTGGAGAGGAAAACTAGCATAACCTAGGAGTCATCTAAATCCCAGTTCAGCATTTTAAAGAAAAGTACGAGTTTGCTTTTTTAAAAGTGATTAAGTTCTTGCCTATGGAATTCTGATTCTACAGAATCCTCCCCCAGAAAATTTATGTAAATCATGAGTGTAAAGATTATATTTAAACATACGTTTTACTGCTACAAAAGAGGAAAAATAAATGACACCACCAGTGTACTGAATAAGTGGTCTGGTGAGGAGTTAACAGCCCAAAAACCTGGTTCTAGCCCCAGCTCTTTGGTTTTGAGGGCTTTTCAGGACTTTGAAATAAAGGAGGGGGAAAAAAAAAAAAAAGCAAGTGTACCAGCTTATCAGGGATCTTGAAAGCCCTGCTGCTTCCAGGGCAACCTGCAATAAAGCATGCTTGAAAGCCAAGGTTATAGCCTTGGAAGGTACCCAACTGGTAATACACAGACTACAAAGAGCTTAGGTAGTATTAGAAGATCTTAAACAGATCATTTTTAATTTTTTCATGGCCACCATTTGAAATCCTAGGATTGGGCCAGAAACAGAAAACTAATGTTCTCATCCAATAAAAACCATCACTTATCTCAAAAAAGACATTAAAGTTGATTTCTGCAGCCTATTCATAAATATGATACTCTACATTGAACAAACACACGTCAAATAGACTAGTGACAGATAATACAGAAAACCATTAAGAAACAAATTATGCATAATTAAAAATAAGAATCAATGCAAGTCTTGAAAGAAAGTTGCTCAGACACTCAGGGTTTTTTCCTAACCTGTTGCTCCTCGGCTATTGGTCTGGAATGGATTTGTTGAAGGTGCCACTGGGGCAACAGGGGCAGCTACAAATGGATTTGTGGAAGTTGTTGCTGAAAAAATTAAAAAAATTGTATTAAATAAAGTCTTTTAAAAATAGCCAATGTGACTCACAATAAGTTTATATAGCTTTTATACAGATACATAAATATCTAGAATAACATGAAAACTTATGAACTGGTCACAAAATGCTTAATTTGAAATGCATCACAACAACAGTACTTTTTTTGAATCCTTTAGTAACTTCAGTATCACTAGTGTCAAAGTATAGCACTATCAACTAAAAATTAGTAAGATGTTTGCTTACAGTCCACAAAAGATGTTAGTAACAGTTATATACCTCCAAATGGAGCAGGCACACTCGAAGATGCAGGCTGTGTCTGTGCAGTAGCAGCCACGGGTACTGTTCCAAAAGCATTGCTGAAAATAATTCATACATTCAGTGAAGTCAGGATTGCTTGTTTAACAATTAAAGACAACTTACAATTATTGTTGGCATGTAAAAAAAATAGAAAAGGAACGCTTACGTGCAGTTTGCAAACTGCAATATAATTCACTGATGCCAGGAACTGAGCCCCTGATGCCAGGGTCAGAGACTATAACTAGCGCTGAGCAATGAAAAGTCCTCTCCACCAACAGCAGGAGAAAGAATATTGAACAGAGGCCATCAGCAGAAAGGTCGCAAAGCAGAAGCTTTAGGGGCACTTGCAATACCAAGCAGAGCTAACAGGCATGTGGTATTTATTACTTTAATGATCTAAAAAATAAGTGATTTGCACCATTTACATTATAAATATCTGAATAGTGTATTTTGCCAGAGATGCTATGATTTTCAGTATGCATGCAAATGCTCTGTACAGAAAAGTGTTACCATCTAACGGGCTTCACATGTAATGACTAGAAAGGTGCAGAGAACATTCTGCTGGCAGAAAGTATTCTTAATTTTATCTTATAATATCCTATCAGACAGTACTGCTATTATTAAATACAAAGGATGCAGTTTCAGTAGTACCTTTAAACTCATTCAACATTTCCCCACTTAGATAAAAAAGAAAAGCAGACTTGAGAAACAACTTTGAGCTACTTTTCTACATATTGCTGAAGTCAATGCAGAAAGTCAGCTACTTCTAACAAAGTACCTGCTAACATTACTGGTGGAAGTATACGCATTACTAGAGGTCGCTGTGGAGCTGAACACGCTGTCTAATTCTGCGAGAGCAGCATACTTGTCTGAAGATGCACTTGACTGATTTGAGGCTGACAGTGCAGGACCTGCTGATGCTGACACCACTGTACTGAAGCCACTTCCTTGCTCACTACCACCTAGAAAGAAAGAAACCAGATTAAAAGTGATGAAGATGGTTTCACTTTCTGCCCTGCCAACACTGAGAACTAAGTGAAAATTCATTGATGGCTGAAGTTTCAGACTTAAAAATTAAATATGTGCTAGGGCATACAGGAAAAAAATGTTTAACAAGCCATTAGCTATTAGCAAAGTGTCTTGCTTCTACAGATAGTCTGCAGCTCCTTGTTTCCCTGGACTCAATACTTCCATCATTTTCAACTAGAAAATTTAACAAGACATATGTGCAAATTATCCATTTCAGAACAAAGCTCTACATTGCAAACCAACGTAAATTTTTATACGTCATTTGAGAAGAAAAAAAAGTTACAGAATATTTTTTTTCTCCTTAACTTAAAATCAACTGAATCCAAGTATCACTGCTACAGTTTGTAAAACCTAAAGCCAAACCTTTCTGTGGCAGAGAGGTAGGAAAGCTACTCTGGCAGTTCTCTGCAACAACTTTAGCTCTCCATTCAAGAGCCTTCACTATAGGTTTTAGCACAAATAAAATATATATTTACATTTTTACATATTTTCATCATTGCAGTAATAATTATTTAGGTATTTCCACTTGAGAGTTATTCATCTTGATAGCAAGTAGATTCCCAAAAAGGAGCCTTCTGATTACATCCTTTTGGAATTATGTTAGTCTTAAAACCTACATCTTACACGTTAAGGATATACTGATATGAAATTCTACTGATAACTTAGAGAAAGGACATTTTGAAATAGTTACTATTTTGACATGCACAGTCATCCTTGTGGTAAGCTACACATGTAGAATAAGCACATCAAAGAATAAAGTTAAATACCTTGCCCTGCACTGAAGATATTATCTAAATTAGCAAGAGCTGCATATTTGTCAGCTGACTGGAGATTCGGTTTATTCACCGCAGCTTTACTGGCTGCAGTTGCTGTTGCGTTGCTCTGAGAAGCATTGAAGGCTCCAAAATCAGCACTGGAGGATTTGGGGAAGTTATCGAAGTGAGCAAAATTAGCATTCACTGATCCAGCGCTTCCACCTGTAACAAATTAAGTTAAACATGATCAACACTCCAAAGTTATAGAAAGTCTCTCAAGCTGTAACTGATGGCACAATAATCTCACCTTTTTGTGGTTACATGAGAGAACATGTTCCCCCTGTCCCATTCTACGCATTTAAAACCCTTTCCCATTTCCTTCAAAGTTACATTGGGTCATCAGAAAAAATAATTTTTATATCTTTCAGTCTGCAGATCAGGGACAAAAAAATCCCCAAGGTTCAACAGCTTAAAATCACAGTCATAGTTTGATCTTGAAAAACTTTACTTTAACAGCTCACAAATAGCATAATGTCAACAATAATATTCTGCTAGAAAAATAAGTATTTGTCTAAATCTTTAATATTCAAGATACAGAAGCCTCATTTTCCTGTCGTTTGTGTCTAATGAATAGCTACTATTTGCATTTACTTAATGGTACAATGTTTAACCATTTCAGATGTCAGTCATTGTTCTAAGCAAAAAACGGTGCCTAGAATTCCAAAAGTAGTATGATTCCATGACAAGGTTTAGAGAGACAGTTTGGTTCTCTGTTCTCAGATTTTTAGACTACATCCCGTCAGGTAAGAGGTGAGGGAGAAGGCACAACACAGTTCTTTTTATATCAAGTCTCCACTGATGTCAGAGATACATAAATCAATTTTAAAAATCTGAGTTAGATCCACACAACTGAACTTCAGTTCAAATATGAAACCATGAGATTCCACCTCTTCAGTGTCCAGACAATTTAATTTAGGCAGGTCACATAAGTTTAAATGACTTGTTCCATTAAGTCTATCACATTTTGTATCAGTTGGTTGAGGATTCCACTCATACTACAGAACACAAAACTTTCTAATCACATAATCAAGAAGTTAAAACATATGCAACGGTAGGAATGAAAATGCTATACTACAATGGCATAAAATGAAGCAAGCCGAGTTTTCCACTGTGTGGAACTTACTGTGTACAGCCTGGAGAGGAAAAGCTGAAGTAAATTCACCAAAACTGCAGCTAGATGAAAGCGTTCTGAACGCTGGACAGCCAGAAATTGTGTGTGGGTTAAAGTTAACATAAGAAGGGAGAAAGAAAATTTGAAAAAAAGTTTAAACGACACGACACTCAAAAAAAAAAAAAAAAAAAAGGAAAAGAAAGTCAGTCAGCCAAGGATCTAGACAAACAGCAAGTGTAAGCTCAAGCAGAAGTTCTAAAGCATGATCAAATTAAAGGAAAGCAAAATAAATCTTAGCAATAGGCTCTACACATGAAGTCAAACATACTGAAGTGTGTGCATATGTTATACATACACACAGACACACACTTTTTTAGTACAGTGATGTGCTTTTGGGTCTACTGAAACACTTCTCTTACAAAACAGAGTCAATTCAATATGTATCAAAAGCAGTATGGTTTACTCTTTTCATAGTTATTTCAAGTGTAGAGCTAATAAACACATAGTGCCATAAGTAAGACTTCTGAGTAGCATTAGAAGAAAAAAAAAAAAAAAAAAAAAAAATCAACACCAAAACAGAAGGAATTCATTTTGAGTTTCCCCAGAGCTTCAGATGGCTTGATTGCATTAAAGCAGGCAGATGCAAGAAATAAACTCAACTTAAGTACCTTCCAACATAAAGGTAAGGATTATTTCAATTAAGTATTAATCAAAAGTGCTAGGAGTTCTACCTGTATTTTGGGGCTGAAAAGAAGACTGACTTGCTGTGGGGAAACCTCCAAAATTACTCGAGCCAATAGACTGTCCAAATGCATCAAAGTTTGCAAAACCTGCATTTGCAGAGTTCTGCGCTGTAAATTGCAAAGGAACAAAACATGTTAATGGATATGGGAAATAAATACAAAAACAGATGTATTAACTGAATTCATGGTCATGACAGCCTTCCAGGGTTATATCCTACCTTGTAATTTCTTTTTACATGCAAAAGTTATACCTGATATTCTACAATTGAACTGAAAGTTGTCTTTGAACAAGCTTTCATGAATCACCTTCACAGAACTCTACTAGTTAATGCTACTTCTCTCCTCCTCACACATGCTACTTCTCACAACCGCATGACCTGATGAAGTCCAGTTCAGCTTAACCCTGGAGTGCCTGCAGTAGTGGCTGGTCAAGGAAAAACAGCCAAGAAGTATGGAATACCAGATGTATAGTTGTAGAACCTAAACCAGGTATCACTCTAAATGCTAGTTCCCAAAACCAGAATTTGTGGACTAAATGAACATTTCTTTGGAAATAAAAACTAGAAAGTATTTTGTAACATACTGATAATTTGAATTCCTCATATACAAAAGTACTTCTTGGGTGAATTTAGTTTGGCACCACTTGAATAATTTGGCTATGTTTATAAATTCATTTAACTGGAAAATTCAGTTTTTAAAAAAATAAGAGTACAGAAATATGGAAAATCAATACCAATGTCAAGAAGATAGCATTCAGAGTGTATCCACAAAATAAAATCCAAGGAAATTTCAAACAGAATTTCAGTTTTCACCTTCCTTTCGTGCCATACTATAGGAGAAAATAAAAGTTAACACCCATCTAATTTCAAAGAGCTGGACAGTCAAGCATCTATAGATTCAACAGGAATTGTGTGCCTAACTGATAAGTTCCACAAATTCTTAAACACTGTTATAAGCAGGAAGTAAGGGGAAAAAGTGTTTTTAATCAAATGCAAAATAAACTCATATATATAGGTAATGAGTAACTATCTAAGAAAGCTCACAAAACACCTTCTAGAATAACAGATGCAGTACATTATATTTTTGGATCAGGATTTGTTTATTCTGGAGGGATTTTGCAGATTAAGTATATAGAAAAACAATAAATTATGCTGATTGATTAAATACTGTTACTTAATAGCCAGAAAATGCTAATAAAAACTTGCATTATTTCACTTAATTTCTATTTTAAAAGCATCTGTACTACAGATTTATATACTAAAAGGACATTTTTATACAAACATGGTATGCCCCAATGCTACTAATATAAATGAAAGTGTAAGAATTTCCCTTCACAGCAGATGCTGGGAGATAGGGTGAAGTTTGACTCTACCCAAATACTACTTTTTATTAGAAGTGTACATGCATATTGGGCTTAGCTGGCATGATTTTGGTAGCAGGCTGGCTGCAGGGGTGGCCCTCGTGAGAAGAGATCAAATGCTGCCCCCATTTCTGACAGCCAGTTTCAGCTGGCTCCAAAACAGACCTGCTGCTGCCCAAAGCTGAGCCCATGAGCAATGCTGGTGGCATCTCTGTGGTAACATATTTAAGAAACAGTGAAAAACACTGTGCAGCAGCTGTGTGAGAGAGAAGTGAGAAAAACACAAGGAACAACCCTGCAGACACCAAGGTCTGTGAAGAGGCCGGGGGGGACGACACGACACAACACATGCTCCAGGCACTGGAGCAGAGAAGACCACGGTGAAGAAGAAAGCTGTCCCCCTGCAGCCCATGGAGGACCACAGTGGAACAGGTATATCCACACTGCAGCCTGTGAAGGACCCCAGGCCAGAGCAGGTGGAGATGCTTTGAAGGAAGCTAGAGCCTGTGTAAAGCCCATGCCAGAGCAGGCTCCTGGCAGGAGCTGTGGCTAATGGAGAGGAGCCCACATAGGAGCAGGTTTTCTGGCAGAAGCTGTGATCCTGGAGGGGAGGCCCACGCTGGAGCAGTCCATACCCAAAGGACTGCATCCCATGGAAAGGACCCATGCTGGAACAGTTCTTGAACTGTAGCCCACAGGAAGGGCCCACACTGAAGAAGTCTGTGAAGGACTGTATCCCATTGTGGGGAGGGACCCCACAATGGAGCAGGTGAACTGCAGGAGGAGGATCAAATGGCAGAGATAAAGTGTTATGAACCAACTGCAAGCTGCATTCCCCATCCCCCTGCACTGCTCAGGGGGAGGAGGTAGAAGAGTCAGGAATAAAGCTAAACCTGGAAAGAAGGGGTGAAGGTGGTTTTAGTTTTGTTTTTATTTCTCACTATCCTACTCTATTATTAATTGACAATAAATTAAGTTAATCTTCCCCAAGCCAAGTGTTTTGCCCCTGATGGTAACTGGCAAGTGATCTCCCTGTCCTTATGTGGACTCACAGATTTTTCATTGTATTTTCTCCCGCCATCCTGCTAAGGATGGGGAGTGAGAGA
>VZSZ01006491.1:578-25303 GCA_013398815.1 Ibidorhyncha struthersii | reverse complement strand
AAAATTTTCACCTTTAAAGTATGCAAGGAGAAAAACAACTGAGGAAAAATAGTTTCTATTATTACACCACCCATATTGGTTCAAACAGCATTCTATAGACTTCAACTCCAAATTCCACTTTTTTGTGCATTTGTTTTGTTTTTAAAGCAGTAGCTTTTTAAGAGGAATAGATCAAGAATTCAATTGCACCTTGCTTTAGAATGAAAGCGATGCTTTCATCCTGATGCATCAATTGGATAGGGGCTACTCAAAGACTGATGTTTAGTTGACCAAATAGGATTAAGCACACAAATGTCACTCCTAGAATTTTAACAAAATTTTTCATTTTAACCACTCACACAAACAGAATACTATGTCAAGAATCTTCAGTGAAATGTCTTTGGGGTCTAGATTAAAAACTGGAATGTACATTACAGGCCAATTACACTTAATTTTATTGCATCAGCTGACACAAACTATGATTTGCAAGTGGGCCCACATTAAAACAGTAGAGCTGTAAAGACTCTTCCGCAGAGTATTCAGACATTAATCTTGCCTTATTTTATGTGGTAAAGTTTAAACCTACGTAAAAGTGACACGAAGTTAAAGGCTTGTACTTTCCTGTACCTGAACAATATGTAGATTGGCAATTCCAAATTCAATTGTCCACTCAGAAACCCAAGAACAACCCTAAGCAAGTTAAGGAACTGCAGTGCACTGCAGACCTGTATAGATTTACAACTGCTGTTCCGTCTGCAGATCAATGAGGCAGTACGAAAGCTGGCTGCCTAAAGCTAGCTCAAGTATGACAGCACCAGTCATGGCAATGCAAGCTGCGCCTACAGTCTTTGCATAGTTTATTCTGTGAGGTTCGCAATACCTAGTGTGGAATAAAGGCATGAAACATTGCCAAAGCAAAAAAAAACTAAAATAAAGTTCACATATATTCAATTACAAAATTGAAAATAGTTCTCTAAAAGACAATAACTATGTCATACTATTTTATTTCTGGTTAAAGCCTCTTCTCCCGTGTTACTCGATAGAGTTGTGCTGTGTCATGACGCCTTTTTAAAATCTTTTGTGCAGGTCTTCTGTTCTGTTAGTTTATAGGAAGTCTACATGCCATTTTTTTTTTCTTTTTTGTCCCTATTACCAGTCTGTAAACTACAGAGAACAGTTATCTACCATCATCTTCAAAATCTCATGGTTTTACAGACATTATGGAACTTTGTAAATTAAATACAGAGGGTAAACATAAGGTCAGCATGTTTCCCCTTCAACATGCAACAATGTCCTGAGCCAGCTTAGTACATCAGAAAACTCTGGAAAAGGAACACAGAAAGTTGCACTTCCTGAATAATTTTCAGGCTCTACATCCATACTCTACAGATAGATCACAATACAAGTTCGTTAATATTTTCCTATCAGCTGCTGCACTCAGTTGTGCCTTAACTGCAGAAACAGTAACTTACATTGAAAGACCTTAAATTTGCTGGTGCTCTTCAGTGATTTCTTTAGTTAACCATAGTGTACATGAAGGGAAAGAGAAAAGTCCATCCTCTGTAAGCACAGCTAAAACCAAGCCTTAAAACAAGAACACCGGACCATAAACTTCGAGAAAGCAGTGCTGGACTCAGTGCAAGTTCTTCTATCCTCTGCTGTAGTGTGATTACTAGAAGTTACATGTTTATACAGCTCCTTAAACGAGCATTTAAAACTCATTTTTGCCAAAGCTGGCAGACTGCTCAACCCTCCTTTTATTCCAAAGGGAAGAGTCTAACATTTCGTTATTAGTTTCAGTTAACACTACCAGGTGGTTACTGCACACAGAGGCAGCCGTACAAGTGTTTTACCCTAACGAGTCAGAAAACACCCTCAGATAAACCAGTCTGCAATACACATTCAGCTATCACATGCTCAGAATTAGATTTTTGTCTTTTAGAAACTGATTTACCAGCCCTGAAACTGTTTTGGGTTCTAAAAATTATGGAAAGGAGTCATGGCAATTACTACAATGGTTAATTACTGAAACAGAAGACTAGCAAGTACAGGAGACTATTCCTCTCAATTTTGATTTTCAGCACTTATTTCAAACAGAAATTAACAGACTAAAGATTACAGTTATTCCAGAGTGTTCATATTGCTTTTTACCCTTTTAAAAATTACCCAGCAGAGATGCAGTGGAATTTTACCTAGATTTGGAACACAGTATTGAAATATCGCTTTAATGCAATTATCATCTCCTGAAACCCACAAAAAGTAGTTAAGTGTATATAAACTCATTCAGCAATGAGTTTGGAAAGAATAAGTTATAAGAAAGAATTAAGTATCCGCAGCCTCTTTAGTAACACTGTACAACATTGGCCAGTCAGCACAAGTTCTCCCAGTTAAATATACCTCCAAAAAGATGACTAACATGAAATCTTACATTAAGGATTTTACAAAATACACTGCAATGGCAATTCTTATTCTGTATTACTGAACTCAGCCAATTATTTCACAACATTCTTTTTTGAAAGTTAACTTTGAGAAAGCCTTGATACTTTGCTCAGTTCCTCAGGTGTGCCTGAAGTCCCCTCCATCACCCTTCCTCTCATCTGTTAACAATTTCAGGACTAATTTGCAAGAAATATCTCTTACTCTTGTTGGCTTAGCAGCATCACAGTTTCTCTCAGAAAAAAACAGATGAAAAGCCCTTTCAGCCAAGGCAGACAAAGGTACTTTCCCACAATTACAATGCAGGTTAGCAACAATTTACTTCAGTGGCCACAGAATCAAGTTTTTCTTTAGGATAGACTTCTATGGCTCAAGATCTCTGGCTGAAAATAAACCCTGAGGGCTCAGTGTATTTTACTGAAGTCATTCTTTAAGAATTCAAGGTCTACCCCCAGCCTTAGCCAATACATATGCTCAAAGCTTGTTTGTTCTTCCTGGAACTACAGAATACTACCCACATGGCTAGTATTCAGTTTTCAAATAGACACACACACAAAAAAGGAGGTTATTCTTTAAATTGAAGAAGCCTTTGTTTTTCTTTTAAAAAATTGACAGTTATTGTCAATCCATTTGAACTCCCTTGGGGTCTCTGTATCTGCTTTCTTTCCATGAATGCCTTTCCTAATAATTTTCAGAAAGAAAATTAAAGGTCTGATATCAGCTTCTCCCTACATTCTGTTACTCATGCTCACACTCTCTCCCCCAAAGAATTTAAAGTTCTAGTAGTAGGCAGAAACAGTCTAATCATACATATCATAGATAATAGCTACAGCAACTCCCACTTCAAAAAGCACGATTATCAGCCTTTATGTCTTCAACCTTTCTTTATAAAGATCTAAAGGAAATCTTTAGCAATACAATATTCTCAAGGCACAGAAATTACATATACCTCACAAAGAAGTTTAGACTAAAGTAATCAGAAATTAAAACTACATTTTATACATTTAAAAGGGGATACACTGCTCAGAATACTTACCTGTATGACTGTTGAAGTGTGCAAAATTAGCAAAATTTGCTGTAGCAGTTGACTGAGGAGGAGCAGCAGCAAAGATATCTGAGCCAAGGTCACTGAGGAGGTCAAATTGTTTCTTTTCTTGTTGCTGCTGTCCTTGAGATCGAACTACAACAGGAGACTACAAACAACATTGCAATTAGCTAATACAAAAAAAAGCTGATACTTTACCAAACTGATTTTGCAAAATACTAGAAGGACAGACTAAGCGTGTTTCTTTAACAAGCCATTTATTCCTGAAGTTTAAGATGCTGTATACATCACAGACCCTCCTCCTACAGCATGAAGGAGACAATCTATTTATGCTACTATGGTGGCTTTTAAAGGAACTCTGCAGCAGATTTCCATGGATTAATAGGGCCTAGAAGAATAAGGTAGCATCATATAAGCAACTTCAAAATTATATATTTAAAATTGCAAATACTGTACAAATACAAGCAATAAAACTTAATTTCACAAGTTGTAAAATAGTTATTCACTGCATTCTAAAAAAGTCTTTAGAATTCAGTAGAGGGAGAGAAAAATTGAAGACTTTTATAGCAAGGCTGCAAGCCACAAATTTCTACTGTTTGACTCTCAAGAGATCCATTCAAGAGTTGCCTGTATCCTAAAGGTAAAACACTTTTTCAAAAAGCTGTCTTCCCTCCAAAAATCTAAGTACATAGTGTTTTTTGGTTTTACACAAACACTCCCTGAAAGGCACTTGATAAGACAGTTACATGATGCATTGCAAGTCATAATGAACATGCATGCTTTTCATCCATATATTCACTACTAATCTCATGGTTAATAGTATCAGCCATTTTATTGTTTTCAAATAAAAAAAACAAACATGAAACTATATCACATTAGGTTCATACTTTAGAGATATTTAAGCAAAAGACAATCATAATTAAACTTGTCAATCACACTGGAAAATTCTGCGTACTCAAAATAACCACTGGAAGTAGTAAATCAATTTTGTCAATAGAAACAAGCTTAATTTAGAACCTGATCTGCAAACACCTGTATACTTCAACAAAATACATAAAGTCGTCTTTAGTGATCATATTATTTGGTAACAGTTGCTACTGCAAGAATTCTCGTGCCACTGAAAAAGTACTGCTGAACAGTTCTGCGCTCTTCAGTTCTGTCATGACTCACTTGGCTAGGTGTGCCCTTGTTTAAGTGCAGTGTGGGTGCAGCTTCTCCCAAGAGAGATTTGAGTGGCTTCACCTCTGGTGTGCTGCTTGTGCTACTAGCAGAAGACCCCGATATGGACGCATGGACTGATGCCACCACCTTTGCTTGCTCTGGAGGAACATACCTACATTCAAAGAGAGCAATGGTTTTTACAACTTGTCATGAAAAGTTCTGCTCAACATTCACAAGACTGAAGTGTGAAAACTGGTAGATCTCAGCTTTCTTGTTCTAACCACCGACGCTGCAACAAATTCTATCAGTAGTTTGCAAAATAGCCATTCCTTAAATATGACAGTTCTTTTAAAAAGTGGACTAGAATTCCAAGTCATCAATTTTTATAGCACTTACTTAATAAAAGCCACACGTGTCTTCCACCTAATAAAAGCCTGTGAGACCCTTACTTTACACGGTTGTTGACATCCCCTTAAGCTATTTCTCTTCCACTAATATGAACTACACATTGAAAAACTTCTTTAAATAGTTTGTCTTCTCTGCTTCCTGTAGAAGCTGTGAATAAAGTCCAGAAATCATTTTCCTTTACAGAGCTGTGCAATCTGGTCCAAAGAGCATACAAGGAAAGCACGCTCAAGAACATGAGGATAACAGTCCATCTTGACCTCTTCTCATAGAGGCAATCTTTATAATTGTAAAGCTATCTTACCATCTCTTCTTTTCATATTTTTCCTGTAGGAATTCCTTTACTTTCTGTGGATCCCTGAAGTCTGGAATTGCTGATGATCTATCATCAAATAGGCCTAGCCAAATCTGTTTGCACACCTTATAAAAAAAAACAAACAAACCACAGATTAATCTCAGAAAATATCTTAATTCAAAACCTATGTAAGTTTACAATTATTAATACATCAAACCATTAAAAAGTGTGTGGCTGCACATTTTTTGTTCCAGACTGAGCTTCTTTAACAACTGACTGGTGCACCATGTACTGGTCTAAATACTTAAAAGTTGAAAGACCATCTGTCACAGCAGGGCAGGCAAATCCTAGCATCCAATTTCACCACCAAATACTGCTTTTACAAAATATTTGTATTAGGTACTTACGAAGGGGCAAATTTCCACCAAATTTCTACCTGTGATCTTTAAGACTCTCTCCTTCACCTAATTCTCCCTTACCTGTACTTCAGTGTTTATACTGTTTCCACAGATTCCATACACCATAAGCCCCAGATGGTAGCTTTTAAAGGATGTGAGGTTTGGTATTTATACGTATAATTACTATTTGAGTATAGGAACTTTTTTTAAATGCCCTTTCTTTCCATGATGCAGTTTCTATGGTATGATATACATTTAATTTCAGTGAGGGTATGAGAGAAGGGGGAAAGTACTCTTGCTCTATTTTAATTTTCTAATTGTAGTTGTGAGTGAGCAAAAGTTGAACCAATTG
Source organism: Ibidorhyncha struthersii (assembly GCA_013398815.1). Taxonomy (NCBI): domain Eukaryota; kingdom Metazoa; phylum Chordata; class Aves; order Charadriiformes; family Charadriidae; genus Ibidorhyncha; species Ibidorhyncha struthersii. The sequence continues at coordinate 19,232 of VZSZ01006491.1, read as the reverse complement.
CAAACTCTCAGTATGCTCAGCTTCAATTCCTGTCCAAAACAGGAAAGGTGATTGTTCTCAAAACTAAACAAGACACAGGAGTTGTCACATTTAAAATGTTTTCTTTAAGCATCTTAAGACTACACTGCAAGTAACCTGAATATGCACACAAACGATACACCAAACATTAGCAACCCTGTAAAGAGAGAGGTTTCTCCCAGAGAAGTAAAAAAAAAAAAAAGCATTGTTTTTGTGATGCATACCCTTTCTTCCCACACCCTTTCTGAAATAGTCCTGACCATCTCTTACATGCCTCCTACAAACATCACCCTCTATCCCTGCAATAATGTCAGGTTTTCAGCAATGTCTTGCTCTAAAAAGCAAGAGCTGCATGAACTAATAACCCCAAAAGTTGACAAATCAAGGTAGAAGCTGTGATACTTCACTATGTCCTCTTCCCCAGAGAGGTTTTCTTCTTCTTTACCTGGCCAGCTAACTTCACCAAAATTGTAGCAACTTTGCCTCTTCGGGAACACTAGTTGTCAAATGTAATAGATCACATACATTATTTCAAAGATAGGTCAGGATTAGAGAGATTAGACAGACAACATAAGTATGTATTTCATACTCGATGTCTCAATTTTCTATACCCTGCTTGCATGTCCAACACTCCACAGTCCCTATTTTCATCTACTGGATAGATGACAAACAACAACGGGAAACAGATCTAATGATCAAAGGATAGCTCCAAATTAGTGATTTTAATACTCATCTAAAAATACAATCAGTAGTTCCTACTTCAAATAAACTCAGCTATCCGGCATTCATTCAGCAATTGTACTCCACAGAAGGGTTAAGTTCAATGCACCGATCTGAGTTTGCAAATTTAAAGTCATTATTTGCAGTATGGTACTAGATGAAATGAAACTGGAGGTATTTGTTCAATACTTCTTCATATAAAGTTAGAAGATATAAACTTAGTCAAAAAAGTCACAGGTCTGTTCTAAAATAATAGCTAATAGCATGAAGCACTATTTTAATAGTAGCAATCTTTCACATATGCACTATAAATTTTGTCAGCAAAAAGTAAAGTCAGAACATTTATGGGTATAGCTTTAAACATCTGCAGCAGATAGTCTCATGAGGGCTACCAGTAGTCCTTCCATACTTCATTTTGTGAATATAACTGTACCAAGTAGCAGTCATTTGATGGCTAGGAGGGAGAGAAATCCTGTTTGTGGCTAGTTACAGAGTACCTGGCAGCAGGAGGTGGTGGTGTCCAAATCCACACAGTCGTCCCCCCCTGCCCCCCAACCCCAACTTTAGTATTGGGAGGAACATCAGGAAACACTGAAGAAAAAAAGTTATGCCGAATTTCAGACAAGCAGAAAGACAGCCCCTACTTGATCCTTCATCTAGCAGAATAACCCTCAGGGCTCCACCGTGATGATCAGTTTGCATCTAGCCTAATGTGCTAGTGGATGAAAGAGTAAGCCCTCTTCCCCACCCCTATCAGACCATTAAATTACACCCCCTTCTCCTACCACCCAAAACAAGGCAGATCAAAGAAACTCATCACAATTCCCATGTCACTAGTACCACTGAAACCTGTACTGAGATCAACTCACAGCAACAGTCAAACCACAACCCAGTTTTTCACCTTTCTCCCTCTGTTTTCTGCTTCATCCTCACCCTGAAATGCCTAAGCATTCAGAGTGAGGGGACAAGGAAAAAAACAGAACAAAAAAACCCAAACAAACAAAAAAAACCCACCACCTGCCCAACTCAGTGTCAAATAGTCTTAAGCCTTCCTGACCACTACAGACAATTTCTAGGAGAAATCAGAAAACAAGGTCCAGTGTGACTTTCAAACATTCACCAGCTGTGCAGCTATAGCAGATACCAGTTCTACAAATATGCAAACAGGTACAAAGGGGAACTGTGCTGTCCAAACACATTGTTGGTTTAAAATCATGTGAACTTCTTAAAGGCATCAATTCTTGCATTGCATTGCAATTTTTGCAAGCCTTCAGAAAGCAGACTTCCAAAAGTGTTTCCTGGAGCAACTAATTTCTTCTAAATACCTAAACGCAAAAACAGTAACAACTGAAATATGCCTTAAGTCACTACTATAATTTAATTAAACCTGCCAGGCACTCTTTATTGGTTCTCCGTTACCGGTAGCAGAGAGAATAGTATTACTTAATGGGCAACACACAACCACCAAGCAGAAGAACCTAGACTTAGTCACACACACTTCAGCAAGAAGTTCTCATTTTAACAGAGTTTGACAGCAGTAACTATACAAACAGGTTAAAACATTTACTTTACTACACCAGAGATGGAAATTAAATTTCACATAAGTTTCTTTACCTTAAGAGTTCCCAGAGGAAAGTACGATTGCTTAGAAGTCTTAAATACAGACAAGCCCTTTAGAAAGCCAAATTTTATAAGGCTTTAATATCACACAAGAAACTATTAAAAGGCAGTTTTGTCTATTTCTGTATGAAGTACCACACAATGCTTTGAACATCAGCAGCCATTCTAAGCAAGCATTCAGAATACAATAAAAGGCCCATTGTCTTTCCTTGTTTGCTGGTGACCTGTATGCTCTTTCTAGCTATACTTTTGTTACTATCATCTGACTTGACAGGGATCCACAATACGGCATTGATTATGCTTCAAGCAAGCCATAATACACAATTTTCAGCTATCTACAAAAAAGCAAATGGCAGTGTGCTGTGCAATACCAAATCAAAATCGGAAATTAAAATTAAAAAAAAATATTATCAGAGACAGAACTCGCATTGCCATACAACTGTAGTTCTTTAAAATAGTTATCTTTCCATAGTCTTAAAGTAAGTCACTAACAGTTCTGAATCTTGTGCAAAGAAAAGTTTGCTGTGAGAAATGTGAATATTTTTACTGATCAGGCCATCACATTTTTTACTTCAAAGCTATTTAAAAGTTACTCTTATGATAAAAGATCAAGGAAATTTACACCATACAACTTGCTGTTGAGTTATGGTGGGGAATGATCACTCAGCATGTACATCTCTGGTACCCTGCCTACTCCCCACTAATCACAGCTTTTAAATCCACTATCTGAATTTGACAGCACTTGAGATACTAAAAGTTTAATTGTAACACAAAAAGAAAGAATTAGTGGAAATGTAGAAGCAAAGACTCCAAACAATATATTGAGAAATTTGAATGTGATATCCCAAAGAGCATGTACTTCAAAACACCCCACTGCTCTAACCAATCCGTACATAAATCGGACCTGCAGAGCTGATTCACAAAATGCTACTGCCCAAGTTTCATGATACATCTTAAGCTCCATTTTAGCAGAATTACTCATTCCTTTGCTTTTACAGATAATACACGAAGCAGAATCCCAACTCACCACAACGTTACACAACATTACTATGCAGGTACCAGGCCCAAAAATTCTATGGCTTTCTGAAATCCTTCTACATCGCACTATGTTCTTGGGGATATTCTGGTTTGGCCATTTAACATTAATATTGTTCTTTCTCCAACAGCAGCACAAATAAGCCTCTGCTCAAAAGCTCTGTTCATTCACCAAAAGCCTTGCTTATACTCCTCCTTTTGATAACCAAAGCTCTATTAAACAAAATGCTCTGCTTAGAGAAGAGCCTGGCAAGCTGGAGCCAAGAGTAAACACAAGTTACGTGGAAGCCCCTAGAAACAGTGGAACATGTCCAACAATCCATAATCATTGTCCACTGTCCCTGAAAAGTATAATTAGTCCATGTCCCACTGGTTCACCAATGCAGCAAGAAGAAAAGAAACCCACAGCATTGAAGTCAGAATGATTAAGGGTATGCAGTATTTGAAAGTCTACTTTTGTTGAAGGGTTGACAAAAGCAAGACTTTGAAGTTTTTCCTGCCTGTACTACATTGTTGGAGCTACAAAATACCAAGATAAAGCAAAGTTTTACCTTGTCAGGTAACAGAAAACAAGATTCGGCAGTTATCTTCATGAAATTTAAGAGTTCATGAGAATTCTTTTACAACTGGTTTGGGAAGAACAGTACCTGATCTCTGCCAACAAGCTCCAATCCTGCAAGGGATGTCATTAGATATTTGGCAACTAGATACTGGGAAGTTCAGAATTAGATCAGTAAGTACAGCATGAAGCAAAGAGGGAAACAGAATCACAACCAGCTTCAACCTACTCACCCTGACCTAGATAAAAACCCAGGAGGAAGCAAGGCAGAAACTCCGAGTTGCCATAACTTAAATATATCACTGAAAGAAGAAATTGGGCCATGTGCATACTGTATGTTATAATAAAGTCTTTACTTATATTTCTTTTCATACTATTGGTTTCCCCGAGTCTGCATTCAAAGCTCTTCTATTTGAGGGATAAACTGTTTTTCCTAGAATAACCGCATTTACCTATCTTCTTTTCCATACAGGATTTATATTTGTAGTCCTACAGTTTGAGTAATTACCCTTGTTTCCAGCTTTGACAGAAAGGAAAAAAGAACTCATCCCATTCACTGCACATCTGGTACTCCAGAAAATAGAGGTGACCAGAAAGGCTTCCAGTTTAAAAACCAGCCTCCTAGTAACATTTCATGCTTTCAGGCACTCCAGGCAGGGCTCAAAAGCTAAGAAGAACATAAACATACCTGTCTTCCACAAATGTTTAGCTTTTGGTTTGGCTTCTAGGTTTGTTGTCATATTTGGTTTTTTTTTTGTGTGTGTGTGTGTGTGTGTGTGTTTTTACAGAATTGGGAAGCTGGGGAAGGACAGGCACAATAAAAAAAAACTTCTGATAAAGAAAAACAAAAGTCAGCAGTATCCATCAAATGTTGCAGAAAGCCTGAGACAATCTAAGATTTCAGTTATTCGTATTCCAGTGCTACATATTTCAACTCCCAAACAACACTTTACCATGCCATAACTATTTCACTGATACAGATCTCCAGTGTGTGTGGGAAGGCGGATATGGGACAGACAAAGGCCTTCTGCTTACACAACACATTGAGCCACCACATTTTAGAAACTCCTGTTAGCATAGTTGTGCTAGTTAGGAATAATAACAATTCAGTTAGGCCAGCAAAATTAAGCTTTTGCTCACCAAGTCACCTTCTTTTGTATGCAGTGAAGGAAGCACAGCAAGGAAAAGCTATAATAGGACAAGTACTTCTGCTGGTGGAAGCTGGACTTCAAACTAGGAAAAAGTGCAATACTAGCCCTATAGCACTTCTTGTTCAGACCCAGACATACCATTGCATAGGAGGATTACACATGTCAGTCTAGTTTAAAAAACTCTAATGAGATATTACCTTTCAGGAGTCTGGTAAATGCCAACTTAGATTTCTTCTCCCCCACCTCCCCCCTAATAAAATAACCTCAGTTATGCACTGAATGCAATGCTGACAGTGCAAAGAACTACAGATTACCACACAACAAAACTATGTTCCAAAACATAACTCTCACCACAGGAAGAAAGATTTGGAAACAGTTCCCTTATGTAAGCAAGTTATAGCTTTGTTTAGTAATTCAGCACTTCTGATGTCAATATTATTCATTAATCTCTGTAGGTTAAAAGAATTTTATATGGCCAGTATACTGGTTTCAAAGCCAGTTTGGGTCCAGAAGCTCCAGCTGCTTTCATAAGCACAAAGTCCAAGCTAGTAAATCCTGCTAACAAAGACATTGTTCTATACACAATCAGCTCATGTATCTCTATATCGTATTAGCAGAACCAGGGATGTACTACAAGGACACCTGACTGCACAGCTCATGCTGTCAGGACTCATCAGCTCCGGCTTAGTACTGCTCTTTCCACTCCAGGGTTTCTAGGCCACATTCCATAGTAAAGGAGATTCTAGGAAAGCATTTTGGTCAGGCCAAACACGAGCTCTGAACCAGCCCCATACTACTACTAGTTCTGCAAGACTGCAGGGAAACTGGTACTTGCACAGATGCTATCAAGAGTCAGGAAGACTGGCACCAAAACAAAATTAAGCGCTGTTAAACTAACCCCAAGCAGCTGAGCATAGCTGCAGAGCATTCTACTCATCAGCTCAGGTAAACGTGGCCTTTGCCCCCAGAGGAACACAGATTTTCCAAATACAAGACCATGAAAAGAATTTTCTTCCACCAGATGCATATTAGAATATGCTATTTGGAAAGGTTATAAAATATCTGACACTTTTATAAAGTGTAGTAGAAAAATTAACTATGTAACTCGTTTGCCTCATAATAAATACTATTTTTCAGCTTCAGGGAAAGCTTCTGAATAAATATGCATTGCTATAATGGCAACATGAGATTACTACCCCCTCCACTTTCTGCAAACAGCGAGTTCACTTTCTGCTACCATTGCCCTACTGAATCAGAGGCCTAATCAACACTAATGTCATTTGATTATGAGTATTCAAACAGAACCATCTTCATACCACCTCATTATTCCTAACATGAAAATACAGTGTGAAAATACCTCACATCGCTCTTCATGAAAAGAACAAGGAGGGGAAAAAATCCTACCTGGTGAGTCAGAATTGACTTTATCCTTCAAAAGGACTTCAGAAGGCACTTGGGAAACATCAGCTTGAAGATGTCTCCATTCTTGCTGCAAAAGTGAGCTAACCTCAACATTAGCAAAACCAGAGTCCAGACATCAGTTTGTACCTGCAGACGAGTAAGCAGCACCAAAATATAGATGTCTTCTAATACAGTAAAAAGTTTTAAATCTGTATTTGAAGCAGTAAAAACTCATTCAAAAAAAGTTCAACTTACCAGTGCCAGAAAAACATTCCTTGGAGGTTGTGCTAGTTTTGGCTGGGATAGAGTTAATTCTTTTCATAGTAGCTAGTATGGGGCTATGTTTTGGATTTGTGCTGAAAACAGTGTTGATAACACAGGGAACTTTTAGTTACTGCTGAGCAGTGCTTACACAGAGTCAAGGTCTTTCCAGCCTCTCACACCACCCTGCCAGCGAGCAGGTTGGGGGTGCACAAGAAGTTGGGAGGGACACAGCCAAGACAGCTGACCCCAACTGTCCAAAGGGATACTCCATACCATATGATGTTATGCTCAGTATATAAAGCTGGGGAAGAAGAATGAAGGGGGCGATGTTCAGAGTTGTGGTGTTTTGTCTTCCCAAGTTACCATTATGCAATGATGGAGCCCTGCTTTCCTGAAGTTGCTGAACACCTGCCTGCCCATGGAAAGCAGTGAATGAATTCCTTGTTTTGCTTTCCTTATTAACTGTCTTTATCTCAACCCACAAGTTTTCTCACTTTTACTCGGCCAAGTCTCTCCCCCCATCCCACCAGGGGGAGCAAGTGAGCAGCTCTGTGGTGCTTAATTGCTGGTCGGGGATAAACTACAACAGTGGTGTATACACAGGAAAGATAGAGTCTCACACCTGAAGAGAAGCTGCTCTGAATAACCTCTTCCCAAAGCAACTGCTTTGTGGAAGCCTTTTAGTAACCGAATGTTTTACCCACAAGTGCCACAAAGAAGGCAATTTGCAACAACTGGGGGAAAGTTACTATTTCAGGTATTTGGATTTTTTTTTAGGAGAACTTCAACCTCATACAATACATTGTCCTTATAGATACTCTTTGAAGGAGAGAGGAAAACTACTTCCTCCAAGAACAACTCACCACCTTAATAACTGTATCTCAGGGAAACTTTCTTTCTATTTTCCTTTCTATTCAGAACAAGCTCCCTATTGTGCATGATGATCTACTCAGCAAGAAAGCTTACTATGGAGGCCTTGGCCATGTTGGAGAAAGACTGGGAGGACAAAGTGGGAATAGAAGTATTTTACAAACTACAGGAAAATGGAAGTTAAACATACTAGATCACAGAAACTTGAGGGTTTTTTATATATATATAGCTGCAGAACTAAAACAACTGAATGTTACAACATCTAAACCACTCAGTGATTGTACTTTGGTTTGCATGTCCACATTTAAAATGTTACAGTTCCATGTTTGAACAAGTTTATCCTAGAAAGTTTAATTTCTTAATATATACACAAGAGCCACCTATGCTGAAGAGCAAGCTAAGCAAAGAAGGGTTTCTGTGAGGTCAGATGAACTTCATCTGCCCAATACTTTATCTTATCTGCAGGCGAGTATTCCAAAGTCCAATACCAACAAGAGAAAGCAAAATGCTTATTTAACTACTGCAACATACAGCATGACAAAGTGAAAACATGCTTAGCTAGGTTTTAAACTTCTAACAGCATTTAAAACAGTGTAACTTCTGTTCAGCATTTGAGCACCTGTTAAATCTACCATCTGCAATTACAAATATCTATTCAGTGTTACATTAGAATTAAGACAAAGCACTGCTATCCAACAACCCAAAACCAAACTCAGAATGACATCTTCATTTATGAGGTAGCTCCTTTAAAATACCCCTAAAATACCCCTTTAAAAGACCCCTGTTTTTGAAACATAGCATACCACTGCAGAGGTCTGTGGACTGTTTTTATGTCAATAATAAATTATGCATCAACTAAATTGTCATGATTGGCAAACTAGTCAGGTCTATAATGAGAAGGACAACTTCACTAATCAACTGAGTAGGGATCACTTACGGTTTCAGATCAGCAAAAAGCGAAACTGGTAGCATTCTCTAGCCATTGCAGATTCAGTGAATAACCAGCTAAAATGGATACAGGGAATGAAGGAGATACACACATTTTCCTTTAACACTTGTGAAGCTCAAAGCAAGCTGGAGTTCACAACCTGATCTTACAGAAAGAGACTCCAACATACTATATCTGCATCCAAGAAAGATTCTTTATTAGTTTCCCTATGCAAAAAGTCAACAATATGCTATACATATATACAGAACGTTACACAGCTTTAACATGCCAAAACAACTTAAAAGTCTAGTCAAAGCCATTAGGAGTAGTTTATAACATCTGGAAGAGTTAAGACCTTGTTCCACCTCTGTGTAGAGGAATCATCCACCAACAGTCATTTCAACAAGTAACACATATTTACTGTGACAGAAAACAAAACTGCTACTTCTATTTTCATTCTTCAACCTAACAGATTAGGAATGAGCCAAGTTTAAGAAAGTTAAGTATCAGCATTATAGCTAATGATGGGCTTTATCCCTACCCTATCCTATCCCAATCACTCTGTAGCCTACAATCAATAGTTCTAGTAAAAGGGAATACAGATCCAGTCAAAGTAAAATAGAATTTTTTCTAATTACAAATAGAAGCAAAAGCTGCCTCTAAAATCCTTGATGCTGTAATATGGTATTAAAATATAGACTTCATCCTCAAACTGAAGACAGCAATAGCTACATCCAGGGTTTACATGCTTCATGTGTTCCCATAGAACCAATCCAACATTTACCACAGATTCAGTTTTCATCTAATAAAAAGAACAAAAAGGCATTACACTAGAACTTCTTCTCTTCAAAGCTGCCCCAAGCCAATCTAATAATAATCCTTAGAGGAAAATAAAAATATTCTCTTTCCTTCTCTCCTCTTCAAGAGCCTTCAACGTTGATACACCTTCATTAAAGAAAGAAGCTATTGAAACTACTAGAAGACTTTCTGATACCTACTCTGAAGATATACAGCTACAAGCAACAAATTTCTTTTCGTCACGGTACTCTTTGAGGAAATACTGCTACAGTCAGTCTCAGGTCTGAGGTTGCAGGGGGGAGACAGATGCATATTGCCTTATGTAAAACCAAAAGAAAACCCAATTCAGAAATACTGGCTATGTTAATCTAGATTGTCTGGGTTGGGCAATAACACGTAACATTATGATGATCAGCTATTTAAGTGAAACGAGCTCTTTAGAAGTATCACTTCAAATTATGTTGGCTTCAAAAGGCTTCTGTCTACTTTTTGCTACTAAAAAGAAAATAAATCAAGTTTTCCTTAAGTAGCATTTTAGGGTTTGACATCAAAGTGTCAAAACCACCTGACAGTCTCCAATACTTACTTCATTTCCATGTTTCTGCAGAAATTCTATTTCCTGTTGTGTGAAGGTAGTCATTGAAATTGACTTCACTCTGTGGGGTGGATTCAAGCCCCGTCTAAAAGAAAAAGCAAGAAATATTTAGTCAGTATGCAGGAAATCTGTCATCATACAATCACTTTAAACATTACAACCAGAAGTCAGCTGGTTTTAAACTTGGGAGCCATCTCTGTAACACACACTCATTTTGGCACTGCCATAGAACTTAAGGTTGTGTAAGCTCATCTCAAAATAACATTCAGCATGCAAAGTCAAATAATGAGCTTTAGGGGACACCATGTTTAGAACTGCATATGCAAGCTCACTCTAACTCTTTCTACAAAAATTTATGAAAACATAATTAGACTTTTTTAAATCCTAATCTGTTTCCCCAAACTCATTCACCCTTTCCTCTATCCTTCATCTCTCAATCTTGGGCCCCCTCTGTTGTAATTTTTTTTCCCCCTCCAACTCCCACCTTACTTCAACCTATTCTTACTACAGCTTCCACCCAATCACTAGATTTCTTCAAGCTAAACTCCCCAGCTCAGATTCTTTTTCACTTGCTTGAACCTGTATTTCCTGTTTCCTCCCAGCATCTTTTTCTAGTTTACTTTTTGCACCTCCATCCACAGGTCTGTTGTCTTCCTCCTGAAGACTACACAAGTACCAGCAACAAAAGCAAAAAGACAATGCTTTTATTGTGCTCTCAAATGAGAGATACCATTACTAATGCAATAGCTCCCAACTTCAGCAGCGCTGCCTTAAGCAAAGACTGGCACCATTCTCACATCCACACCACAGACTGCTGCAGCAGGGCTAACAGAAACTCAAGTCACTTGTGCTGCCAAAGCATGACATTGTCAAACCCAGTTTGGCCAAAACCTGCAAGCATAGAGAAAATCCTGCTAAGCAACAGTGCCAGTATAAGAAGCAGCTTGCTTTCTTTTCAAGCTCTCTCTTTACATACATGCTAACTACTGCTTTTGCCCAAAAATACAATTAAAAACAAGCCGTGTTTTGCTCAATGGAAACAAGAACATTTCATCCCACGTACTCCAGACAGCAGAGACACTAACTCAGGCAATACAATGGGGTTAGTTTAACACTCAAGTTAATCAGGCCTGGATCTCTGTGATACCATCTTTTTTTAAAAAATAATCAATCAATATACATTAACTATGAGATATCAAAGAACACAAAATTCTTTAGTTATGTACGAGAAGAAAGCTTCCAGAAAGGAAGGTGGGGGAAACTTTCCAGGGATGTAATATGGGGCTAACAAATCAACCGATAACAGTTAATTTTATTGCTTATATTTGTTACTTTAATTATAAATTTGGTTCAGATTGCTTTTAGGAGTAACACCCCACCCCCCAAAAAAATCACTGACATCCAATTTAAGACAATTAGCAGTTTTCTTTAAACTCCATGATTATTCCAAGAGCACTAATTACAAATTAAGTTGTTATCCATCCAAACAGCATGACAAAAATCTGTTGTTCCAAATATTAACACTTTATACTCAGCTTTTAAAGAAAGCTTTTAGCACTTTGAGTTTCTGAGTAAGTATAATGGAAAAAGAAAAAAAATTTGTGCGTTTAGCTTGCAAATTCAGCTTAACACCTAAATTCATATTGTACCTGTAAGAAGACAATTCTGATCCTATGTTGAAAAAACTTCCACATTTTAGTTAAAAGTTGGATATTTATTAGAACACTAAGCAATACCTTTTTAGCCTAAGTTTCATTAAAAAACAGATTTAAGACAATGTTTCAAACACTTGGATACAAATAAACAATTAATTGTATTTTGCCAAGAAATGCTGTGAACTCAAAGAGTACCTTAAAGACAGAAGTGATACACAAACGTATTGGCAGATGAGAATTAATTTTACAGAATGCTATTTGCTTAAGCAAATTTTTCAAATCCGAGCATCTAAAATTAGACTCCACGGTTCAGCACTTCGACAAGAAGGCAGAATAAGTTTTATTAAGATTAGTGAGAGAGGTTTCAAGATAGTTTATTCAACTCAACCATCAGCAAATTAATTTCTTGTCTCAAAAATGTTTAACTTCCATGGTAAATTGAAATTAACAATTTAACATTTTTCATGTAGTTGTAAATCAAATCCACATGTACATCACAAATAAACAACACATTAAAATACTGTATTATCTTTTTTTTAAGTAAATACTAATTTTAAGATAATACTTAAAAAAAAAATCTGTCAGAGTTCTAGCCAGTTAAAATTAATTGTTTCAGAGCTGGTACTAGTATTAGGTTTGGTTGTTTAGGATTTGTTTGTTTTTTTAAACACCTTCTTGGTCTGTGCATGTGAGTAATTACGTTTCACTAAGCGACACTGTAGAATGCCATGTTAAGTGACAGCATAGAAACAAACTTGGCATCCACCTGGCATTTCACATAAATATGTTCCATCAAATATTATGACAATCACTGGCCCTTGCATTTACAGTAAGTATAAAAGTGGTTCTGGCTACCTTAGTCTCTTCAATTTTCTATTAAGAAACATGCACAGTTAGATACTTGCAAACTATTTAATGACTATTTTAAAAGCTAGGGCGTTTCACTAACATTCACACGTTTTTCAGAAGAGCTCGTATATCTAAACTTTCATGCTATCTTCTGCTGGAAATTAATTTTTACAGTAAGTATAGTTTAAGTGCTATACTGTACCTGTGTTTGCAATTTAAAGGCACTGCACAAGTTATTTAAGCAGTACCTCCTCTACACTGATCTGCTAGGGCTCTTCAAAGCATTTACAACAGCAAACATACATCTTCAGTCCTGTTAAGCAGCAATATTAAATATAGCATAGACTAGATTTTGTTTAGCCTAACTAGAAACATCCTACACACCTCTCTCTCCAGTGAGGACTGCTCTAGAGTTTTAAGGTTCAGGTTATAAAGGTCCCTGATTTACACATTACATCCATGAGGTGGGATAAGATGAATTCTCATTTCTTTTACACCCTCCTGTTAAAGGAGAAAGACATGCCCCACTCCTAAAGGTCAGATCACAACACGGAAGTGTCAGATGTCTTGCATGATGAAAGAGAGCATGTCGCCACATCGGTGGTGCAAGAAGATTGGAAATCCCAAACATAACTTTAATAGCCATAAATGCCATGTTAACTATCAAGCTGCAGTACTATATATACAAGTAATTTTTATGTTTATTTAACACGGCAAGAGGCGAGGGGCAGCCTATGAAAAGCCTCCTCATGCTAAAGCAGCATAAGAAGTCAGACTGGAACAAGGAATTCAAGACAAGAGGCCACATTATAAAGCATACAAATACAACCCAAACCATACGCATTATGCTCCTTAGATAAATTACTTTGATTCTACCACTAGGACAGGTAAAACCCTATTATTATTTTTTTAATGATTTCTAATTAGCATGAGCCACTTTCAATAATATTATAACCATGAACTGACTAGAACCTCCCTAAAAGAGAGTAGTTGTGGACTTTATGCAGCCCTCGAGAACCAAGCCTCAGTACTAAAGCTACTCTTACTTCAAAATCCCAAGTTATTTTATATCCTTCCTTACCTACAGAGATTACTTGATGACCCAAATGATTCACAAACAACTCATCTACGTATGGGGGAGGCTTACTGGTAGACAGCCAAGTACAATTATCCCTTATAAGGGATTAACAAACCTTCTTTTTTATAGGAAAAATATATCTACCACTTGCTTTGTTTCTTTCTACGCATTTGACAAGCATTTTGCACAGTTCTAATGCTTCATAGCATTCCCTATCTTGCAGGAGACAAAATGGACTATAGTCCCTTAGTCCGAATTAATAATGCCTAAATTTAAATTTACCTCAAACAAATATTTGCAACCTGCACCCGTGCAGCGGTACCAGTTACTCCTTTCTCTACTACAGAGTTCCTGAGGAAGACAGCAACCAAACGTTACCTCACCACTTAATCCAGATTGCAGCTCTCTCCTAAGAGACCCTTGGGAAAGATGAATGAGTAAGACTATTCTGCCATCTGCACTTATCCGGCACACCATAGCTAGAAGATCTCACGCCTAGATCCCACCCATCACCGCCAGCTTCTTCATACTCAGCAATGGTTATTCCTATGGAATAGCACTGTGACCAAAACTTCCAGCTATGAAACTATGCACTGAGCCTTCACTGAATCAGGCCAAGCTTTTAGTGACACAGCCTATCACAGGGGCAGCTACGGAGAACACGAGCAGAACATGAGATCTCTGTTCTTCAGAGAGCACTGCCAAAACTGGTGCTCTTGCAAACAAAGGAAGCTTTAAGGCCACTGACACAAGATTCTGAAGCCCGGCAACTGAAACATTAAACATTCAAAACACCATCAATGAGCACTGAACATTTGTTACTAACATAATTTAGTAGCAAATTATGGTTGAACTTGTTGGCAGAGCAGCCATTCCTGCATTCATCTCAAACAAATGTCAGCAAAGTTGTCTGCAAAGGCCAGGGCAGGGAGGGGGGAAAAAAAAAAAAATTAAGGAGTGGGCTTTGCTGGGATAGAGGGTCATTTCCATGGGAGGAACAGTGGGCAGACAGCTACTCAACACCACTAATGTCCCCCTGTATCAGATTCTAATGTGATCAAGTCTAAGCCAGCAAAATCTGATCCCTTAAGAAGCAAGAAATTAATGAGGCAAGTCAAATGCCAAACCATCATAGAGTACCCTACATCCCCAAGTGTCTGGAAAACAAGCTTTAGAAAACCCAATGTCACAGCATTCATTATTATTTTGACTATATTGTTATTAGCAAAAGAGAATATAAGCAGTACTGGCCATTCCTGACACTCGTAGACCTCCCTGGAGACCCTACGCCATCTCACAAGCTCATTTATTTTTAACAGCAAAAAGCTCACATACACATTTAGAAGCATAGTCAAGGTTAATTTAACTTTTTTCTTAAAAAAACTAAACACCCTTTCTGAACTGTATAGCATTCACTGTGGTACAAACATTTCCTTTGCTCTCCAGCCATGACACTGAAAACAAGAAATAGAGTAATACAGGAAATACCCTTAAAAATGCATATATATATGCACACACATAAACACAGCCTATGGAGTCATTTTCTAAATATGCTCTGAAGGAAAAAAAGGACTGAAAAGCCATGCCAACACAGCCAGAATCACCTTCACTCTAACACTTGTTTAGACCATTTGAATTTCTGCAAAACTTCCTTCTGGGGAAAGGGACAATAATTCACCACCACTGCAAAGATTTATTTTTTAGTTTGTTACTAGTATCTGCCATCAAATACTCCAATCTGGCTGATACAGGAGTTCCTTACCCAGGAAAATTTTAAAATTTAAAGTTTCAACTAGGAATGTTATAAGCAGTCAAAAGAAGGCCACATGATCCAATAATTGTAAGAAACGGCATAAAAGGGCTTTAGCATTCCCTACAGTAACCATACGTTCTAAACATTCTTTGTCGCTCCTTCCTAACACAAGTCAGAAGCACAAACATCTGAACAAGAGACTTCCTCACTAAGTCGGAAGGGAGGGAGTAAAGAGGGTGGCAGTGAGGGAAAGTGTAGGAGGAGTGTCCTAATTATCACATCAGCAGATATTAAAAAAAGTCAAGATTAAATAAAAAATTTCTATAGTAGAAAATTTGTGGAAGTGGAACTCTTAGTTGAACAGAAATATTTTCCATTTGAGAATTTAAAAACATGTTAATTTTATGAAAGTTCATAGCAGGCTGACCAGGAGTGGTACAGAAGTGCTTTAAAGCAAAGATATGCACAGACAGCTGAGAAGCAAGGCAAAGAGGCACTTGCTAAGACAAAGGGAAGGATGTCACTGTCAGCAGGACACATGGTAGCATCCAGAAACACAACAGGCATAGCTACCAACATAATCCTTTGAACCAAAGGACTTCTGTCCAACTAAAAGAATCTCTCTGCCAACATCTCCCAAGATGCAGTTTTGCTATAATAAAGACAAGTCTTCTGGTTTTGTATTACCATAATACTTGACCTGAGAAGACTGCATCTCCTCCCATACTTGGGGAAGAAAAGATTGCATGTATACTTTCACATATCCTATATTCTTGTCCCTTGTCCAACACCAAAAAGTTGAATTATGCACAGCTTGTGTAATGCTAGTGAGCTTTTTTCCAGAGAATTTAAACACAGGGGAAAAGCAGAGGTATTTTAGAAGAAAGCCACTATCCACACCACTATCCATGAACCTTCTCCCACATGCACCATTTTACACAGCAAAACTTTTGCTCTGGTAATCCCAATACAACAAGAAAACTTAAAACCTACAGAAAAGGACCTCCTCTATGTTATTCACACTTTTAACTTGCCAAGACTCACCTTCAACATTAAAGTCAGAAAGAGATCTTTTTAGCAAAGTCACTAGTTCTCTCGTCATTTTTAGCAGTACGTGAACAAGCTAGACATACTATTTTTGGAAACTGCTAAGAAAATAGTAGGTTTTTTAAAGCTAAATCTAGTAATAAGTAGCATCACTCCCTTTCTACACGCATAATCATTAAAGGAAATTAATGATGGATCCAGAATTAAGGTTTGGGGTTTGAATAGGCCTGAATTCCCAGGACTTCAGAAAACTTACAAAAAAAAAGTTAGACTTCAGATTTTAAAAGTTTAGAGAACATGCCTGTCTGAGATGCTACTGATGTTAGCAACAACTTTTAATTGAGTAACCTTTCTGAAGGAGACTTGTTAACACACTAGTATTTTAATCTTGCATTGGGCACTTCATACTTGAAAAAACTGGTCTAGTTGACTCCAAGAATACTTCCTGTACCAGATTAGAAAAAAAATTAATTAAACCAAGAAGCAATGCAAGTCATTCACATAGCATATAAACAAGACGAAGTAATGAGATTATTAAAGTCTTACTGTAAAGCAAGTATTATGAGGTAGAATGCAAGCACCCATTAAGCACCACAGAAGCAGCAGCACTTTTACACTTATTTGCCATTATGTGGTCTCTTCCCAAGTCATTTCTCTCCACTGTAGAATTCTACAGTGAAAAGCATTTGGAAATAAACAAGTTGTATGAAGGGCTATTCTGATAGAAGTGTTAAAAATAACAGTTTCTAGTTACGAAACAGACATGACCTACCTCTACGCTGTCTCATCACTAACAAAAATATCGCACTGGTTAGGTTCTAAGGTGTTAACTAATACATATGATCTTGCACACACAATTTATGAAAGCATTTCCAAGTCAACATGAAAGAACAAGCGCAAATTTACTTCACAAGAAAACTTTTAAGTCCCCTTAACAGTCCTTTACTCCAGCTTTAAGTGTAGGTGTTACTAGCTGTAACAACTAAAAAAGATTGTGGTTTCCTTTTTATAGCAACACAAAAACACTGCATATTTAGAATGAAAGAGCTATTTACATTTTATTAGAATACCAATACATTAACAACTGTTCTTCAGAAAAAGTCCTTCTCTTTTAAGCATGTTAACATCCAAATGATGGCCAAGTTAACAGCAAGTGACAGCTGTCCCCTGCTTACGAGCTGTTTCACTGCATGTACATCCTTTTGGTTACTGTAAATTGGACTATGGACTTTAGTAGTCCATACCTCCCAGCCAACAGATAAAACGAACAAATCCTACTGAACCCACGCTAAACACCTCAGCAGCACTCACATCTTTCTCCATTAAGGTCAAGAAGCCTGAAAAATACAGGAAAACATTATCATGGAGCAGTTTTATCATGCTGTCAGTTTAACCAGTAAGAACATGTGCAACCACTAAATAAGCTCTGTGCAGCAGCTTAAAATAGTTTCACATGCCAGCACAAATAACAGTTCGCTAACAGAGCAAACAATAGCCAGAGCTAGCTGATTAAGCAGCGTGTGTATGTCAAAAACTAGAGTCCCTTTTCAGTTCCACAACCTGAATGTATTTTCTGTATTTCCGTCAAGTCTGTTTAAAAGTGTGCACAAAGTAGAAATAAGAAGAAAAAAAGCCCACAAGACTAATTAGCTGTCTAGTAGTATAAAAAGCAGCTTGTTCCATGTAAATTCAGCACAGAACTAACATGTTTGCTTTGTTTTGAATCTCAATATAATTACCAACTTTGTTCTAAAACACCAGACCTTACTCGGAAGGCCCGCGTGGGGTGCTAGTCCTTCTTAGTAAGGGGACAGAAATTAGTTCAGGCCCCTGAATGCCTTTTATGAACTCAAACCCTTCCAAACACAATTCTGTATCCTTTGACATACTATTTATTTGTTTATTATTTTGGCTACTCTTTGATTCTTCTCCATTCCATAAGCACAATGCCACAGAAACATAAACAAGCAAACAGATTTAGCTACAGAAACAGTAACACTGAAGACAGTGTGGGGTTGGTTTTTTTTTCTCCAAGCTATGAATATGTAACTGAAATTCAGAACTGACTGATGACAACTCTTAGTTTCATACACTCTCGCGGAGGAGGAAGGGTGGAAAAGGGAGGAGGAGTAGGGGGGAGGCCCATTCAGGAATGAGGAACAGGAAAAATGCAATCCACTTTATCAAGAGCCAATCCCTTTCTAAGGTTTGTATATATAGTTTGTAGGAAGTAATAGATATAAGAAAAAAAAAAAAACTTCTACTACTTTTCTGATCAAGTATATTAAACTATTAAGGCCAGAGTTTATTCTC
>VZSZ01006488.1:0-11866 GCA_013398815.1 Ibidorhyncha struthersii | reverse complement strand
ACCAGCACCCCCAGGTCCTTCTCCACCAGGCAGCTTTCCAGCCACTCCGCCCCAGGCCTGTAATGCTGCATGGGGTTGTTGTGACCCATGGGCAGCACCCCGCACTTGGCCTTGTTGAACCTTATACCATTGGCCTCAGCCCATTGGTCCAGTCTATCCACATCCCTCTGTAGAGCCACCCTAACCTCAAGCAAATCCACACGCCTGCCTAGCTTAGTGTCATCTGCAAACTTACTGAGGGTGCACTCGATCCCCTCATCCATGTCATTGATAAAGATGTTAAAGAGAACCAGATAAAGATGTTAAAGAGAACTGAACATTCACTCAAAATGTTGAAGACCATAAAATCTTCCTGACTAAATTCAGATTCTTTTTGCCTCGTATGGAAATGTCCTAAGGAATCAGATAAGTAAACTGTGACATTGGGCAGAAAAACATTCAAGATTCATAAGGTCATAAGGAGGAGATAGCAGTAAGAATTTATAGCCCCAAGAGTAGGGCAATGAACTCATTGTCAAAGGACTGCTCTGTATATTATTCAATATTGGATATAATACATTCCTAGATTGCCAATAATTTTGATTTAAAGTATATGCTCTTATTCAATAAAGCTGTTAAAGATTATAGTTTAGTCATTGTGGTTGTATAAATTCAATTTTTAGTGTTGATTAAAATTTATAGCTGTGATCAATCTTTTTTTTTCTTGATGTGTTACCTCATCTCGACTGAAGATAATGTATAAGAAGTCTCAAAAAATTATTACAGTATGGACACACACAACCCCAAGGTTTATTATTTTCCTTAAGAATTGAAAATTCTGAATGACAATCAAGTCAAAAGGAACAAAAACAGATAAATAAAATAATTTCGGGAGACAGTAGTACTGTCCTAAGAGCTAAAAAAAAAGTGACTCTGCAACAGATGCAAGAAAACTTTACACACTTACTGAGTGAACCTTTTCAGGTCTTGACTGTGGCAGGAGTATGTTACATGCCAGCTGGAATAAAACATGAGTACTCTGGACATCTTCCAAAGAATTACATGCCAGGATATTGAAAGTTCCAAGTACCACATCTTACCACACAATTGAGTCAACACTTTTTCCCCTCAAGTGGCCATTTTGTATCTAAGAGAAACAGAAATGTAAGAATGGAAGTGAGTCTGGTCTTAGCCAAAAGTGAATGAGTGATATCTATTTGTTTAGGTCCTGATATGGCTCCTATCACTTAGTATTAAGAGTGTCAACCAAATATTTAAGAATAACGATTGAACTGACAGAGTTTCTTCTCACTTCTTCTCAACTTTCAAACCTATCAGAGTGTGGCAACAGTATCTGAAATATTTGACAAATGACAAAAATGCAGACTGGTTAGTTTCTTACAGCTCCATCTTGTATTATCAAGTTTTAAGAATAAAATAATTTTTAAAAGATGCTTCCTCCTTGCATGAATTTAAAAATAGCCAGGTCTTTAAAAGACATCAAGCACTGGATTGTTCACCCACTAACAGGGAACATACGTTGGATTACTACACCATGTGAGAGAGGTTAGTTTTACCCTACTGATGATGTTTTGTTGCAAAACAAATTTTGAGCTTTTGCATAGGCTGCAAATTTTAAATCCAACATTTCAGACATGTCAACCACTGAAGCTAAGGGAAAAGGGATTAACAAGAATGTAAATATTCACTTCTACTCATTTCCATGCTCAGACCTTTTGTCGGGTTCCAGCCAAACATGAGTCTGTTGAGTCTCAAAGATCTGTACTTGCAAAAACTAGGAAATTTAAATATCTGTTCTTAAGGATGCTCAGAAGCCTCACTCCAGAAGGTGGAATCAGTACCATTAGGTGCCTACTACTTGCTCAAACTCTGCCTTCAAGAGCAGCACATGTCCTGAGGCCAGCACACATGTAGCAATTGAGGACTATGTCCCTTCTTTTCTCTGATGGCCTAAGACAGCCCTAGGCCTCACCAAGTGCTAGAGCGGATCCTCTTTGTCTGTCTCACTGGCTTCTGTGTGACAAGGCCTATTCACAAGCGGGCACTTTTCAATAGATTGGGGGATTGAGGGGTTTTTGAGCTGTCTTGAGATTTTAGAAATATCAGTTTCCAGTTTGTAAACATGAGCTAAATAGGTTTTCAGAGCTCGTGTGAGTTTGAGCCTATAAATCAGAATTCCTTGCTAGGAGAGCAAAATCTGGGCTCTCATGCCTCCTCGGGTGTCTAACTGTCACAGGAACAGGGAGTAGTCCAATGGTTGAAACACAGCTACGATAGTAAATATTTTAACAAGTACTAAGTAAAAGCAACAGTAAATATAAGAACTTAAAACTCTAAATCTTGTGGCTTACAATGTGTATCTTTTGTAAGATAAAAAGTAAACAGAAACTGAGTTACCAATCCTTCTAATGCCTGATTTGGCAATGCTGCAGAAAAACAAATCTGAGCCACCTTACTCCAAATGATACATAAGAGAGCCGTGGCAGTTAACTCTGCACAGGCCCTTTTTGTACCATGATTTGAGATTCTTGTCTTTGTATCTGTACGCATATGAAGTCCTGTCAAAGGCAATGCCAAATAAAAGAGATTATTTTTTATATTTACGTCTGATTATTGTGCAGTTTATACTCATCTTTTACTCCCTAGCTTGGTGAGTGCAAAGACTTAGAATCTGTGACATGCAAAAACATTTCATCTTTATTAAACTGCTGCAGAAGAACAACAGACCCTGAGTAATCAGAAACTCTACTAACTTCAAAAGGCATCACATAAAAGCCAAAGTTTGCTACAAACTTCCACATTTTAGAATAAATGATCATTGGAGAGGGTCCTGGAAATGGGGATGCATTTTTTTCCCACTTCTTCAATAAACATCCACAATAATTACATCCTTCCTGCTGCAGAAAACAGAATCAAATGTCAAAAATCTTAAAAAGGCAAAAGCCAGAAGGTTCTGTTTCTCAATCTACTCATTGAAATTACACAGATGAATTTACTCCCTTACACAACCTGCACAACTGTAAAAGGACTTCCGTCTTGACTCGGGGGTGCTCTGTGAGAACAAAGGAGAATCTAAGTATGCCCTTTCTAGTAAATCTGGAGAAAGGATGCTTCATCTGACGGACCTTGAGACCTCAGGTCATCCTCTGGCTCCTATACAAACAGGGTTGAGCATATAAACCCAAACTTTTTAATGGAATTTCCACTTTGTACTTAGATTATTTGCTTTGTGCAGTAGCAAATGATTAAGAAACCACTAAATGGATCCCAAATTTACAAATGCAAGTAATCAGTCCTGCAATTTCTGTAAAACTTGGATTTACATGTGAATTTAAGACAAGGCATAATTGCATGGAAATTCAGGAATGGGATTATAGATTCCAGTGTCTGACAAAGCAAGAAAACAACTCCTCTAAACTTCACAGAGAAACAAGAGATGCTGTCAGTAGTAGGCTAAGGCAGGCCACACTAGCTGTAAACTGGTTAAACTGTTTGCTTGATCGTCCATTGTATCAGATTACACAGGTTTAGGATTCTATTTGCTTTCAGTGCCTCTAGTTTAAGCAGCTTCTGAAGCAGAAGGTCAGTGCTCTAAAATATTTATGGAAACTTTAATCAACACTTCACTCCAAACAATCTGCAAAATTAAGCAGAGTTTTAAGAAGTTTGTAGAACCCTTTGTAGCTCTTCCTTTGTTGTTTGTTTGTCTGGTTGGTTGGGTTTTTTTTAATTCAAATACTGACAAGGTTGTTGAAGTCACAAATTTACACAGGTAAATTATACTAAATGGGTCTTACAGGGTTTTTCAGGCACACTACCGATGCATTATTTTTCAAGTACAGAAAAAAGAATGGAAATTAAGAGAGATGCAAATGAACATGTTTATATCAAGCTTTCTGATCTTTATCATTTTAGCTCTAGATGAAGTCTGAGTTGGTGTAAGAAACTTCAAAATGCTGCTAATCACACAAATAAGGTATCTTCAAATGTTAAGTGCCTGAGCAATAGCAAGAGCGAAAGAAAATTCAGATTGTTTTTCCTTTAATAATCTCTGGATACCAGAGCAGCCTAGATTTGCCATTCCTACACAAAATAGTGCACATTTTGAAGCAAGGGACAGAAAATAGGATTTTCCCCACCTTTCAGACTGTAAATGATATGTGCGAACGTCTTTTCATTCACTGTGTTAATGCTTTTTAAAGTTCTTTTCAAAGTAGAGTTATTCTAAGTAAGCTCTTCTAAAGCAAGAATATTCAATGTTAATTGAATATAGCATTTTTCAATGCTAAAAAAAATCAATATAGGAGATTTATATAGCAATTTATTAAATATGGTACTTGACACCTGTAGCAAAAGTAATTTAGGTATAGTTATTGGCTAGATAGAAGTATTCAGCAATATAATTTTAGAGTGACACTATGGGTTGAGACCTCAGGAGCAGAAGCGCATGTGTATTGGGTAAGACATAAGGTCCCTTTAGTCCAGTAACTTGTGTCTGGTATTGAATTACCGCAGAACCAAATGATAGTAGCACAAAAACAGAGCACAGCCCAGGAAAACTAAGATACAGGGTCTTCTTGTGGTCTGACTTTCTTAGACAGAAGTCACGTATTTCTGCTAAAAGATAAGACTGGACATACAGAAGAGGTGTCAATTTTACAGATGTTTAGACCAAACTGCCTCACTTTTTAAAGGAGGCTTCCAGGCTGTGGATCAGGCCTTCGGGTAACGCAAGTCAAGCGAGTTAGTTGTAAGTTTAATTATGGGGGCTTTTCTGAAAGTATAACTGGTCTGTTCTTCTGTCTACATGTTACTTATTCATCAAGTGTTTAATGGCATGGTTTGTCAAGCAACCAGCCTGTATTTGAATGGAAAAATTCAGTCTGATCTGGGTTCTCTTCCTAAGGTTTTGCAACATTACATCCTGTTAAAAAAAAAAATCATAAAAAAAGGCTACGACAGAACTGCCTTTTGCGGTCACCTGAGTGATACTAATTTTTCCTGATGCTTGCTAAAAGGATCAGAATCTATTCCACTGTTTTGAAAGAAAAATATTCAAGGTCATGAAAAAGTTAAAGTTCTGTCACTCTTTTGGTTGTGTACCTTTCAGCTGGGATGACAATCCAGAGCGCACAGGCTCTAGAGCTCCTTTTTCTGAACTAGTAGCTAAAAATGGAATGCTGGTAATTACCAAGGAAGCAAATGGCACACACTTGATTCTGAAGATCTCTGTTAGTAATAGTTTTTACCTAGGGAGAAAGGGAGTTGTGAGTTTTCCCAGCACAGCTGCAAAGAATTGCAAATTCTCCGGAACAAATTCAAAGCTGAGGTAAGAAGAACAGCCACTTTGTTTGAATGACTGGTAGATGAGACATGCAGATATCCACTGAAAATATTTCTTCCTTGAAAATACCTGGCATCACTTCTCAGAGAAGCATTAGATAGAATGTACGTACTGGTATGCATCACTGTGCAACTGACGTTTTAAAGACAGGTCATAGCTCCTGAGAGACTTGTAGAAATTATGTGACTGGTTCCATGTAAATTGATTGTGGGAATTTGCAAGGAGATGGTTTCACAGAAAATATTGTTTAAAATTAAAAAAAGCATAATGGAAAAGCATTAACGTCCAAATTAATAATAGATGACATTAACATTATGCAATAATTAGTGAACACCAAGTAACGGAAAGACTACATATTTTCAATTATAATTATCTGAATTTAGGAGTGGAATATGGGAATATTTTTCTATGGTTTGGAAGATCCTGACTGGTGCCCCTAGGTACTTGGGTTTGTAATGTTATGGGCCCAGTTCAGCAAAGGCATGGGCAGAACCAGTGTGTTCTTATGCCATCACTTGGAGAACAGTCAGTACCTCAAGGGACTACTTGGCACTCACACAAGCCAGTCGTGTGTTCGTCAGTGAGTAATGGATCCTTCCCATTTATGTTTCTGGCTTCTCTCTCTTACTTTGTACCATGGCTTTTAACATAATTTGAATCTGGGGAGTCAGGGAGGAAGTGGCAGAGATTCATTGTCTGTCAATGCACAATTCATCAATCTAAAATGAAAGCCTTGAATCTGTGAATGTCCACCTTTGCTCTACAGTGTATGACACAGAATAAATAGTTTTTTAATTGCAGTAGCTGGAGTGGGCTTTGAGAGAGGATGTACAAATCCACTGTAGGCCTGCATGTTAAAGAATTGCATTTTTTACCTTTTTATTCTTGCTACTGTTCTTTTCCATGTTTGGGTTACTCGTTTAATCTGGCACTTCTCCTGCTCAAACTATTCTGATTGAGGTGCTTTAGGAGAGAATCTAGACAGTGTTTTTCTTGTGTGCTTCAGATGTTTGCAATAACATACTACTGAAGTGAATGCCAGCAGTAAAGGGATATTCCTCCACAGGAAATATTTTGCATCTGACACCAACCAATAGCTCCTTAGGGAAAAAAAAAGGCACCAATTTGTCAGCTGACAGTTAACCAGTAAACAAAAAAGTAATCTTGGGAAAATTAGTTGAAGTATATAACTTCCAGTAATGGAGTTTGAAGAACAAGTATCAGAAATGACTAATATATACTATTGCTTCAGGATTACTGCAGAAACCTGTTCAGCCACAATTCTCCTTTCAGTCTTACCACCTGTTTGCTTTTCAGTTTTGAAGAGAAAGAAAGAAACTTCTGCTCTTTCCAAGCAATTATGCAGAATGTATTCAACAGAGAAAAATCATACATTTTATCTCCCATTATTCCTTTACTTTAAAAACATTTTGATAGATATTTGCAAGAGAGATGCAATAAGCATGGTACAATTGTGTTTCCCCTTCCCTGACCCATTTCTATTTATTTTTTGTCATATATAATATTCTATTGATTTGCATTAAGAGAGCTACTTTTTCACCAAGAGTGGACATTGACTTAAGGGTTTACTGTGAAAGCAAATACATTTCTGCATATTTCAAGGATGTGTATGCACATAGTTCTGTTTTCTTATTCTCTTAAATTAATAGATTTTTTTTTTTTGCTTGCCTGGTCATTGTTGAGTCAAAGCACTGCACAGACAATTATTTACACAATGTTAGAAGCTATTGTATAATATGAATGGACAAAGTTCATAATATCACATCACTTCTACGTACCTGTATTCTGACTGGATGTGGTTTTATTATCCTGTCTCACTATATCCATAGGCTGTACTCTGTTGAATTTTACACTGACAACTGAATCTTTGTTGAATTCAAACAAGTCACAGACATAACTGATACTTACAGTTTTTAGTAAGATGCTCAATTTCTTTATCTTGGTTTTGAGGGACTAGTTTGCAGAAAATAAATAATTTAAATTCTTTCTTGTGTGCACTTTTCAGAGCTTTTGATATTTTTTGAGAAATATCACTAGTTAAAATTTGACAGAAAAAAGCCCAATGCAATTTAGTGCCTGGGGAATATCCCTGACAGAGGATGGTTCATTTGCTATGGTTGTTTTACAGCTCACCAAGGAAACCTGATAGAACACAAGTAGTTCAAAGAGGTCTTAGTTTCAGCAAGTTTATCTTCCATCAAGGTAGTATTTCTTATTACCCTGTGAAGTGGTAATAAATCTTGGGAGTTGGCATTCCAATATAGAGACACTATACAGATTTTTCTTTGGACTGTATTAACTAATGTGACGCTCCACCTTGAGCAGGTTGATGGAACTGAACATGAGTTATGCATGGGAGACATTTTATTCGTATTTAATAGAGAAATCATTGCATCTATTTTTTAAGTTACGCCAAAATAACTAAGTAATTTCTCTCCACAACATCACTCAACTAAGGATTTACCAGGTAAGAAAAGTAACTATTATTGTCACCCTGATTATACACAATACAAAAAACATGCAATGAAAATAGATTTAGATTCCATAAAACTCTTCACTACTTTTACTTCTAAAGAAGAATAACATACTCTAAGCTGTCTGTTCAGTTTCCTAATAGCTTAGCTCCATGCTCAGAGTTCCGCTCTACAAATAATCAGGCCTGTACCATCTTTACCAATATGTAAATCCTCATGAGAAATATGCGTGGATTGTGCACTTGACTGAAAGCATGATATAACTAGTTTCATACTATACATATGGTATATGATTTAAATGTTGATTTTAAATCAATATCAAGCAGGAGAAGGTTGGAGCAGTAAGACAAGAACTTGGTGCAAAGGGTGACTTTGCCTTAATCCCGACTTCCATTATGTCTGCTAGTTACTGTCTGGAAACCAGCCAACTTAATTCAGAAGCATGTAGTTTATTTTGTGAGATCCTGTGTTTCTTTTTAAGGGAATAACTTGTTGTTTTTAAAGAAGTGAAATAACATAATGGCATTTAATTATACCACACTTCAGAAAGTG
This sequence comes from Ibidorhyncha struthersii, assembly GCA_013398815.1. Classification (NCBI taxonomy): domain Eukaryota; kingdom Metazoa; phylum Chordata; class Aves; order Charadriiformes; family Charadriidae; genus Ibidorhyncha; species Ibidorhyncha struthersii. The sequence goes on along the minus strand of VZSZ01006488.1, from coordinate 3,475 downwards.
CTTTTATGTTTTTCCTTTAACTGAAGAGTCTCTTAGCCTCTGTTCAAATGAACAACAACTCTATAGTTTGGAGCATAAGCAACCAGAGTGCCTTCCTCAGCATAACTGTTAAAGAATTGATTAAGAATTAAGAAAAGAACACCATATTCAGTTAAATATGGGAGCATTTTGGAAAAAGATTAACCCACTCTTCTTTTAGGATAGGAAAGATAAAAGATGAAAACCTGTGTTCAACAAGTACCTGGAATGTAAGTTAGTGGCATTGTACTATAGTTTAAACTATAGTTTAACCCATTGTTTTAATTTAACTTATGATTAATTTTGAAGACTTCAGTGAATATTTTAACTAGCACATGTTCAATATGCAAGCCTGTGACAATTGAATTAAGCTTTCTGCCACAATTTCTTTTGAGATGAAAAGATAGGTTTACTATTTCAGTGCTTCCCTGCTTTGTATGTGGAATATTCACTTCAGAGACAAATTCAGAATAGGGATAGAAAATAAATTAAGGTCTTATTTTATCATTCCCCAAGTTAGTTACTTCAGCTAGGTATCTTTTTGCTTTATAAATTCTTTAATTTTGTTTGGAAATTTTGAAAATATTTAAAATAAATCAGATTTTTTTTTTTGACCTAGAAGACCTTGTTCAACTTTTACCTTTGATAAATAGCACAAATCCCAAACAAAATAACTTCAATAGGCAACAACAAATTATTTTTTAATTAATCTGTCTGAAATACTAACGACTTGGAGAAAGTGGGGTGTAGTTCTACCTATATAATTTGTAAAGTGCTCATTTGGTTTCTATTCTCATACAAGAATAAGCATGAGTGTTTTATGGTACTGTACCAACCCCTCCCAAGTAGGTAAGCATTTGTTGTTTTTTTTTTTCTGTATTATTTTGGTTTTTTTAGTAAGATACAAGTGATTAAATTTAAAGGTAATTACATTTCTTTATTTCTGATATGACTGGTCTGTCTGATTCTCATGAAAAATTATTTCTGTGATTCATGTACATTTTAGGATTACTCATGATTTCCTGCATAGTTTCCAACTCTCTTTGTGACTCCACATACACAAAAAAATAGCACAGATAAAACAGCATGATAAGATGACTGTTGTGTGTGTGTGTTCAGTTCACTGTATTTGTAACAGTGGGCTAAGATATAGGATTTTTTTTTCCAAAAGGAAAAGTGCCATCTACTGAATTACCATAACGAAATTTTGCAGCATCTTTTGAGATTTTCCTGAGAGATGTCCTTTCCAATTACTGATCAGGCCAAGCCTTACTCAACTTGTAAGCTTTAATGAGATCACAGCTGGCAATGGTATGGTTGAGTGCCACATTACTTCACTAAGTATTCATTTAATGTGTGCTTTGTTTTTGTTTGGGTGCCTTTTTTCTGGGTTAAAAAGTGTTAGTGGAAGACTAGCGAACTACACTTTGAAGGTCTTAAGCTTTTACTTCCAAAATAATTTTCTCCCCCAATATTTTGGGGGACGCTTCTTGTACAGCCTCTGCATCTTCTCAACGGTCTACAGAGGTCAGACTTTCAGTAAGGAGTTACTCCTCTTTTCCCTGGTCAGACACTTCAGGTTTGGTGAAGGTACAGACAGAAAGACTTCAAAAAGAATAAACTAATATCACACTGATAAATAATATTTACTTACAGAGACAGAAGCAAAAGAAATAGAAAATATAGTAAATAACTTTGCTATGGGACACTACCTACTAGTTAACTGAGACATAGTTTATCAAGGTCTAGCACATTTTTAGAAGCATAAAACTGCTTTCAAGACAAATAGGACAATGAACTTTTCGCAGGACTTAGAAGAACTGTCATTTTTTGGGGGGAACAGGCAGTATATGCTTGGATGAACACAATTTATCTATAATATACAAAAAATATAATATAATAATATTATATATAACAAAAATATAATAAAATGCATATACCACTTTATAATCCTGCACAGTTCTTGGAAGAATGTCACCACAAAAGTGGAAGGATTGGTGAAGTGGACACAATTTATATCTTTGAAGGTCTGGGAAGTCTCCTAACATGGTCACAGGATTAAGGAAACTGAGTAATGACAGAATTATGGGTAAAGTCTTGTCATGACTTAAAGCTAACTGATAAGATAGAACAGGAATCAATTTTTCCTTCTTAAAGTAAAAATATCTAGCAGTGAGAGGTGCCATGGCCTTATACAGAGACAAGAAAAAAAGTAAACAATTGGGTAGGGAAAATGTGGCTAATCATGAATGCACAATTAGGCTTGACAAAATGTAGAGGGTCTCTAGCGAGCGTGGTAGTAATTTTGTGGCGATGATGATTTCTACAAAAATGTAGGAGAAACCATCCCTTACCTATTTAAGCCATGTTATGTATAGGTATGTACAGTATAATGTTATGCACTACCCTTAACTGCTGTCAGAAAATAGACTTTTTTTTTTTCTAATTATAAACTGGGTATGTGCTGGCTTTTTCATGGATAATTTCACTGATAGCTTTTTATAAATGTTTTCTTTTTTTTTTCTGTTCATACAACACCTTTGATGAATGGTATTCAAACATATTAATTAAAACTTACTCAACAACTTGTGGGTTGCTTTCTTCATAATTTAGCGGTGACTGCAGTCAGGAAATTCAGACTGTATTACTTAGCTAGCTTTAAAAATCATATGATGATGTTGCTCATACAGAAACAGTTAAGCAAAAATAACCCACAGGAATGCTTTTAAAAGTCAGTGTTAGAAGAGCTTTTGCTTTGGTGAGATGAAAAAAATCTACCATGAGACTTGAGGAAAGTCAAGAGGAAAGACAAAGCTCTTCTTGAACACGGTCTCCTTGAAATTAACAGGTCTTTGCGACACTTTGTGAAAAAAATTACCATAAATTCCCACTAACAAATGATTTCAGCCAAACACCACAGGTTTTATAATGGTAAAAAGTGGGAAGATAATTACACCTAACTCAAGACAGTAAGAGGTGCTGTCAGACCCTGTCTGTTCATATCCCAGTACCACACCCTTCCCAGAGACAAACTGTCCCCAGGTGAGACTTTTACTATGTGCAGACACACTGCCCAGGGCAAGGCTTCTGCTTTTTCCGCCCTGCTTTAGCTAGGTTAAAACATCTCAGGCTGCCAAAACTCTCAGAAGCATTTACAGCATCAAAGTCAGTTGCAGCCATGCAGGGCGACCCTTGAAGCGGGGCTTGGCTGCGTGTTCTCTTCTTGCTGTTCATAGCTACTGGGAGGTAGAAATACCTAAAACATCTCCTTTTACCCGAACATTCCCCCTTTTTTTTTTTTGCGGTCAGATGAAAAACCACCAGAGGCGAGTGATATCTGGCAACCTCTTCATTCTGCCCCACAGGTCGATCTCTGAATACCGCTGTCTGTTGAAGAGCAGCACTGGCCTCCACTTCAGAGAAAGACCCAGGTAGTGTATTTGTAAGAGCTGTTCTG
>VZSZ01006486.1:0-35424 GCA_013398815.1 Ibidorhyncha struthersii | reverse complement strand
AGGATAGGAGAATGGCTTCATTCCATCCATCCAGTTTTTACCCCTCCTTAGTACTGCTGCAGTCTGGCATTAATCACGTTAGGGTTAATTGTAATGGAGGATTTGAAATGCTTGCAATAAAAATAAATCCAGACAGGAGCAAAAGCTGTGGTCATTTTTCATGAAAGTAAGAATGTGAGGTGGATAAGAAAGCCAATTTTGTGAGGATTTCCTTGCGGAGGATTGCCAATACTTCACATAAAGATTGTGTATTTTAAAATTAAAGTGGAATTAAATATTCCTTTTTAAAACCACTCTTAGGGAATGGCACAAATCTCCATAATAAATTATCTGATGATACTGAAATTCACTTACTCTTATCAATTATTTTTGAACTTTCGCTGGAGGGCCTGACTTTTCTGTAGTCTACACATGATGCCTTATTGTGTGGCTGTGACGTGTAGGATGCACAGAGCCTTCTTGTCTGGGGGAATTCTTAACCACCACTCTAACAGGACATAGTGTGGCAATTGCACCATAATCCAAGAAATGATTGTGAAGAAACTGTGGAAAAGAAAAAGATAAGAGAGAATTACAAGGAAAAAGTGCAATGTAACAGAATCCCATGCTCCGTTTATAGGAGAGAGTAGGACTATGAAGAAAAGTGTGTTCCAAAGTAGTTTTTGGATTTAGATTTCAATACCTTCAATGTTTAACTTCTTTCTCTGCTACAGACCTTCTACACAATTTTAGTCAAATCATTTATGCACAGATCTGCAAGTATTTAGACACCTGCACCCAGAAAAGAACATGAGAACAGCCAAACCAAGTCAGGCCAAAGATTGTTCTAATCACTATCCTGTCTCTAACTGCAGCCATTAGCAGATGCTAAAGAAGAAGCAGAAAAGCCAGACAAACACATAGTGATATTTACTTGGTATCTTTCAATATTCTCCAGGACTTTGAGATATTCTGACTCTCAGTGTAAATCTTCTTTTCATTTTTTTTTCCTATTAATTAACTGTTTATGAACTTGTGTAAACTTTTAGCATCTACAACATTATGTAGCCAGGACATCTGCCCTCATTCCTTTATTAAAAGTGATAATGGTCAAGGAAGCTTTATTTGCCCTTTCCATGCCACTCCTCATTTTATCAGCCTCTGTCAAATTTCTTCCTATACACCTTTCTCGTAACATTTTTTCAGTTATATATCACTCTTTTGATGTTGACAGACAAAAATGAGAGATACCAACCCTCATTAGTACAAGTGTCCAACCCCTTATGTTATTTGATGCATCTGTATTCCCAGTTAGCAGAATGGAGTTAATAAAACTTCGTCAATTTTCGGTGCCGTGTGGGGATAGATACAGAAAATAGTGTGAGGACCTATGGCAATGGCAACTACACAAGCCCCGCAAGTCAGAGGTTGTCACGAGAAAGATAGTTCTCAGTGTGGTGATGTGGGTGATGTAACTGTTCTTGTAATGCGCCTCTAAAATCCATGGGATTATGTGACAATACAGTATAACCTGATTCTTTTTCCTTCTAAATCACTCACAACGTGTAGTCAATAACTGACATACACACAGCCTTGCCTTAGAGTTATTGTTTTCAATCATGAGAATGAAAAAGTTAACAAAATTGAGCTTAAAGTTATAAAATTATAAACTATCGCCAAAGATACTACAGCCATTGTAGGTGTTTGTCTTCTGCACAAGACACAATGGGCAAGAGATCATTTTTTCTTTTTTTGGAGGGCATCTAAGTGGCATGAGCTAAATTAATGCATGAATCTACTGAATTCTCAAAATACACTTTACTGTGTAAAAGCATTCAATATGTATGTCTAAATGGTTGTTTGAAAACACATCTATGAATTTTATTTATGAAACAAATGTATGTACAAATATGATTATAGTATTAGTGGCCATTTCTGAAAACCTGGGCCTCATAATCAAACAGAAAGCAGATTGTAATCTGTTTTCTCATTAGGACATGCTACAATTAAACTAGCTTAATACATTGGTGTCAATTTTAAATTGCAAAGAAGGAGGGGATCAACATATGTTGATGCAATACTGGAATAAATACCAAGTCCCCAGAGCTGAATTTCCTTCGTTTACAGGTATGTTCTATAAATATAAAAATGTTTATTTGGCTTATTTTGAAGGAAGTGAAGACAGGGCATAAGCAATGCTATAATTCTCTGTATAACTTCTCTGTGCAAATAGATTCAGTTTGATTGATTTCTTTTCCTTGTATTTTTAGCAAATTAGTTTCATAAAATTAATACCCTCTGCTCAGTCCAAGAACACACCACCTATTGGGAGGAATTAACTTCTTATTTCCCAGAGGAAAATACCTGCATTGAAAATGATCTTAAAGCTATTTGAAGCAAGTAACAGCATGCAGGTCAAGCAGCACACTACCTCCTTTTCCCTAGAAATCCACGTGTGCAAGAACTCAGGGAATCACTCACAGAAATCATGACTGAACAGTGCAATACCATACTACAAATACCATGGAAAATATCTGGTCATAAGTGACAAAAAATGAAAAATAAAAAGCATAGCTTTTCCCTATTTCATATCAAGAAGAATGTTTTGGGAATGAAGCTGACTGTACAGGAACATGTTTTGTAATGTGTCACATCAAAACCAGTAAAATGTCATAAAATATGAAGAACTGCCAGAAAGCAGGGAAGTCCTATGTGCCAACTCCTGCTCCCAGAATTGACAGTCTTTTTCAAGTGACATACCGGATTAAAGAGAATAGAATGAATCTTGGGAGCAGATGTTAGAACCTAAATCTCCTGCTGCCTGCTAAGCACCCTCATCGTTAGCTTCTCCTGTCACACTTTTTCTTCTATTAAGTCTCCTGCATGCTTTGAATTTTGCATTATTTCTGCTGGAGAGGCAAAGAGTACTTCTTTCATCCATTTATTTTTTACTTCCTCTCCCCCACCGCCTCTCTATACAAGCTCACATTCACACTTGTTCCCATCCAGACTGTTCTACATCCTCCTCGCAAATAGATGTGGTCTTGAACCTTGTCCTTGTGATCAGCGTTAAACTTCAGTACTCAGCTTTCTGAGCAGGTGTTCTAACTACAAAGTTATAACAGCAAAGCAAAAGTAAACTATTACCTTCTCATCTGGCTCCATTTTGTAAGAAAGTCAACCTTTCCTTTGTTTTATGCATGCTCTGAGCATACTTCTAATATCGGGATCTCTTGAAGATGTAGATATTGCTTCTTTCTATTGAGACGTTTGGTCCAACTTTGGCAGCATGGCCACGTGCAGATTGGACAGTCTGGGAATGCAAAACTGAAACAGCCACGCCCTGAAAGTGTTTACGGTGAAAAACGCCAGGCAGCACAAAGAAGTTCAAGAGATTGGTGGTTCCTGTAAAAGAAGGTTTCTGAGGAGGTTTCTGATTTACAGCTTTGGGCTCAGGGACATAATGTTTACTGAAGTGCTGGTTTAGTTTTCAGAACTAAAAGGGGAACAAGTAAAAAGACTGCAGATTCCTCTTTCTATTTTGCACAAAGCAGAACCTGGATGAGACTGAGTAATTATAATGTGTGTGAATTTACCTATCTGAGACTCTAGACAGAAAAAAAAAGTCACAATTTGAATCCACAGTTATGAGACATAAATTAAATTCCTCCTCTTATATGTTAAAAGAGGTTTATGCCTTTTCTGTTACTATATATGACATTCTGTATTAAATTTGTTTTGTATGAGGCAGCAGTATCCATTAAGAACCAGTAAGTAACTATTTGTCTAGCTGCATGTTATAGTATCAAATATGAATCATTATTTTTCAGCATTTTTCCCCCCGATAACTTCATATAATCTTTGCATGTGATTTCAGAGCCAGTCTTATGACTCCTCCTAATACTGAGTGTAGAAAATCTGTAGAGACACAGCTGGATTAAAACCCAAGAGACAGGCCTCTGTTTCCAGCTTTCAGGGAACTATTTGAATGGCTCTGTGCAGCTGCTTCACCCCTCCTACCTTACTTCACTCATCTGAAAAAGGAAGGTAGAAGGGCAAAGTTGGGTCCTTTGCAAGGTGGAGCAGAGGGGTTCTCACACTCAGAGCTGTCTGAAGGGAGGTGCCAAATAGGCACTCAGTTTGTTAAGTTCACCCTTGTTCTAGCTGACAACAAGCTGCAGATGTGCAGGGCTGAAGTCAGCGGGAGACAGCCACAGTGAACCAGCGTACAAGCAGCAGCACACTACTGAAATGTCTTGTTCCAAGCCACATTTCAATATAAAGCTTCGAATGTTAATATGCTCCTGTTTCAAAGGTGTCTACATTTTTTTACATTTCTATTATTGCCAACTACAACTACTAGCTCACTAGCTAATCAAAATTATTAATTACTGTGAGTTACCAGTCTTTTTGTTGAACTTTGACTCAGTAAAACTGCACCCCAGTGCAGAGTTAAGAGCAATCTGTTGATATCAATCTGAATTTTTCATCTCCCCAAAGACTTTTAACAATGTATCTATTGAATAGATATATATAAATGCATTTTAATTAAGTTTGCCTTTAAAAATCATTCTCAAAACAATCACCAAACAGGAGGGAAACTGTTAGTATGGTGTCATAATTTCTTCAGAACTGCCATACCAAATCCAATAATGCATGTCTGTGCTGATATTGAAGATTGAGCGCTACAATAACTTTACTGTCTATTTGTAAGTAATTAGGCATGTATTCATCCAAGAAAACCTATGTATGTGCTTTTTGCAACACATATTTCCACAGATGCTATGGAAAACTAGAGATGTTAGCTCTCACAAGTCCAAACATTTTTATCATCCAAAAATTAATTGAGCCATAAACAAAACAGGAAAAAATCAAGGCATACTTTAAAAAGCAGAAAATTGAACACAGTGGTTTGGCTTTCCATATCAACAGGCTAGTTTTTAGGCTTTGTGTCTGACTGTCATCTTTGCAGTAAAGTGACCTGCTGTTGAAAGCTACTGGGTTGCATTTTAAAATTCTCTTGGAAACACTGGATCCCCTTTGGACAGGGAGTCACCAACCATCTTCAAATTCTGAAACTCTTCCAAGCTATTTTTTTTTCTGGTGTTTTTTCAGAGCATTGGTAAATGTTTATTAAATTGACATTTTCCTCAGAATCTAGGCAATATCTGAGTGCCATGCATGGCCTCCAGAAGGAATTTTTCCCAATGAGTGTGCTACAAGTGTGTTATTGAAAGGAGTATCTTTCTAGCATGCCTGTGTGGTATTCTGATTTCTAAACAGAAACATTTGTAGCAGGATACCTGCATATGTTAAATGTGGATTAGAGATTGGCTGGAATGAAATGGATGTACACATACTCTTTTCATTATGGAAACTAGTACACGTAACTGAATTTTGCAGCTCTCTCAAATGTAGAAATGAAGTGTGTCACAGTCACACTTAGCTGATGTTTTTTAAGGGCCGTTACAAAGATGGTTATAAATCGTAGTGTAGATAGACTGTTCAAGTGCGGCAGGCCCGGGCTATGAACCCTGAAATCATTGACAACATTAATGCTCCTCAGACAGTGAGAAACAGAGCTATAAAGCTGTAGATGGTTATGAGGGTTTGTTTCCCTACTAACAGTACTTTCGTTAATCTAACCTTAGATACATGCATAGTGGTCCTGCTTCACACTTAAAGGTGGTAACGAAATGATTACAACAGAGAACAGTAAAAAGAAGAAAAGAATATAGAGGAAGAAATAGGAATGCCTATCACAGTGATAAATTGGGAAAGTATTTTTCTAAGCAATTTCTGCTGCTGCCCCAATATAAAGGTTATTGACCTGTCAAGCCAGAAGCAGCAACTACTAGAATAAACCAGAACATTTGCAAAGGAGGAAATTAGGGTAACAAAACACCCAACAAATCAAAAATAAAACAATTTTGAAACAGTTGAATTCTAACCAAGATGTTTCAAATGTAGGAAATAAAATATTCTGAATTACCTGAAAACTAAGTATAGTTTGCAACCATTTTCCAGATTTTGACTTTAAAAAAACCAAACCACCATATTGTTTAAAACTTAGTCGGATTCAATAATGTTTTTCATAGGACAGGAAAACGGAAAAGAAAAGGCAAGCCCAGAGTCTAAGCAGCTGTGTCTCTTTATCACAAAAACAGCTTTCACTGAAAAACAGTAAGAATTCCCATTCACGTTTACATAGAAGTTATTCAAGGCATGAATTTGACCCAAACCTTTACATCTTATTCACCTTTTCCAAGATTCAAAATAGCTGAAGTACTTTATTTTTCAAATTCATCCTCTTTTTTGATGTGTAGGAAGTACTGCAGTTGCATGAGCTATTGTTCCTCTCTACCATTCCACACATGGATGGGGTAAAGAATAGATATATGTGTTACCAGAAACTCGTGGGTTTGTGGTTTTTTTAAAAGCAAAACTTCTGGATCCTAATCCCAACTATAAGCTTTTGAGATGTATCTCTTGCTAAATTCTACTTGGAATAAAGAGTTGTTTTGCACATGTTTCAGCTCTGGGTAGCTGCAGAGATCAATGCATTTGATTACAGCTTGCACATTCATATCACGGAACCCATTTTACGTCGTTAATAAGAGCAGCCTGACATTAGCTCAAAGAGAAAAGCAATCACTTAAGCTCTTCCCATTTGCTTAGTTTTTAAGTGCCAAATGTTACCACCTGCATAGATATTCATAGGGAATGAGCCAAAGGGGACATGAAATTCTGTGAGCTTCCCTTTGCAAAGTTTTCTTCAATCTTTTTCTCTGAAAGCTGGAGTTTTGTGGGCTGTGGAATGGCCAAGAGACTATCTCCTGCTTTTCTTTTTGCTGCTCTTTTGGCTTTTTGTGAGCCATCCCTGTACCTCTTTGAAAGAGGCACAGATATAGGGCTTCTGTTAAACCTTACTGTACAGCTGTGATTCAGACACATGTATTTTTGTATAACTACAGGTGCATATGAAATATACTTGTGTGAAACTATATATGGTGATCATCACCAAGATGTTAATACAAAATAAAATATGTCAAACCAAGAAGACTAAGAATGCTTTAGCAAGTTTCACAGGGATGTGTAGTGACACAAAGGGACTGGCATTACTTTTGTACTGATCACTGAAACATGGGCCAGAGGACAGTACAGTGTGTCAAATGCTACTTAATGCATACTCCATGCATCCACATAACTGACCTGTAACACAGCAACCTACATATCCCACGGTGCCTTCCTGCTCTTGATGTCAGACCCCTCTAGGGAAGAAGCATGGACTGATTTATGTGCCCTGTGTCATCCATGTCACATTGTCAGAAAGTGTTATGGGATACAGAGCAAAGCATTCACACCGGCAGCAAAGGACATTCCTCACTGCCCCAAAAATAAAGGGAGAAATGTGTCTGGTCCTTCAAAAATGCACCAACTGGTACGGGAGCTCAAAAATCAGTCTAACCATGAAATATGTTTCAGGAGGACTTGCTCCAGTGCACAGGCTGTGATAAATGACCTGAAAGAATTTAAGAAAGTCTTCAGTGAAAGACTAAAGATTAGGTAAGGGAAATATGCTTCCTTCTCATTTTGTACTTTTGCTTTTTAGGTACCCTGCACTGGGGTCAAAATAATAAATAAAATTTTGATCTGAAAAAGTTCTAAAGGTTTATCACTAAGGTATTATAATACAGTGCTAGGATACTTAAGCCAGCTTTTAGTGATGTAGATGTTAAGAAAGGCTACCCACAGCTGGGTAGAACTTGGTGAAACTGAAAATGAAGGGTAGGTTTATTTGCTCTACACTGCTAAGTTTGATCCTTACAAATGCTATGTATGAATGAATGTCTTCTCTATTGAAGTCTAATCACAGGCCCTCATAAGTCTTTTTACCTAGTTTATTGTACACAGATCCCTCACACTGCTGGTGCCAAACACAGGGAAACTACTACGTTAAAACTTGGTTGTATGGGGAAGCTGAAGTTTAGAGATGAGAGTGAGGATAGGGGAGACTATCTGATTCTATCCAGAAAGCAGCAAAGAAAGCAAATCTCCCTCTATATGTAGAGTATATGTATTGAATGGGTATCAACTGTCCCACAAGAATAACAATGTGATCATGTATTTTCTATGCAACACGTTTATGCTTCTGTACATGCAAGGTGAACTTATGTAATTTAACATTCAGCTTTTACTTTTGTACTGCTTTCAATTATTTTTCAAGATCAAATATGGGATAGGAGATTTACAGTATTCCTAGGAAGATACATATGAAGTTTAATTTGAGAACTATCATGATGAAGTAGGGAACTAGAGAACGTTTTTCTCCCATTTGTGCCATTTATCTTCAATAAAAATGCAGGTCCTTGCCTACCACATAATTTATTGTATTTATTCCCCTCAGTCTTAACAGGAATATATTTTTCTCGGGTGTTGTCATTGCTGGATTTTTCATTTTTTTCCTTTGCTCCCTCCTTTCCATCTGTACTGAAGCACTTCCCAGCACAATTCAGCCAGGAGGGCTGGAGAGCAGCTGTCTCCACAGTGCAAGCTAGTGGTTTGCCAGCAGGGCGTGCTTCTGCACGGGTTCATTGGCTTTCAACCTCCTCCCTTTTAGGTGTGATCTCACCATTTTTTAAATGCTAAGTATAATTGAAACTGGGACCAAGAGACTTCACCTTTCCTCTGAGCAGCTAAACGGTGTTTGTCTTTCTAACACCGCCAGTCTTTATGAAGGTATTATATGGAAGCTCACTTTCAAGCAACTAAAATGACAATATAAATTCAATGCCACAGTAGTCATTTATCACTTTATGACAATGCCAGAATATACAAATGATAAGACTGAAGGGCTCAGGGAGAAATCTAAGGTTTTTTTATCATTTATTTATGGACTTACATAGTATGAGGGAGTAAGTGCTGAAGGAAGAATACAAAGACATTTCATCTAACAGGTTGATTTAGTGTTTCCCGTTACCTGATCAATGACCTCCCTTAGGTTTAGAAGAGACTGAACACTCCAGAAAGAAGTGTCTGCCTTCTTTATTAAAATTAGTCAGAAAAATAGGTGGGCTTAGTTATACTGTTACAATTAACTCTGTGAATAAGATATAATTATTAATTCTTTAGCTAATGTGTATGTTGCCATAAATGGCACTAAGCTTAAAAAGGGATATCTCTCACAGAGTGCTGTAGCTGTTAAGAAACTTATCAATAAGAAAGAAGGAGTCAGGAGTACAAGAATGTTGTCGTGGACAAACCAGGACAGATGTACAGGATCATAACCCAGATGCAAACTGATGCACGATGAAAGGAGATTTTAAAAATGTTAATAATAACAAAATGCTGAAGCATTAATTTGTTGGTCAGCATTGTAAAAGAAATGTATTATTTTTTTGGCTTTGATTTTTTTTATGTTATATTAAAATAAGCCATTAATTCTTTTTACCCTTTTGTGTGGCTCTCAACTATACATACAAAACTAGGTAGCAATGTACGCCATATTCACCTTCCTACCAGGCACTACTGTAATCTCTAAACTCTTTTCATTTATAACAGGCTGACAATAATGAAATCCACTGTGAGCTTCAAGTTGTTCTTGTTTCTTTTCAGTGGAATAAAGGAAAACTGCTCAAGGTAATGAAAAACATAAACACAAGTGTACAAGACATATGTCATACATAAAGCCTATTGTGAACATATATACATTTAGCCTGTATATGTAGCCTTCTAAAGCAGCCAATATATTGGAAAGCGACAGCTGATATCTTAGATAACGCAGCTTAGGCTGAACAGAGTGCCCTACTTAACTGAGTGTATGATTGTAGTTAGCTGTAAGAAGTTAGCTGAGGAAAGCAGAGATTATAACACGCCCCTATGAAGAATCCATCCTCATAGTGTTTCAAGCGCAAAGCAACACCCACCTATATGTCTACTGTCATTTTAGGTGATAAGTAGAGTTGACACTGAGACAGATATCTCAGGAGATGGAAATATTAGTCTTTTTGGATTGCAACAAATTCCACAGGCTATGTTACAGTGGCCTTGTACACTCTGCAGTAAAGGAGCAATAAATAACTCAAACTGATCCCCGTTCCATAAGTGCAAATGATAACTTGCAAATGCCAAATTGTCTTCCCAGCCTGCTATTTCTGCATGCTAGTTTTCAAATTGTTTCTGAAAATATAGAATTTATGTGAATAAACTGCTGATATTCCTTCCTTCATTTTCCAAGCAAACACAGGGAAGCTACCAGAACTTTCAACTATGTGGCATTGTTGGTGCTGAGGCAACTTAATGGAGGTGCAGATATGGTAGGACGTTGGACTGTATCAGTGACCTTTATGATTGTATTGGGTGCAGACGCCCAGGTGTTGGCCACAGGGGGCTGCAGGGGGGCCTCTGGGAGAAGAGACTGGGACTGCCCCATGATGAACACAGCTGGTTCCAGCCACTCCAACAGACCCACTGCAGGGCACTGCTGAGTCCCTCAGCCAAGATAGTGGCATCTCTGGGAAAGCGTACTTAAGAAAGGGCAAAATGCTGTGCAGAAGCTTCGAGAGAGGAGTGAGAAAAATGTGAGAGAAACAGCCCTGCAGACACCAAAGTGAGAGAAGGACAGGGAGGAGGTGCTTGAGGTGGCAAAGCAGAGACTCCCCTGCAGCCCGTGGTCAAGACCATGGTGAAGCATGTCGTCCCCCTGCACTCATGGAGGTCCATGTTGGAGCACGTATCCACACTGCAGCCCATGGAGGACCCCTGCAGGGTGGACACATCCCAAAGGAAGCCACAGCCTGTGGAGATCCCATGTTGGAGCAGGCTTCTGGCAGGAGCTGCAGCCCACGGAGAGTAGCCCACACAGGAGCAGGTTTTCTAGCAGGACCTGTGGCCTGTGGGAGACACACGATACAGCAGTCCATTCCTGAGGGACTGTACTCTGTAGAGAGTACCCATACTTAAGAGGTTGCTGAAAGACCGCAGTCAGTGAGAAGGACCCACACGGTAGCAGTTCATGAAGGACTGTACCCAGTGGAAAGGACCAACACCGGAGAAGATTGGGAAGGACTGCAGCCCATGGGAAAGACCCATGTTGGAGCAAGGTAAAAGTGTGTTATAGACTGTCCACAACCTCCACTCCCCAGCCCCTGCACCACTCAGAGGGGAGGAGGTAGAGTCGTCAGGAATGAAGGATTGAAGTTGAGCCTGCAAAAAAGGGAGGATGGTGGAAGGGTGAGTTTTTAGTTTTGACTTTGTTGCTCACTATTCTACTCTACTTTTATTTGACAATAATTTTAAGTAATCTTCCACAAGTTGAGTCTGGTTTGCTGGTGATGGTAGTTGGTAAGAAATATCCCTGTCTTTATCTTGACCCACAAACTTTTCATCTTATTTTTCCCCTTGTCCTATTGAGGAAGTGTAGTGAAGGTGAAGTGATAGAGCGGCATCTGGCAGCTGGTCCAAGTCAACCCACCAGAGGGGTATTGCTGGAATATTTGTATTAATTACTTTATTTGCTTATAAATATTCTTATGGAAGATGAAATTATTGTGATTAGGTACATTTTCTAGTGCCGCCATGGCTTCTACTATCTCATAAGACTCAAGGATTGTCAGGTCTTTTCCTGAAATATAAAGAGAGGGTATTTCAAAAAAGAGGCAGATGTTATAAGAAATAAGCTGGAAGCATCTAGGGCTTCTTTTCTGCCTCCAAAAGAAACATACTGTGTTGTAAAAAGGGGAAATATTCTTGCTAGAAACTGCAGAATAGCTCCACTGTAAAGTTGCAATGCAGAGCACAAGAAACACTATGCACACCTTGACAGCATTTTCTTGACTATAAACACTGCTTCAGCTCCATTTGAGGCAAAAAGATTTGTTTACTCTCTCTTATGGCACAGGAAGAGATTAAGAGGTTATATATTTTATATACTTTTCATTAGTCTTCTTAAGGGATCCTATTTCCCATTCAGAGAAGGTATTTCAGACTATGAATATATTATAGACCTCAAGAGCACTTTCAATTTCCTGGCTCCAGATATGCATCCTGGCTCCACCCCAAATCTATACCAATAAAAGGTCCACAAATGCAGCAGCACTTCCTGATCTCTTCCCATTCTCATTTGCACAGAAAGAAAGCACAAGCCCATAGGGCAGATGGTGTCAGCAGCACGTGCTCAACCTCAGCACTTAAGGGACCTGGAACCTGAAGTTCCCTGAACATAACTGTAGCAAGAAAATGTAGACAATCTTAGGGACTTTGAGACCAGTAAAATATTTAGAAAACTTTTAGGTTGCTGGTCCCAAGAGTGGAATCAAGTTCTGTATTCTGGGTACCAAGACTCTCTGTACCAGGCATGAGAAAAGTCTCTACATAGGATGAAAATGGTACAGTGCTCGAAAGTGATGCTACTGGAATTAGACAATAGGGAATGGTTGGGAGGAGCAAGATGTCACTCTGGCCTTGGGTAGGGTTCTCAGGGATTTGGAGAAGCACTTTCACCCATTTGGGATCCACAGCTTCAGACTTTCTACTGAAAGTAGGTGACTTTTTATTTTTCAAAAAACTGAATAGAGCTAATTTCTGTCTTCAGACGTATAGAAGAAAGGAGTGGATGTTGTGTTCCTTCCACATTACAGCTTAATGATTTAAATACTTACTCAGGAAATGAGAGCAGAAATATGAGATGTCTAAGTACAGACACAGCTGCATGTGTTACTTGTAGTTTACCACCAGCTCAAGACTGATGGGAGCAGCTGGTGAGCCCACACTCACAGCTCCAGGAAGAAAGGAACTTTCTGTGGCCTCTGAGCTCCCCATCCTGAGGTCTTCCCTAGCTGTGGTGGCAGACCCAGCTGACTCCATCCTACAGCAGGAGCACACTGGGGATCCATTGCCGTCCACTGTCTCTAACCTCTCCCACAGGACCATCTCTCCAGAAGTATGAGGAAACTGTGATGCAGCTGTCAGCCAGGTGAAGGTTTTGGGTGTTTAGCTGGTGGGTTCAGGAAGACTGGATATCGTGATATATGATGACAGGAGCAGAGCACTGTCTTATGAAAATATGGGTAACGAGTTTCTTTTTTTTTTTTGCTGAGAATGTGCCTAGTGATTTGTACTACTGTGTAAAAGGAGTGCGACATTACCAGCTGATTTTTTAAGTCACACTTTCAAGTGTCAACTACTTTTTGTGACATTCTCTGGGACTACATGTCAGAATGAGCTGCTTTGTGAACTCAGAGGAAAATTTACGTTCCAAATCCTCACAGACATTAGACTGAGCTGCCCAGCTAATTCAAGACTGCCGACCAAAGGGGAGTCACCACACCTGGGGAAATGTGAAAAGTACCAGCGACCATCTAGAAACTGATACACTGCTTTGTTATGAGTAAAAGTTTTGGATATGCAGAAACTAGAAGGCATGTCTAAATTTGCAAATAATAATGTATATAAAGTTTTTTTAAAAATATATTTAATGTAAGATCATAAGAAGTTACATGAATACATATGAAAAAATATGTTAATAACATTATTTCTTCCACAGAAAATGTATTTGAAAAAATAGCAATTTATAGACCAGCCACAGGAATCCATTTGTTTCTGTCTATAGCACTTTTTAATATGAATACTTGATTTTTGTATATTTTGACTGTAAATTCAGTGCACATAAAAATATTTTTGTTGTGTAGATGTCACAAAATAACATAGCATTCTGGTGTTTTAGTTATTGCATACCCAGATTCTCCTACTGCATATAAAAAAAAAAAATCCAAGAAAAATATCCTACTGTTTACAGATATGATGTGGGCAATTGTAATAAAATTTAAGTCGTTAAATAAATTTCTTATAAATTGAAATAAAGAAATTCTTGTTATATTCTCATAGCATTGTCTTACAAAGGGAAATCATCAGGGCAGTAGGCACTGATTATGCCCATTCATTCTATCCTAGTGTATCTGCAGAGATACAGGAAAGCTCACACTTGGAAGAAACTAATCTCTCAACAGTGGCTGTGTGAGGAAACGGTAATTTGGCTATGTAATCAAATTGCAATGTATTCAGTTAGCAGATGTGAGCAAATAAAGAGAAAAACAAATTTAGATTTTGTGCCAATTGCTCTTTTATATGCTTGCTTGTTTTTGAGGACTCCCTATGATTTTTTCTAATTTGCTTGGTGGTGGTAACATGCGGCGTGGTAACATGCGGCGTGGTTTTGTACACCTTCCGGCTGCAGCACTGCGGTTTGCCAACAGATGGCATGATGCATTGCCATTACCCAGTGTCTCTCCAACAAGATGTCTGCCTGTTCATCTCTGAAATAAACCCAAAACATCACCCTAGGCCTCAGCTCTGCAAAGATTTAAGCATGTGTTTGAATTTGCATACCAGTAGCACTAAATCTCTTCTTTCCTGCTGTGTTAAAGGCTCTATTTTTTCCACTGTGGTAAGAGAGCAGCTACCTATAGCTATGTAATGTCAAATTATTTGGCTATATAATCACAGCAGGGGAGAATATTCTTGAACTATTATTATGGAACCTGTTCACTAGCTAGGTGAAAGCTAGCCAAATATATCTGATTTTTTGTTAATATGGTCCTGGACAAATGAGTTAAATTATTATCTAGCACTGCACCACAAATATTCAATCCAATATGTTTTTTATATTTCTTTCTTTACTTCTAGCCGGCACAGCTGAAGAAAAGTTATAAACAGTTATATAAGAACGATGTCATATGAACTAGTACTATGACATAGGAGCGTGCAGTAGGATGAAGAACAGTGTGAAATACATGCTGAATATTCAGTGAATGCCAGCACTGAACAAGAGCAACTTCTTGGCTATATAGTCAAAGGTTGAGCATGGAAATTGCCCGAGTTCCCCTTTATCTGCAAATTCAGTTCAGCTCTAACCATGGAAGTACAACAGATCCCTCTGTGCTTTGAAATTCACAATTAAAGCTCTGAAATGAATTATTCTTGAGCAAGTACTTTTTTTCAGGACTTTTTTCTGATGGCACAGAAGAAGCTACAGCATTACCTACATGCCCAGAGGAGCGGTATGGGGAACAGATACAATGTTGGGAGTTAATTTTGTGTCTCCATAGGACTTGGAGGTTAATCTTCAGTTTCAATGCATAGGTGATAGAATATACGTGAAATAGGAGACGTGCAAGGAAAGATTTTACTGAACTGCAGAAATGTGCATACCACGCTAAACAGACCATATGCTGGAGGATCAGTGAACACATAGGCTCATGTTACTCGCCTTTCATTTTCAGGAAAAAAAATCTTGTGAGCTCTTCCCAGTTTTTCTATGCTTCTGACTAATCATATCATTAGAAATGCTGATACATGATGTTGAATACAAAAACGTTTGTTACACTGTCCAGGATAAATGTTCCTAAGTCTTTTGTCACCACTTCCCAGAAAAGGGAGCTCGTTGTTGGCATATAATCTTTGCTCTTGATGACTTTATGTCTCACCATCATTAAAGACAACATTGTTTGTTTTGCTGGTTTACTACCTTGTTTTGAGACTTTTCTGCTTGTCAGGGTTAAGACCATTTAAAGTATTACAGTTTGGTTTTGAAATGTCCTGTTTCTTTATCTAATGCCTTGCAGAAATGTAAGAGTATTACATCAATAGAAATACCTTTACCGACAAAATCTATAATCTCATAAAAAATATTAAGTTAGGTCGACAAGATTTGTTTTCTGTAAACCCACACAGACTGTTAGTAATTATATTGCCTTATTTCACTTTTTCGAGTCCTATTTCAGCCATAGCATTATTTTCTTTGGATCAATACTGGGGTTGGATTGGGTCACCAGGCAGAAAAGTACAAAGGAAAACAGGTCAAGGCCTAATCATTCTTCACACCCTCTTATCCACCAATTACTTGAAGTGGAAAATATCTAAAGATCTTGAATCACTTTCCATGCCAGCCTGATTTTAAGTCTGGATAGGTCTTTGGAGAACATATGGGTTTTTGTGGTATTTTCATGTTCAAAGCTCAGACTTCAGTTCCTTCACTTGTAGTGTGGTTTTTCTAGGAGGAAGAATGTATTAAACCCCAGAGAGACAAGAAGTCAGGGGTATTTCCATTGTTTGGACTGCCGTACATTGACCCTTCGGAGCTGGAAAAGGCTTTGTTCCTGAGGGAAGATGTTCACTGGAAAGGCAGGAGGAATATCATTCCCCAGACATTAACATTTAACAATGATTTCTCTCTCACTTTTCTGCAGGCTTAAAAGAAATGATGCTTGTTTGAGGAAAGGGCAAGGAAAGAAAGAGTACAGGACCCTGCTCAATGAGATGGAGTCTATTAGAAGCAGAGAGACATTGACAAATGCTTTAAAGATTTCAGGAAGAAAGATGGTCACTTCTGTGCTCTAACTGACAAAGACTTTGTTGAGATGACATTCTAATTCAATAACTTCGCTCCTCTACCTACAACTGCACTTAAAGGCCAGTTTATTTTAGAAAAGCTACCATGTCTAGCTGTGACTTACAGTTAGTTGCTACTATGTCCCTTTACAAGAGGAGCTCTTCATTCAGTGTAGATTTAACTCTGTTAAAGTCACATAGTAAGCAACTTTATCCTCAGCATAGGAGCCCAAGAAGCCAGAGACACTTAGTCATATACGGAAACTAAACCCAGAACAATCTTTAAAGATTAATTAAAAAAAAAAAAAAACAACAAAAAAAAAACATTTGCACAAATCTGTGACAAATCTTGATTTAGAGCCAAGAAAGCAAATCTCGTCCTGTCTCAGTAAGGTTTGGGTACTATCTAAGTTCATTTTTTCCAAACTCAGAACAGTCTGACAAACAGCACATGAGGAGAATGCAGGACACTGCAGGGTGCTAAACAGACATGAGCTGGTAAGCCTTCTCTTGGCAAAGTGGTAGAGCTTTGTGTGAGTATCCCAGGTTGGATGTCTTCACATCTAGGATAAGAAGACTCCCAAACCTTTCTCAAACAGGAACTTTAGGGTCAGCAGGAAAAGTCATCAGTAGAAGCATGTTACTTTAACAGAAGGATCTCTGGGTTGAATCAAGCCACCAAATAGTCAGATGATATGAAGTGGACTGTTTTTTTGGACTGCAAGATTGCAGTGTCAATTGATGCAATATCTCCTATGGGTAAGGACTGAATAAGGTATAGGGCATTCATAGAAAAGGCCCATATACTATAAAAGTCTTTCTCTCCTCTGTTTAACCAGATGAGACCAGCCAATTTTCAGGTCAATTTACAAAGCCCTTTACAGCTGCCATGGATGAGACAAGGACTGAGATAACGTCATTTAAGAGACTTTATTATCACTGTATATTCTGATCTACCATAAAAACTGGTAGCTTTTGTAACCATGATGTAACTGTTATTTTTATAACAGTTTTTGTTAGCTTTCTCTAATTTTATGTATGGTACATTGCTTACTTTTTTTTTCTTTTAAGGAACCTGAGTATTAAATATATGCTAAGAACAAACCTTACTGTTAAAGCTTCTTGAACTACTTATTTTGCATGCCTTGTTTTCTTGACTGTGAACCTCAACAGATTCAGAGTCACCTTGTTCCTCCTAGATCACGTTAATCATGCTGTGCAAGACTGCAGACTGTCTTATTTCTCCAACAAAGAAGTTCCTATCAATACTCAGTACACTTGTACTTCTGCACAGGACTAGTCACCATTTCCGGTTTTGTTTATTCCTATTCTCTGTCTTTCCCTCTGATGTTTTGAAGTATTTATACATCTTTACATCTGCCAAAGCTTTAAAGCTGAGCAACTGACACGTTTGCAGACAAATTGCTCAAAGGGAGCACACATGCATTTATTTTCTCAAGTGGCTCCAGGTGATTAAGCTTAAGGTCAAGTTCTGTTCCTATGAGCCCAGGAACACGTATTTTCCCTACAGGAACTGTGGGAATCTCTCCTTTCTCACTCTGTCAGAAGGTCCTGAGGTACCAAGGCCACAGCTGCTACCACAGTGCTAAGCTTGAGGCAGTATAGTTATATAAATTACTGCTTCTTATCCCTTACATGTTTCTCGAGTAAAACATGCATTTTTCAAAAAAGCCATTGGTTCGATCTTTTTTAGACCTTTGTGCATTTGGATGCATCAGTCACTGCACACGAAGCTGTCCTGGAAGGCTGCTGCCCCCCAGATCTATGTGTCCCAGTAGTCCTACCACACCCTGAAGCTTTTGTGCCCCGAGCAGGAGTGATTCTCCCCCTCACAAACTGAGCAGCTACCTTAATGTAGGGTGCAGCACTGAATCTCAGCAAATGCTTATTCACCTCAATGTCAGACAGAACTTCCCTTCACACAACCACCATCTGTGTATGATAACTGTGTGTGAAATGTGTGTTTACCTGTAGACTTCTGCAGAAACTAAAAATATCTGCCAGGTGGACACAGACGCCTCAAATTCTCTTCCTATGTGAACTCTGTGCATTACAGTAAAGCTCCTTTTTGATCACTTTTCTCACAGCTCCTAAGTCTTCCTGTCCTGGAGTTGTTCTTACTCAAGAAGACTCATATACAACACTCCCACTTCAGATTCTCCACAAATTTCATTGCTAGCATGCTTTCTTGAGGTAAACTTGATCTAAGTAGTTTCAAGAACATCAAGGCAAGTACTTGATTATAAAGACTGTGCCCACTTGTATTTTAACTTTTTTATTAATAAACTGACAATTAGCCACTTGCGAATTTGGAACTACATTAAGCACAACACAGAATATGGTCACCATCAACCAGTACGTGTATTAAGCTACTATGTGGTTTTAAGTCACTGTCTTCCCAAACCTCACACCAGGGCCCTGAACACATTCTCCACCTGTGGAGTTCAACTGGTTGCCAACAGCTGGCTTGGTGGTGGGGCGTTGCTGTGATGAGGGAGCTGAAGGGAAGACTCAGCTTGCAGCCATGCAGTGAGCGTTGCAGCCATGTCTGTGTTTGGCTATGTACTCAGTCAACACACAACCCTGACCCGCAGATTTGACTTCTTCACTTGACTAGTCTGCCCTGGTTGCATCTGAGTTGCAGCCCTAATTTTAGTGGAAGATGGATGTTCTCTCCAGAATGGGCATTTCTCAGATTTTCTTAGGGTTATGTTGTTGAAGCATTTGGTGACATTTTAATAAATTAGAGCCGTGTCTAAATATCATAGACATCTAATGTGGCAACCGGTCCAGGAAGGAAGGTCATTGAATTGTTGCTAGATATTTCCAGGGGGGTTATTCAGTGGAATTCAGATGGACAGATTCCTATTCAAGGCTTTTTCTTGACCCTTTGCCATCAGCCTTTCTGCTGCTCTTATATGCACAGGAATATTTAACAAAGTTTGTTGGCACTGACATATTCACCATATTGCAGTTGGTGTTGATCTCACAAATAATTCTGTTGTGCTCGCAGGGAATGGGTAATGGAATGGGCAAAAAACATATTCTCATAGAGACAGAAAGCTCAGCATAAAAATGCAGTTAGGGAGCACAAAAAACAGCAGAGTCGCTCTCAGCACAGAGATCACAAAAGAACTAATTTGCCAGAATGCCATTCCAAGCCCATGACCACAGCATTAGTAATGCTGCAAGACTATGGAGTGCACCTGAGCCCTATGCTCATTAACCTTTTGGGTTAACGTGCAGCTCACAAACATAAAGGGGCTGTGTGTGTGGTGTAAGAGAATGGAGGGGGGAAAGCAAGCATGAGGGAAGGAAAGGAGTGGGAATAATTCAGGGAAAAGACAGAGTCCTTTTGATTCTTGAAATGAACTGAGCATTGTTTTTCTCCCACACAGAACTCTAAAAAAGTGAATGAAGAAAAAAATTCCCCAAAAGAAATGAATTCACATAGGCTTCAAATCTAACGTATATTTAGATTAGCTATCAACCAGATACTTCTCTGATAAGGAAACTGCTAAACAGCAGAAACATTTGATCTCAGATTTGTCCAGATTGCAGGCCTGATCGTCTTTATTTTCTCATCAATGGCCAAGGTAAAGTGACCAGATGTCTCAATTAGATTGCACAAGTTCCAGATTTTAATAGACTGGCCCAGTGTTCAGTTATTTTTTTTATTAAGGTGCAGAGACATCCTATTGTTATTCTGCCACTGATCCACCCTCAGTACAAAAATGGCTGATTCACAGACTCTACTCCTCCTCCCCTGTATGTTATATCTACAGTAGATGATCAAATTCTCATTAACACAGGGGAGAGTACAGCCTGGCACCTGCAAAATGTTTTCAAATATGACTGCTTAATGTCTCTTGGCAATGCTGGTTTGTAACAGGAAGCCAAATAGTGGTGCAGCCAAGGATGCATTGCATGAGATCTCTATCCCCAGGCAATTTAACTTGGACTCAACAGACTTGGAACGCAGCTTCACTTTCTTCTGCTGCCCTGTGCTTTCTCCCTTTTCACCTTCCTCAGCACCCCTTTTTTCCTGTTCATCACAGTTTCCCCTCACCATTCCCTCCCAACCCTTTGTTTTCATCTCCCAGATGGAGAGGCTGGGTCCTTCACAAAGCTAGTCTCACGGATTATATGAATAAGGAGACTGTTTCTGCTGTTGTTACATTTAGAGAACATAAACTGTTTCTGAAATTCATGCGATTCAGGTAGGTGTGATCAGTGACCAAGACTTTATCTCTTGTTTAAAGCGGAATCATGCACAGCAGTGAGGAATATCAGGCTTCTGATAAGCTTTGTAGGGAGACCTTAATTGTTTATGGCCATTTTTATTAAACTAAGACATATAGTGTCTTAACATTTAGACAGTTAGCTGTCTAAATTGCTGTTTAACATATCCTGCTATTTATAATATTTCACATACACACAGGTTTTTTGCAGTTTCAACAGTCTCTGGTGCCTTTAGTTCCTGCTCTAATCAATGAGTGGAAGATGTTATTTGAACACTTTCCATTCAAGAGATGGCAGCACACAAAGAGAAAGAGTGCTGCACTGTGCTATCAGCACAGCTTTTATTCCATACAGGTTAATCTTGTGAAGCATCGCGGAGTTTTTGATCAGTCTAAAATACAGCACGTTTGCTTGAAATAGGACTTTGAAATTTTATCTATAAGTTCTAAATGAGATAGTAATACAAGCTTCTCCAACTCTTTAATAATGAATGCAGTTATGTCATTTTATCTGCATAGGAATACAGTACATGAAATCAAAGCAGCATAGACATAACTCTTACATTTTCAAAACTGCTAAGACAGCTCTGTATGTTCAAATCTTTCTTCCTATATGTACTTACTGCAGAAATATGGTATGGTACATTGCGGTTTTCAAACTGACTGCTTGCTGCTGCGTTCACTGAACTCATACCTAATTAGTGCTCCCATGCACTTTAGGATTAGAAAAGTCAACCCAGCAGCATTTGACCACTTCAGCAATGATTCGTGTCTTTGATCTTATATTTTCTCATGTAATTAGTGCCAGTGAAGGCACCATGCATCCTTGCAGTTGCATACGAACTAAACTTGTGTGTTGGACTAGGCACCATGAATTGTATTTATTTTAACTTGCCAAGGTAAAATCCAAGTTATTTATTATAACAAGCCAAGTCTAAGCACCCTAGTTCTAAGTACCTTGAAGGTTTAGACTCCAGCTTTGAATCAAGGTTTATCAGTACAATATTTGTAGTTGGGAGAATATTTCTCTTAATTCATATACCTCCATATTGTAGTCTAGCACGTGGAAATACAAATGACGTTTTGGAAACTGAAGTTTTGCTGCAATTAACTGCTGGCATTCCATTGCTAGACGGACATCTATACGTGAAGTGTTGGGGTTTTTTTTAATCTGAGAAATTAAAAATAAACCCACTAATCTGGTCAAAGCAAGTTAGTATAAATTACAGGTCAACAACATTTTTCTCTACCGCTTGTAAGAATGATGATGGATGGCATAATGTAGTATGTCTGCACACTAAAAAACACTGCCTGAACAGTTTAATATCATTAGCAGCACCAGTACTATATTTCGTATCCCTCGATGCTCTCTTCTCTTTGAGGAACTGAACTCTTTCATCTAAAGGTATGTAAATAGTAATAAATAGCAGACTGGATTTCTGCTTTGTGGATTTTGCTCTGGTCTGTTCTGGTCCCTGGGCTGGGCTGGCTCCCTGCACTCTCTGCTGCATCTTGTTCCCCACCACAGCAACAAGCAAAATTGGTGTTTCACAGCCATCAGGCAGGCACTGCAGTCTGAGGCACCCAAAGTAGGCAGGCTGGGAGGAGGTAGCGCTTCAGGCAGACACAAGTCTGCCTCTGAACCACACAACATGTTTCATTCCTAATAATAGTTCATGCCTCAGCCACGTTAGTGCTGTACAGCACCCAACTGAAACAACAATACCGTAGGAATGAGAGATACTTTCCTTCTTGTTACTGACATGAAAGCTTTATTTTTAGAAAGCTGCTAGCTTTAGAATCAGAAGTTTTGTGCTCTGATTAGTTCACATAAAAGATATTTATGTGTTTATATTCTTTGTGGAAAATGCTGCTGAAA
This sequence comes from Ibidorhyncha struthersii, assembly GCA_013398815.1. Lineage (NCBI taxonomy): Eukaryota > Metazoa > Chordata > Aves > Charadriiformes > Charadriidae > Ibidorhyncha > Ibidorhyncha struthersii. The sequence continues at coordinate 12,918 of VZSZ01006486.1, read as the reverse complement.
AAGATTTAGGTGAAATATCACTCCTTGGCAGGTACTTGTTTAAATAGGTCTGGTTTTGGTTGCTTGGTTTTTTAACAAATCAGTACATTTTTCAAGGAATGCAAACTTTCATGTGAGAATTGCTATTTTGTTGAGAGCCTGCTTTTCAAGGAAAAAATGATAAAAAATTTTCATTCATCCCTAACTTCAAAATGGACTCCACAATGTTCACAAATCCCATATTTTTATTATGAGAGTGTATGAGAGTTCCCTTTTTAGAATGTAAGCTCTTGAAAACAAATGCTTCCATGAGAATCTTGATTTTCTGTGTGGGGAAAAACTACAATTACATAATCAGTTTCTTGAAAATTTTTAAAAGAGTTCAAAACCTTTTTTTTTTTTTAATAAATATTCGACTTTACTAAGCCTATTGTCATGACTTTGGTAAGAACTGGTTCGTATTTTTTGAAAGTTTAGTGTTGACTGTGTTATGAATTAGAAGCTATACATGAACATGTGGCATGACTAATTTGTAATAGATTCGGTAAGACTGAATAGTAGATCGTAAGGTATTTTAACATTTACAAGACAGCTAACAGCTTTTTCTCTGCTTTAGAAAAACAAATTGTAGTAGCCTTAAATGAAAGATCTGGGCACTGTAGTTATTCACGATGGTTTTGTGAGTGAATCGAGATTTTGGTGTGGCCTTTTCCCTCCCTCTGTTCTTATATTGAAAAAGAATCTGCCCACAATAAATTTCATTATTGCTGCTTTGCTCTTATAGAAGTCTTTTTCTCCAAGGTGCTCTTGATAACTTACTAGCTTATGTGAATCAAACTTTTTGTGATCCTTATGAGGTGAAGAACTCCCCAAAGTCTAGCACCTCTCTATCTGAAGAAAATATCGAAGATACTGCAATGACAGAAACTTTTCCCAGTGTTTCGGATCTTACCATACAAGATTTCTGAGAAACCTGCCATGCTTAAATTTAAAATCTTTTCAGCTTATTTGTTCACTGCAAGCAAATATCAGTGAACTAAAAATTTGAGTATCATGTGCTGATCAAGTCAATAAAACAGAAAAAGGAAATAAAAAAAATATCTTTTCTATATATCAACGGGCTATCTATAATCCCTTCCAAGTAGGTATGCTCCATGCCCTTTCCCTCTGATACACATTGGGAAAAACATTCTTCCTGGATAATATTATTAATTCACCAACAACTGGCCTGAAGTATCAGATTAATCAGCAGACACTAGATGATAACTACTATGTGTATTGTTAGTTTCAGTCCTTGTTTAGCCAAGTACTTAGTAGGCACATATAAATCCCACCTCATTCCAGAGCTAAGTACATGATTAAATGTTTTGCTGAATGGAGATGGACTGCTGAAACAAGACACTGGGCAGTATTTCAGCTCCTCACATCAGTCAAATCCATATCCTCCAAAGATCCAAGTAGGGACATCTATTAATTTTATTGCATTTCAAATCAGGTTCATAATATGTTTCCAGTTCCAGTTCCTCTGAGCAATGGAGAAAAAGTCTTTATATAATTTGAAATTTCTGCTACCAAATTAACAAATTAGTGGGTTTCTCTTCTGGGCTGCAACATTATTTAGTCGCTAATCCATTTGTTTTCTGGAGTTTATAGCAACCAGATGCTTTATGCTACAGCCAGTCTTATCTTACCCAGTAAACTAATTGTCACTACTTGCCACAACAAAGCAAGTGAAGTAAATGAAAGCTGTTCTCTTAGGAGAAAAAAAAAAATCCATTTTTTTCCCTTTATGCAGCTTTTTTTTTAGGAAAACGAGCTGATCAAAGACATCCACTCCATAAACTTCACTGACGTGTAACATTAAGTTACGACATCAACCCTTAGGTAAAAAGTCTCTACCCGCTACATACCTTAAAGCTATCAATGATACTAAGTCTTATGAAGTGAAAGTTAAAGCTATTTTAGTTACTCTGTGCTGGAGGAATGTTTAAACTGCCAACTCTTACAGATAAAAGAGGGAAAGGAAAGAACTCGCTCATGTACCAATGGACAACAAACTTGCTAGCAGATTATGCTTTTATTTGTATCACAGAAACTTCAGTCTCATTCTTAGAAAAAAAGGGGGGGGCGGATATCATTATGGGCATAACCTTGGTTTTCCTTGAAATTCAATTCTGTTAAACACAAATCCTCAGATTACCTTTGCAGCTTTCACCATGTTACCAATCATGTTTGTTCAATATAGTACTCTTCATATTTTCGCTTTTTTATAAAACAGCAGATTATTCAGATACCCTCTCTAAACCGTTAAATCAATCTAACCATGTATTAAAACATTTTGCAAATTCTGCAAAATACTGATTTCCTGACATTTTTTTTTAGCAGTATAAAATCTAAATGTGACAAGGAATAAAGCTCTTTGATGTAAAGAGCTGGTCCTATAGACAGATCCCCACTGGGCAGATGGTTATTTTTAATAGTCTGACCTAATTTCTTAGTAGTGATCCAGGGATAGCATAAAGCCCTGTGGAGGTCTATTGTGTTGAAGTAACAGGAGAGAACACTAGATATTCGTAACAGCAACATTTGTTGGTCTGATTTCAGTCTTAACAAAACCCACAAACATCTACTGTCACAAGAGTTAATAGTTCTGAGGATGGGAAGATTTATTATGACTGACCTATCATATGATGTTAAACCAAACTAGCCATCTTTCGGAGCTGAGGAAAGCCCTCTGAAAGTGTTTTTTGTATGACTACTGAGTTACTCCTGATTTCCTTCACAGCATTTTCTTGCTTGTATTTTCTCTCTTCTCATAAACATTACTAAACCTGAAGTTAACCAAATTGTGTTACCTTTTTCTTTCCTTCCCATCTTTCTCCCATTCTCATTCCCTGAGTTCCTCTCCCATTTTGCATTTGATCTTTCCAAAACTACTAATATCAGAGGCTGGTAATCGATCTTAGTGAAAGGAAGAAATAGAGGCTGCAGATTTCAAGGACATGAAATCTACATTTGTTCCCATGTCATTCAGTGAAGTTCGCTTTAGTTTGAACCAAAGTTGAGAGAAGAATCTAGATCACAACAAACAGATGTTCAGAGGCCGCTATTTCAGCACAAAACAGCAGCCAGGCCTGAAAAATATAACTGAATAAGAAATTTTATATAGTACTAGCTACATTTAGTCTAATTTCTATGCTTGCATTCATCAGCTCTGCACCGTAGCAGACAGGAAATGCATTTGAAACTAAAACTAGTACTTTTCCTCCAGAAATTCATAAGAAAAGTTGTCAAGGACAAATGCAGTGCTATATAGTCAGTTGTGTGTTAGCTAAACAGAAGTTTTTAGACCCTGTGCTCAAAGACACAGCTCTTGGATGGAGAGTAAGTAAAGTACTGTTGTAACACACCATGGTGCTCTGTCAGAGTATGGGCTATTTCCCCCAAACAGACCTATTTGTACAAACATTCCTAGTAAAATCAAATGCAATGTATAATGGTCAGTTCATCTGAGACACAGTACTCAGCACCTTACTTATTTTGAAAACTAAACTTAAATCTATTTATTTTCAACCTTATTTAACAATATTTTTTAAACTGCTCAGAGAAAATAATATTCTAATCTCATGAACACAGTTCAGTTACTATGACTGATCTTACTAATATTCACCCTCAGTGCACCAATCACTCAAACTGAAATGCTGGGTAAGGTTCCTGCACATCCTCTCATGCCTTAATACTCCATTGCTTTACAGTGATATGAAAACAAGCTATGGGAAAATACAGTCAATGAGTTTCCCTCTCTTTGTTGAAAACCCCAACTTAAGATGTCAATACATGTTCGTGCAGAAAATTCTTTGCCTCTTCCCACATGCCGGTTGTGCATCTTCTCTAGGACACTCAAAAGAGAACACGCACTGAATGGCCTGGAAATGCACCTCTCCTCATTGTACCGTGTTCAAGACCACGCAGATTTCTGCAAGAATAGGCAGCAAGTGAAATTGTTTCCACGTGAAGCCATTTCTTAGAGATTTTCCTATAAGAAGTTAAGGGGCTTTATGTTCTATAAGAAGTTAAGGGGCTTTATGTTAACAGGCACATTATGATTGAAGTTAGTAGTTATGATATTAACAGACCAATAAGTATTAACTCATTTTCAGTATAAGAATTGTGTCTGAAGATATATCCCAAGAGTCTAGAAGTCTTCTGGTAAACAACATAGGAGGCTGTTTCACATTAAAAATATGTTAGGCTGGGGACTGAAAGAGGGAAGTCTCCCTAATCAACGTGGCAGCTACCCTTGGGCAAATACTTTCGTACTTATGTGTGTGTATTATTGCTCTCATCTCCATTTGTTTATTCTATCCAGATTCACCATTTTTTAAGGCCAGAAATATTCCTCAATATATTTTTAAGCAGTAGGTCTGAAAACTCAAGTGTCAGTGTCAAAGGGCTAATTTAATATATATAATAAAACACCAATCTTATATTTCATTGCAATATATCTGTCTTTTTACTGTCTTTTTAATACTAGAGTGACTCTTGAGAATCTCCAAGGCAAGAAATCTTACCAGTCCTATAATACCTATACTGGAAGTCCAGTTAACAAACTTACAGCCTTATTTCTTCACAAAGTGGAAGAAACAGTTACACTGACATGGTCTGCATGACGAGCATATGCTTGTGACAGCTGTTTCAGGGTCTCTTGGACAACCTTTCATCCAGCCAACTCAGTCTTTCCCTAGGTGTACTCCTAGGCAAAACTCCTTTATAAAATTGCACATGGGTCAATTATATGTGTGGCGTAATGCAAATATTTAATCTTTCTTTGGAGTAAATGGGTTTTTTAAGTATTTAAACACCATATGACCAAATATACTTATGTGCTTACAGTTAAGCATACGCTCAAAGACCCTGACAAAGTAATATCAATCATGCTACAAAGGCAGAAGCAAAATCAGGTAACAAATGTCAAAGAAAAAGAAGAGTTCAACCACGAACATGCCATACTAAATATCATTATATGTATTATTTTCCTCTACCCAATCTTCTTAAGCTTTGAATTAATTACTTTGAATTAATACAATCAAAGCACAGGTTCCACAGACATTTGATTTTTTTTGTGTTATCACGTCAAATAAATGAAAGTTTTTTGTGTGCTATGTTTTCTGTTAATACTATAACTCATTCATTAACCATAGGAGGTCTTTCCAATATCTAAGTATAATTTGTTTTTACCAGCTAGAGACTGTTTCTTCTCCTTTGAGATTTTTCTTTATACACATTATTATTATTCAATTTATATACCATTGCTCCATATGTGCTCATGGTGCTTCAAGAAATTCAACAGAGTCAAACTAAAAGGCAAGAAACTTCAATTATTCATAAAGGAGAAAACTCTTTAGTTCAGGCTCTAGAAAGGGAAATGAATAGCAGCAGGATTCCCTTGGGTGCAGATTTTCAGGCAAAGGTCACAAATTATTTTATCTGCAGAACTGTTGATCATCAAACCTCACCAAGGATAATGTGAACTGCAAATATTCAGCACAATACAAAAACTACATCATATACACGCCAATAATCAGAAATGAGAGGAGGTGAAAAACTCTATCAAAGTATAGATGATATAATAAAAATAACAATGGAGAACATGCACAAGCACTGTCTTGAAAGTCAAAGGTGCTGAGACTGATTTGAATGCAAGTCTCACTTTCAAGAATATTTTCTGGCAAGTAACAGGAAAAAAAAAATGATTCTAGTCACTGGCTGGTCAAAAAGATAAAAAACATTAATTTGGGGCCAAACCAAAAGGAGAATTTTGGACTTTCCCACAGAAATATCTCCCTCCTCTTTAAGTTCTATGTTGTGTTTTCCATGATGGAATAGAACATTTAAAATGGCACATTTCCAAATTAAGTGTTTTGAAATTAAAATGAGAACTCTTTCAGATTTCTTAATTTAAAAGGGCTGAAATTATTGTAAATATAGCACTGATTTGCCAATAAGTTCTCTTAACTTAAAATGTATTTTCCAAAAATTTCATTCTTGGATCTGCAGGTCAAAAGTAATCTAAAATTAAGTAAGTAACACAAGTGAAATCACAGATTTCAAGCAGATCAGACCTTATTTTTACTGTGATGCATAAAAGCCATGTCATTTGGCCTGATAAACCGCGTCCTCACCATTTTTGACAACACACCTATTTGATAATGAATTTACACATTTGTTTTGTGTGAACCCTGACCTGTCTTTTTGCCTTATTTCTGCCTTTAGCATATGTTTGTTTGTCCTGTTCTGTTTTAATCTTAAATTGTAAATGTCTCCTGTTTGTAAACACTGGTTATAGTGGGATCTGGGTCAGACATAGTGGCTTTTATGCCACCAGTATAAAGATAAAAATAATCATTAATTATAGCTTTAATGAAGACATTTATTTGATATGCAAAGCTTGGCAAGATGGTATGCTGTGAAGTATTTTTAATTCTCTGTTATCTATTTTGATCTCTACCAAGCCTGTACCCTTTATCTACATAAGCGGTACTCCTAGAGCAGCAGTTTAAAATGCTGTGTTTTCTAAGACAAGGTTATGAAATTTTGAATTCCTGTAATGTATGCTCCTCTTTCCTTTTTGTTTAAATATGGAGAGTTGAATTATGAAGCCCTGATGGTGATAAATGCTTCATGCTAATCAACACAACAAAACAAAAAAACTCTTAAGAGATATGGAGACAAATAACAAGTAATGACCGTTTGTCTTGACAGCAGGATAAGACAACATAAAACACATATTTGATATGTAAAACAGGATCTCTTAAAAACATGGTTTTGGATGGCCTGAAGCATTCTCTGTTCATTTAATCAAAATATTTTAAATATACATGAAATCCTAACTTGAACTATTTTTGATTCACTTGGAATTTCTCGATACAAATTTTCTATTTCAGCTAGGGTTCTGATGAATCCAGTCTGTTCAATCAAATACAGACTAGCAGCCATTTATTATGCAGCAGACACTGAATATGAATACTCGGTGAATGCGCCTGACCAGTCTCTCAGAAATGTAAGGTGCTGTGATAATTTTTGAAGAGTGTTTCCTGGAATTAGTAAATTTCTTGATTGTCTGATTTTTTTATCTTGTTCTTTTCTGTTTGCCATGGAGAGAAGATGACATTCCTGTTTCTGTGATTTTAAAATAGCCAGTACATTAATTTTAAATAAAAAATATCCTGCTTAGGAAAGTAGTGGGAGTGGACAGCAGAGCAGGTAAATCACAAAAAAAAACTGTTCCCTCTTCCCATTAGCTTTGGTTGTATCACATTGTTGAAGAGGCAGACAGACTGCCTTCGCTGATCTGAAATTTTCTGGCACATATTATTTTCCCTCTGCATGATTGAAATGCACGCAGCTTTAGAAAGCTTTAATTTAAGTGGCTTTCTATTTTAAATACTTTGGGGATGAGACTTGAAGGTGGCTGCAATTTATGTTGTCAACAATAATGTTCCCATGATGGGATAGCAACACAAATTATGAATATAAACTGTTCTCTACCAAAGCCTACGTGGGGCTTTATGACAAGTGGTGCAGAGCTGAGTCGCTCCCAAGTACTTCCACTGATGCAGATTTTTGGTGTGTAGCAAAATCCTCAACCACAACCTTACTAACTCTAGCTCTGTGGACTGATACCGTACCCTCCTGTATCCTTTTTGGATGCAGCTGCACCAATTCTCCAGTTGTGACAGGCATTTGGGAAGGGAGCTTATTAAAAGATCCTCTTCTTGAATACCAGTCTCACACAACCTAGCCAATACAAAGGAAAAAAAAATGTCTGGAAAAAAAATTACTATAAACTATTTATAATCTTAATTTGTTGAAAATAAGTATTTGGGAAGGTTTTGGTGTTTATGCATTAAGGTATCAGTAACAGTGTAAAACTGGATCCCTGGGTAAAAAGCTTTCAGAGGGGAGTCCTTGGTTTTCCCTTTTGCGTGAAAGGTGCCTGCAAACTTACAAAGCAATCCTTGTCACCAGGACTCAGATATGCCATGAAGGAAGAGGATTGGTGAGCAGGGAGCCATTGACCGAGCTGTTGGGTCACCTCAAGGAAAGATTTTAAATGAGATGAGCCCTTACTAAATGGGAGGGCAAACAGCATCTGTCACGAGGTACAAGGAAGGGTTGTTTTAATCCAAGATAAATTTGTTCCCCAAAGACTTTCTTGAGGTTATCTGACAACCCTAACTAAGGTGGTAGTTACTTGTGTGTACGGCTCTCAGGTCAGCTAAGCTCAGCTCAGCTCAACCCAGATCTAATTCTCTATAATTTCTAATTTAGCTGTAATTTTCACAAGCCTCACTTTCATTCCCTTTAGATACAAGCCTCACTGAGAAGCATTATACTACAATCAGCCTGCCTTTTTAACAATCTGAAAATCTTTCAGTAATAACCAAATTATCCCAACTTTTTTCCCCTAAATTATATCCTTCTCTAAGTGAAGTTATCAATAGCTCCTGCTGCTACACACAAAATAAAGCAAGGACATGAAAAAAAAGTCTCTGTTGGATGCAAAACTGCACTGAGAGTCAGTCATGTCTAGTTGCAGTGAGTACAGGGAAGTTAGAAAATGCCTGTTGCTAACAGCAGCTGAGCTGAGTTTGAGCTTTTCCCCCTGCCATCCCCCTTTCCCCCACTTTTCAATCACATCTAATAGCATATTTTTTGACCATAACTATTACTGCTGCTGGTAATTCAATTTGTTCTATGCAATATTATCATCACTGAAGGAAACAAGAGGGGAAAAGTACCATTCTATCTAATTTTCTATGACTTTCTCATCCAGAACTTATACCTTCCCACCCCCTAAGCACCATGGTGCACATTTTATTTTTCTGCCACTGCACTGGTCATAGGACACAATAAGGCTCATTTTTTCATACCTTTCTCTTCTGTAAGCATAGTATATAAATCACAGCAGAGTTGCTAACAGCATGTGACTGACAATCTTGCTTGATAGACAATCTGTGATCCTTTCAGCCTTTTACTAATAAGCTCATTAGGATAGAAGGGCTGAAAATACTTTCTAGGATATAGCAATGAACCTCAGCAAATTCAGTGCATGTCTGACCACTCAAACTTTAGAGAATCAATCTTTCTTCAATCAAAACTTTGTCAGGTTCTGCTGAATGTCTTCTGAAGGTTACCATGTTTTTTTCTTTTCTTCTCTTCTCTCTTTTTTCTTTTTTTTTTTTTTTTTTTGTAATAGAGGTTCCTTTGCAAACCCAAAAATCCCTCCGAAGTAATGTAGGTCAAGGTGAAATGGTTCTGAACAGATTTCTTTTTCTTTTCCAAGTTCAGTTTTTGAAAATCTTTTAAAAGGTTTTGCTGTTTTTTTAAGGTATGACCTTATTTTGGATGAACTTTTCAATAAGCATTAATTTTAAGAAAAGCCTTAAGATACCTACAGCCTATTGACATTGGCATTTAGACTGAGGTTTCCAAAATGCAAATGGAAAACTACTTGAACAGTGACTGAATAAGCTACTTCGTAGTTCCTCTTCATATTCTGATTCTGGTCAGACAATTATTAAAATCCCATTTGACACATGAGCACATTTTGAGGCCTTAAAATTCATTTGAAAAAAATTACTCTAAAAAATAGCACTGAGATAATAAGTGCTTCTGAAGAATTCCGTCTGTCACAAGAAGAAAAATGTCAGCACATTGATATTATGGTAAATATCTTAAATGTGATCTCTTTCTGGATCAATTAATATATTTAAATGACCAATATGATTGAAAACTTACTGATTGAGCAATACTTATGTGATAGAAACTGATAAAGTGTTCTAGGGAATGGGACAGACTAGTTTTGGGGGAGATTTCTTCCTACACTGTAGGGAACTGTATCACTTAGACATATTGGGGAAATGCAGCATGTGGGAGACTGCAGTCTTTATTTCTTGTGCTAAATAGCTGTGGTCATGTTTCTTCATGTGGCTGAAAACTGACTCTCCTTCTGCCTCAGGAATTGTAATGGATATTTTGTTCCATTAGCCAAAGAATAGCTCATAGGTATGGACCTCCCGTCCAATAAATCTAAATCAGCATAAGGGAAATGAAAAAGTGTGTGCGCTCCTTCACTTTACCTTAAATATTTATTTTTTTTAAGTCATCTCATCCTGATTCTGCTGGTTCATTCTCATGTTTTTTCCTATCTTTGCCATCATCCTTTTCCCTACAGTTTAATTTTTTTTTTCTTTTCTTTGGTTTTCCATAAAAGTAAAATTTTCTATCTCCTCCTGGGTTTTCCTTTGTATTCTACTGCTGGTTTTCTGCATCCTGAGCTTTCCTCTTCTTTTAGATCCTTTCACTTCCTCTGACCACTTCACATGCTCTTTTGCGTTAAGCATCCCTTCATTCTATCCTGCCTCTGAAGTTTCTGTTCTTTCAGCCACAATGGGAGATGCAGCTGAATAATGATTACGACAAGAGAGAAGATGCAGTTTTTCCGTAACAAAACTACTAAAAGTCTTAGTGGGTTGATGTAAAGGAACAATAGCATCAAGCAGTCAATAAGTAGCACTAACAAATCAATGTAGATAGTGAAAGCAAAGAATTAGACAACTGCCTGCCTCAGGCAATGCTTACAGAAGCCAGGATTAGACTGAGATGACTTGACTGATGACCAGGGATGTCTATGCCAATCCTTTATGTTTTGTATTTTTTCGTTCTTTTTTTTTGCTTTCTCCCATTTACCTCCCAAATGCTTCCTACTTCAGATGAAGAGCCTGTTAAAGATCAGTAACACTAAATATTTATTTCAATTACGTCACCAGAGAGCCATTCGCCTCATTCCTTCTGGTAAAAGGATGAGATAAAGATGACCTACTGTAGCATCAAATTTGAGATAGGTAGAGGCTGGGTGCAGAAGTCCACGGGAGCAATGCAGAATGTGTTTGCTGTCATGGTCATCTAAACCCTAACAGCAAGATTCTCCATATATATTAGCTTAGGCAGCTACACGTATTTTGATCTCGGTACCTTCCTGTTTCCACTGAATACTTTGGTTACTGAGATGTGGCCTCTGCACCTTTTAGGCTCTTTTTCTGCCTGATGGACCTTTAATTCCTGTTGGCATAATGGCCCAGTTTCAGTGTGGTCACAAGATATGTTAGAGGCATTATTCTCTAGTCAGGTGGCTAGGGAACAAGAGGGTCGATCTAATTGCTTCTAAGGCATGGTTAACCACTGCCTGTGCAAGAAGGAGAGCTGTGCTTTTCGCTTTCTTTTCACTTTCACAGCTCCTTGTTGTCAAGGAGGAAACCACTCAAAAATACCCACCACCTCACATCGCTCAATCCCTCAGCTATGGTGCCCAATGGTAAGATTCAGAGTATTTACTTTGGTACCTAAAATGCAAATATCAGGGGACAGACCAAGTTTTATAATATGTTTGGGTCTGTGCAGAGAGGGCTACTTACTCTTAGGATAATTCTCCAGAGAATCATGAAGCTCTGGAAAGCCTGGAGGCAGCTACTAAGTATCACCACATCAAATGCTGTGCTTCAGAAAAGAAAGAAGTATTCTCAGAGTTTTAACCCTTAGCATTTGGGTTTTGGCTAGCTCTGCCCTACCCACTATTCAGATTGTAAGAGTTAATTTTCAGATTAATGTAATCTCACCTAGCTCCCTATCACACAGGATTCCACTTAGCATCTCTGAATTGCTGACTTGCTGTATTCTTTACTTTCACACTGTGTTACACCTAAGTTGGAGCAGCCTGCCTAAGCCATCAAGGTATTACCCCAAATGATCACTGGATCTGTTTATTTTAAGGTAAGGATAAGGAGATTCTCATCGGTAGCAATAAATAAAAGATTAAGTGTTTTGGGAAATTGGTTTGATTAGAGACACTATCTTTGTCTGATCATTGCAGTGAACATGCTAATTACTTGTTGGAGTTATATAGCCTTATCATGTGTGTGTTTTAAACATTTTACAAAATTACTCCTGGTAGTTGAATAAGAAGGGCAGCTTCTAGAAAACATGAGAATGTAACCTGTTCCTGTGACACCAGCCCAGCCATGCTCTTACCTACAAGAAATTATTGTTCTTGCTGGGTGCATTAAATCATTTATTCTTGTGCCTCATTTTCATTCTTATTTTGAAGCCTGCAAATAAGGCACATTTAAGTTTTCTTAATTACTAATAACAAGTATTCCCTTGACATGAAGGTATTATACTGTGTCCTGTTTTGCCAAAATGTAAATTGAACTTAATTTTAAAATCTCTAGTTAATCATGTAGCTTTAGAATGCAGTTGTGCATTTTCTTTTAACTTGCAATCTTATCATTAGTATATAGTACTAATTATAGTTACCTAAAATCTAGACACTGTAACTGGAAGCACAAAGTGCAAATAAGTTACTGATAAAATCTCTTACAAGTCATACAAAACCAATCTTATGCCAATTAATTAAAGCTCACAAATTGCAGGCAGAGGAAATAACTTGATTTGTATGACAAAACAGAAACAAAGACAAGAAGCACAAATAAATATAAGCAGCAGGATCTATTACTGAACTTTGTCTCACTGAGACACAGCTATAATACCCTGCAGACAGTAGTTAAGAAGCCTCTGACATGACTGATGTCTAGTGAGCTTCTTTGCAGTTTGAAATGGTACTGTCCTCATTCTGATGAGTGACCCAGCAATTAACGAAGAGATGGTCCTACTCATATCCAGTTTCATAGCAGGAGTGTTTACAGACTGAAGAAGTTATGAAGGAAAGCAAGAAGTCACAAAGGAAAGTTTCTATCCCTGGAAGTCACAGCACATGTGAGTATCAGTATAAAATGAAAGGAGCCAATTGAAAGTTTATGGGTCAAGATTGGCAGGCACAACAACATCACAGAATCACAGAATCACAGAATAGTCAGGGTT